>JACJUM010005601.1:391084-420559 GCA_020976665.1 Heortia vitessoides | reverse complement strand
GCGCGGGCCGGGCCGGCACGGGCAGGCGCGGGCCGAGCCGGCACGGGCAGGCGCGGGCCGAGCCGGCGCCGCGCGGGCTCAAGTCTGGCGCTGTCGCGCGCTTACACTATAACTATACATTACATATCACGCTGTGCTTTTTTTCTCTTATTAAAAATATATAATAATTAATATACATATAATAATATTGATATTTGTTAAAATAACGATACGTAGATATCGAGGAGGGCAGTCAGTCGGCTCGCTCGCATCACGCGCTTGTATCACAGCGGTTCACTCGGCCTGGCCTCTGAAGAGCTTCTTCTTCTCTATCGTGAACTGGGGGCTGATTATGATGGTGCCGCTTCGAGTCAAATTTCTGCAACAATGGAGAACGACCGTTAGTCGCCGGCGGAACGGACGGCGGCCGAGCGCCGGTCGGTAACAGAGTACTGGAATTGTATGCGTCTATTAGGCAATTAATTAGGAAACTCACTTCAAGAATTGCGGCAGCAGGCTCGTCCAGTTCGTTGAATCGTGTTCTAAGTGTAGATGGATTTCGTGTGTTGTGAGTGTGTTGGGGTCAATTTTAAAGGCTGCTAGTCTCCTCCCGGCGACGTCAACGATGACCGCCGCGCCTCTGGAGCCGCAGGGCTCTCCCTCGGCGAGGGCGAGAGTCTGTCGCGCCGCCCTCGCGAGCAGCTCGGCCGGCACAAGGACCTCTGCGGTGGCCAGCTCGCTGGCTCCTTTGGCCGCTCGAAGTTCTCTCTCGAGTCTCTGAGCCAGCGCCGCCTCCGTCGGCACCGGCACCGGCGCTTCCCGCCATGTCGGCCCATTCCACGCTAAAACAAAAGAGAAGCACTTTCAAATTTTGTCCTTCGAATTCAAAATTGGAACTTCGTATTTGAATATAAAAATTGGAAGTAAACTTTCAACTCGTTATAAGTCCTTACTACATATCTATAGAATAGAACTTTCAACTGCCGGTACCAGTTGCAATAAGAAAGTGAAGCGAAGAGAGGACGGGGGCGCGACGCACCGCAACAGCTGACGTGTCAGCTGATCGCTCGCCGGCCGCACAGCGCAACAAAGTCAGCCGGCGTCTGCCATGCGCGCGCCGCCTAGCAACTAGAAACCGCTTCCCTCACCATCGCACAAAACAGAAAGTCAACTCACCTTTTTCACTGTTGAATCCGACGTTAAACTGGTTGGTGACCGGCAGGATCTCCATGTTTTCCAAATTTTTACTTATATTGTACACTTTTAATACCAAAAAAATTTAAAGCGTTCCGTTCCGGAACTTAACGCTAGAAAAATATCACAAGTCTCTTTTGTACTGCGGATGCGCACTGAACAACCGGCTTCACGACCGGCGACTAGTTATCGTGAAGAGATCGATGGGAAATTGAAAATGTCCGGAGTTAACACGACTGCATCAGATCTGATCTCGTAACCTTAGGGCTTCGTCACTCGCCCTGGCTCACTATTCGACCCACCCGACCCTGTCGCTCTGTGTGACGGACTGGTGTTACGGGGAAGAGTACGCTATTTATATAGAGAGCCGCGGAAGGGGGTGCGGGAGGAGTGGCCGCGGGTGAGCGCGGGGTCCCCTCGCGCCAGTAGCTCCCGAGCTCGCGTGCAGGCGGTTGTCTCTTTGCCGCTCTGTGTACCGGCTTTCGCGATAAGCCGGCCGGTCTTTGTTCCACTCCCGGCAGTTCCCTGTGGAACAATCGTTCATCCTAATCTCGACAGTTCCTATCCTAAAGTGTTCCTATAGTTGTTATAAGCGTGTAACCTATTCCTATTTCGAGAACGTTCCAGAGACAATTTTGTTCGTTTTGACTTGTGATGTTAGGTTCTTACAACTGTTCTTCGTTTTGTTTCGAGTTGCGATGTCGAAGTTGTAAGCACCTATACAATGTTCGCGATATTTGTATTGAAGACTGTTAATTCACGATTCATGTCTGTTATTCTATTTGTTAAAAAGATATTGTGGATTGAGAAATACATCAGACGCCGTATTGGCTGCCGGTAGGTCTCACTAAGATCTCGATAAGAGTAAGCCATGATAATATGTTGTCATGTAATATAATATAAGTACGTTTTCATTGTATTTCGCACTATTTTGGTACACAACAATTTTGTTAGAATTGGGTAGGTGAAACTTGAAATACCTAATTATAATATTTTTTTATGATAAAGATAAAAAATTATCTTCCAATTAGGAGAAAGCCTGCTATTATCAAACTATCTCGCAGTGTTTTTTATTTATCGATTTATATAATTTTGCTCGATCAATGACAGCTTATGTAACAAACAATATTTTTTATAAGCAAACAAGTCATATTTATAAGTGCATAAAACGATAAACAACCTTTCAATAGGCGGTCGAGAGCAACGTATTGCATCAGCCATTTTTGTTTTGCGGACTTAATTTGATTAACGGCAGATTAAAATGCTTTATGTAACTTGAACGGTAAGTATTTACTTAAACATGATGAGATTTAATGGAAGGGGGCAGATTACAGACCAAGGGAAAAATTATAACTTTGTAATATTTTTAGATTTTCTAACAAAAATAAGAAAATGGGCTGTTTATCAATATGTAAGTAACGTGGCAAACCATTAAACTAATAAAGTAAACTAAGTGTAAAAACAAACTCCTACTTTCAAAAACAGGAGATAAGTCAGCGATCTTTGATTACGAAAAATAATAGGAGACAAAGACTGTCGACTTCTCGAACTGAGTAAGTAGCCTTAGCAACCATAACAGTAACATACGGCTGCAAAAAATTAGGCAAAAAAGAAAGAGTAGAAAAAAGGTAGTTGCCTAGAAGCCGGCCGGCAAGGTGGCCTTGCAGCATGAATCGACGTAGCGAATCGCGACACGACGGCGATCGCGGCCCGCTGTCGCTCCGACTACTTCGCCTATCTAGAAACGTACGACATACCGGCGAACAATTTCACACTTTTACCCGATTCAGAAAATGCTTGTAGAAAAGATTGGAGAAATCCTAGCGATAACCAGGCTAGGCGATAATAAAAATAATTAAGTCCGTAAAAAATAATCACCAGGAATGTCAAAGTGTAAAGTAATGTATTAAAACTGCGTAAAGTTGTTGATTCTTGATGCGAAAAGTCTTATTTGCAATCTTTAAAAACTGTTAAAGCCGTAATGGAAATCGTGATTTTTTTTTTATAACACCAATCTTGTTTTTAATGTGTAATATCAGGAATAGACTTAGGTTCTATTATTTTTAATTGTACAAGGAAACACCGTTTTAATTTGAATATATTTATTTACAGTAATTATAAGGTGAGAGGTATCCTTTCTAAAACGCTATTGTAAAGCGTTGGCCTGTTTTTGCGTCGATTACCGATGAGTTAGTATTCCGCAAACCGAGCTATTTAAATTACACTTCCTACAAGCGAACTGTATCAAATTCTCAATTTTAAGCTTTGCTTTCAGATAACTAATTAGGTGTAATTATTATTACAGTTGATCGCGAAACGCTTCCTCGATTATAATTAAATTTATCAACCGCGATGATAAAAACCGCTCGTCCTATATTTACTTTGTTAATTCACTTGTTTGTGTTCGTCCGTTATCTTTATGATGTAACTGTACAAACTCGCCGCAAGAGGAATAATGTTGTGACTTACGCGACGTATGGTAAAAAATTGATACGATAACCCGAAGATTGTACCGTCCGTTTAAAAGTATAAACAGTTGCCACTACAGTTCATATTTCCATATACAAAATCTGTGGACTAAAAGAACATAATAATTCTTCTCGTGTAAATTTGTAATCCGTATAGATTGTTAAAGACGTCCCTTTGAATACAGCATCATCCCAATACCCCCAACCTGTACCCAACACAATGCGCCCCAACATTCCTCGTACAACAAAAGAAAAAAGATCCTGCACAAACTAGCCCGGGAGCCCTGTAGAGACAACTGCCAACCTGCTTCATTCTCCCCTACGGTAACAAAATAGAAAAGTGAAATCCATATTTATCGAGATGTTAAAATGCAAATTGAAAAACAAGACATAAATCGGCGAGATATGAATGTTAAATAAATTAGCAACTCCATAATGCATTAGTTGGCTCCGTGTTTGGAGTTATTTATATCAAATGTTTGCTCAGATATTCCTTTGCTAACTACGAAAATGCCCGTGTCGCGTCTATTTGCGATAGTGTGGACGTCTTCTCGAATCGGCCGGCTTAACTCATTTATATGGCCAACGTTTGTCGTAATCAGTATTCAAGAGTGGTTCAAACGCTTTGCCAAGTTTAGGCAACTTCTCATTAGCAATTTTAAACGTCTTTTGTTTATGTCGAGTTTCTTAGTCAAAGATACACGTGTGTGCCTATTGTATCACATTATTGTTACATTTGCTTTTAGTCGTTTAAGTGACTCTTCAAGTGGGGAGCTCATTTGAAGTCCGCCATTCAAATATATAGAAAGACAACGGACATTTTTATTGCTTATTCTATATATAGATACAATTGTTTTAGAAGTTTGTGTAACGTAGACTAATAAAATAGCAAGTGTAAAATCTGTGGTCATGTTTTATTTCAATTACTTTATAAGTGCTGAAAATGTTGAATCCTGTGGTATCATGTATGTATTTTTTCAATATATAAATGAAAATATTAATTTTGTTTTATTTCTATCACCTAACCATTAGAATAATGCGAAAAGTAATTAATAACATATTAAAGCCGACGTTATAAATAATTTGGGTTATCATCGCACCCAATTATCATCTGTAAGTGTACCGAGGATATTGATCATATCTGAAGTCGTTAAGTACTGTGATACAGTATTTGGCGATTTAGATAAATTAAGATAAAACAGGCTTTAGCTGCCACACACACATACTACATAGAATTAGACAGCGCTGTTTGTCAGAATTACTTGCCAACTTCAATTATACAATCATCATTTCAGCCATAAGACGTCCACTGCTGGACATAGGCCTCCCCAAGTAATATCCAATAGGATCACATACACAAATAAGTCGCATATTTTTAAAAGCCTGAAGGATGATATAATTTGCAATTTCAAACGCGTTTTTAGGTATTTATAAATTTACGTGATGGTCTGGTTGGTTAAAAACATTAAAAACCATTTTTCGTTGAGATGTAATCTTCGATCCTATATAGTAATGATGAGAATGTTGTAGTCAGTCTGCAATTTATGATATGATATAAATATTTTCACAAAAGCCTTAATACTGTTTCTACAATTCTAATAATCATCAAAAAATAATACATTTGTTTCTAATAACAATCCAACCAAATCAATCTTCATACTAAAAACAAGGATGCTTATAGCGATATTTACTTTGATACGAGCTATTTAGATTAAATTTCTACTTCCGACTTAAATATTACAGTAATGACTATCGATGTTTCATTACTCAGATAAAAGTAAATGATACATTTTATCGCGTAAGAAACAACTGCAAGAACCAAACCAGTTTCTGGCAATAAAATTATGTTTTAGGTAATTAATGATTTGATACCTACTAGATTCAAATTAGCTCGGCTATTTTTTCCCAGTTGAATAACAAAAGATCACATTTATAATGTTTATTGAAGGCAAAATTTCAAACTCGGCTCGAAACACTTACAATATAGAAATGACAACAGTGCATTAAATATTTTCTAACATTAACGCGTTCGTTTCTTTGCTCATGAACTATTAAAAATTATTAATTTAACTAATTTACAACCATTTTCTAGAGTAACTTATTTACAACGATTTAATGCCGTTTAATAGTAGCTCGCATCACCGTAATATCACTCAATACAATTGTTGTCAATTACTTTGGATCAAAGCTTTTTCATTAATCAATTGTATAAATAAGTTTTGAAAGGCGTGCCGTGCCCATCGCTGTCTTGGCGTGACGATCTTAGACATTTTGGTCCATATCCAAGTCTAAATAATATTAATTTACTTACTAAAACAGAGCACAACTCTGGTAACTGCTTATTCTTTGGCATTGATCCATTTTTCGGGTATAAAATTCTGACGTTTACCATTACATATTTTCCATATCGCAAATCTTCAATTCAAATAACTGGTAAGAATTCTGTTATTGCAACTTGTGTATCGACTGCCAAATATGTGATTTATGAAGTAAATTCATTAATCATATATATTGATATCTCAACTATACAGTTATTAGGTACTATATATTTGTTTATATATTGCACAATATGTATATTTTAAGGTGTTACAGTACAAATGAAGGGCCTGATGGCGCAGATGGTAGTGATCTAGTGCGCCAAGGGTCGTGGGCTCGATTCCCACCCAGGACAAATATTTATATGATGATATTTGTGTTCGTTCTGTATCTGGATGTATTTAAGTAATATATTTGTGTCTCGGTTTCTCTGTTGTCTGGCGTCCGTAACACAAGTGCTGTAGGCGACTTATCACGGAGTTAGGTCAATGTAAGAGATGTTGTGAGAATTTATTTAATTGGTTCATGACCTTGTCGAAACATTTTTAAATTAATAGAATTGAACTTAGAACTAGTAATTACAGATGCGATCGCCCTATATGAGCTTTCTGTGATGAATTTAATTTTTCTTCCAAGAAATCGTTTAAAGTGTGGTACGATTTTTTGATGAGATATTACTTTAATTTACTATTAGGTACTAGTCTATCTACATTATAATTTAGTAAATTTATGTCCACTTTAACATCAAAATCAACCCAAATCTATTCTGATGGCGTAAAAGATTGTTTCAGTATAAAAAGTAGCATGTGTGCTTTTTGAGACAAAAATTGATATCTGTGCCAAGTTTCGTCTAAATCCGTGGTGTCCTTCCGGCGTGATTGATTAACACACATCCATCCGAACTTTCGTATTTACAAAATTGTTAGGACATATAAGTTTATAACTCATTTCATTGGTCATTTATAAAAACCTAATGATGCTTCCAGTTTTCTTAAAACAAAATATATCTTCTATGGTGTCTCAAATCTTATCTAATGATCAATGCAGTGGTAAAGTCCAAGAGAACAAGAATTTAATCTGAAGATATATCAAATACACTTGGCGAGCCTCCACCACGAATGTGGCGCGCACACTACTCCCAATTTAACTAGGGGATGTAATTATAAAGTAAACATTATTTGAGTTAGTAGTCAATTTATTATTATTACTATACATTTGTTATTTTAGAGATTGTGTTACATAATAAGGAAACAGGATGACAAAGTGAAGTATTGTCAATACATCGAGAACCCTTGCAAAAACTTGGTCAACTCGTATCTTTTAAAAATACATGAAATTGTAGTATTTTAATGTAACAGAAATAATAAAATATCTTATTTTTTCATCTATTTCGCACTAGCACCGTCTTGCGCTTTCACCTGCGTTAAATTGTAAAACTTTCATTCTGACTTTGCACATCCTTTTCACCTCCATAAGGGAGGTTCTGTAAAAAAATATTTTACAAGTGTTCAAAAGCTTAAATGCAAAATCTACCTACTGATTTTCATTGAAATAACTTAAAAAACAGCAAAGTTACATACTATCTCTGCTCCCCGTTTTACCCCCTTAGGGGATGAATATTCAAAAATTAATTCTTTGTGCTCCCTTACGTTATGAAAGGAACCCCTTAAATTTTAAGTTTCTAACCCTTATAGGTTATGCCCTGTGTTGATATATCAATCAGTCAGTCAGCTTCTTATTTTTTTATATACAGACTAGTAACGCCCGTGACGTAGTCCGCGCGGAATAGTGATTATGGAGGGTATAGTGGTTTTTCCAGATAAAAGGACTATCCAACAATGAAAAAATAATTCAATTCGGACCAGCGGCTCTGGAGACTAGCGCGTTCAAACAAACAAACAAACTCTTCCGCTTGATAATATTAGTATATATAAAACATTTTCAAATATTTGATATTTGTGAAAATTCATTTCTGTATTAATGTGTTGGTGTCAGGGAATTATCAATTTTTTAAATACAAGTATAAATTTAAAGGCAACATTGTATTACGATGTTACATTTACGCGCGTGCAAATACTTGAGAATAATATTATTTATGTTGCACACAACGATATATACGACACCGTTAAATTGGAGACGGTACCTTCGCCTACTTACCACACCATACCATATCAACATTCGGCAGTTTCATGTTTATAATTAGTTTGGCCGTGTGGTACCGGCACTGAGCGATAGTACCTCCCCAATATTCGTAAGAGGCGAATAAGCTACCGGAGCTGACAAATAGCGGCGAATCCAATCGCAGGAGTGCAGCTCAAATGCAACAGAGCGGGGACGGGCTGCAGTAATCCCGTCGCGAAGCTACGCAATTTCTACCACGCTTGCCCAGCGCGGCAATTACCGGCCAATTCCTCCTTTCTTTGGGAGGCATGTGTCCAGCAGCGGACGTTTTGAAGCTGTTATGGTGATTACAATTTGCTAAATTGAGATGACTACATACCTATGTTTAATATCACGAGACTAAAACTTAGCTTTTTATCATATAGATAAACACATATATTTCAAAAGTGAACTGTGATATGAAATATATCTTTACCAACCTCTTTAAGACAGTTGTCCACGAACTTAAAATTTCTACAAGCCTGCTACTTCTACAATGACTTGTATCGTAAAGTATTTACCAAAGAACGGAAATTTAGACGGGTCTGTTGGTGCAGACGGTAGATGTACTATCTTGTGTGCCAAAGGTCGTGGGTTTGATCCCCATCCACGTCAAATATATGTTTGTTAGTCCTCGGTTGCTTGACGCCTGTAATAAAAGTGTTTTAATTAATTTATCACGGAGTTAGGTATGAGATGTTGTGGGCAATTATAGGAAGTTGTAGAAAATGCTGATATTAATTTTATAAATGGCAATTAAGCATTCCAATATAAAAGACACTGTTTCCTTGTGTCTGATATCATTTGCATGTCAGCACCTACACAAACACTGCTGATGACTCGGCTCTAAGCACCCGCGGCGTGCGTGCTTGGTGTCCATCACTGGTTAATTTGACCGACTGTTGGCAGTAACTGCTGCCAACAAAACCCAGCGCTAAGATTAGGGCTCCGAATTGGTCACGACTCCGCAGTTATGGCGGCCTGAAAAGAAACCATTTAACTTGCTGCGGTTTGCTAAATAACGTGCAATTCTAGCAAACGATATAGTTAATGTGGCGTATTTTAAAAATAAATACGCTGCCCGGCAAAATATAAGTGATTATTAGTGATATTTTGTTTTCCTTTGTTGTGCAAATGCATATTGGTTTTATTCCATTTTGCGTACAACGGAAACAAATAACATAGTAGCACCAATATGACCGTGACGGATGCTTCTTTTAAATTTTCATTTAAAACAAATTAATAATTTTATCATGCAAAGCAGGCTATATTGGGCAGGCTATATATACCTACGTGAGACAAAACAGTTTTAGTATCCATTGATTTGTATAAATGCATAAATAAATTTTAATTAGCAAAAAGCTCATCGCAGCCTCTCAATGCAGTGCCTGATATATTTCCTTGTTTCTATGACCTTCTGGTGCTTCTGGAAGGCACTACGGCTACGCACTAGGCTAAAACGATCCAAAAACAGTTTTTATTTCTACCACAAAAATACACCCAAGTTTGAGTCCTAGCTATGTTTCATCGTTACAGCCATTGAAAGTCCAATGGATAGGCCTCCCTAAGGAAGGGGGAATTTTGCCCATGATTGCCGGGCAGGGCAAGCGTGTTGGCAATCGCAGAGCGCAGCTTTTGCGACGGGAATGCTGCTGTCTATCCCCACCTTATGCATTTGAGATACACCGTCTCCGATGGATATACCGCCATCTGTCGGTTCTGGTTCTTTGGTCGCCTCTTACGTCATCTGGTACAGGGGAAGGTACTATTCTTCTCTGCCGGTACCTCACGGCAGTCCTAAATAAATTTCACATTGTTTGAACTGAAATATAGAGCAACAAAAACACTGCGTTAAAAATAAGCGATGCATTATTACCTATAGTGAATTAGCAAGTCCGAAGTAGTAAACATATTAATGTAGGTACGATTTATGCAGCTGAATCACGAACCGCCTTGATTTCGGCCATTTGCATATAAATGAAACTAGTTACTATGTTGCATTGTAATACGAGCATTTATTTACATACATAAGTAAAAAAACACGCTACTAGTACCCTGGTAATCGATTTCATAATTGCAGTTACTTCAGAATTTCCGTTTGTGTTTACAGCAAACTTTGATACAACCTATTGTTCTAGATAATACATATCGACCGAAGGACGTCTAATAAATCTGGTTGTATGTAGCCTGCAGCCAACACTATCCTGGTATTTTTCTGTTAAAACATTTGTCTGTATATGAAAACTTAACCGCACCATCAGTCATTTGGTTGCGAATCCGCTGGGCAATGTCGGCCAATTTGCTTCTTTTACGTATAATCTCATTCCCAAGAGACACCGAGATATGCCTTCTCCATAGCTCGTATGGCCTTTTAGAGTTGACCCATAAGTGAGAGACATTTCAGTGCAATATGGCAACGTTGGTAAGCCTTAGTGGTCAAACACTTTCGACTTGATGCCCTTGTTTTATTTTAATAAGAAATGGAATAACGTTTCTTTTCGCATGTGTTAATTCACTATACGGTTCGATTAAAGATTGCAGACGATGTGTGTATAGGGAAATTAAATTGGAAAGTCTCTATAACAGTTAGCCGTGAGGTACCGGCAGAGTAGAATAGTACTTCCCACTGCACCAGGTGTCGTAAGAGGCGACTAAGGTACCAGAACCGACAGATGGCTGTATATCCATCCGGAACAATTCAGCTCAAATGCACAGGGTGGGGATGGGCAGCAGCATCCCCGTCGCGAAAGCTGCGCTCTGCGGTTGCCAACAAGCTTGCCCAGCGCGGCAATTATTGGCAAAAAACCTCCTTTCTTGGAGAGGCCTATGTCCAGCAGTGGTCTTTCAATGGCTGGTATGATGATGATGATGAAATGTTCAAACGGGAGCGAACTTGTGCCTTATATTTCCGCTATAAACACGCGCCACCATGGTACCCACTTCAATGATTTATTAGTTATTTATTAAGCGTTAATGAAACGTCATTAATAAAAATGATATCCGAAACAATTAACGAGGCAATTTGGGTCGTTAATTTTAATTTTGTAGGTATAACTATCACCCGTACATAGTGTTGTAAAATAAAGATATTGTCAAGTGGATCATAGGGTAGCACATAAAACACGTTTATTGCCCGACGACAAAATAAAGTAACTTTAGGCCGGGCCAGAAATACGTCCCGTTGTTAAAATGTTCAAGTCGAATGTATCCGTCCGTAATCAACTAGAAACCTATCTTTTAGGGATTAACAAATCGGGATCTTACCTTCGCCTATTAAATATATCATTATTCCGGCCATTGGAGGTCCACTGCTGGATATAAGCCTCACCAAGAAAGGGGGATTTTTGCACATAATTGCCGCGCTAGGCAAGATCTCGCGACGGAGATACAGCTGCTCATCGCCGCCCTATGCATTTGAGTTGCAGTTTCTGATGGATATACCGCCATCTGTCGGTTCCGATATCCTAATTGCCTCTTACGACACATGCTACAGTAGGAGGTATTATTCTACTCTGCCGGTACCTCACAGCTTACATAGTACTTCAACACATATTTAATACCCAGACACAAAACAAACAAGTATTCATCATGTAAATGTTTGTCCTGGGTGGGAATCCCACGGCTCTTGGCGAACAACCCTTCTCTACCATCTGCGCCATCGAGGACTTTGGTACTTTATGTAAAAATAACATTAGGAGACTTCCGAAGGTTTTAGTTATTAGATATACGAGTGTAGGTATACTGTAATGTTATTATTCAATGTGCCATTATAGAACGCACCCCAATCGGCACGGAAATGTAACCTACGCACCATAACTCATCGGCGGCAATGGTGTGGAAATTACGGGGATTTGAGGCCGTTCCAGTGATTTATGCGAGCAGCCACGCCGCGTGTGGCCGACTGCAGGGATGAGCTGCTCACACTCGCCCACGGATATCCGAAAATGTCCGAACTTGGTTCCGGATTAATCACAATGCATACTACAAAGTAGAAGAGTAGATGGATAAAGAAGACGGCTTTCAAGTTGGAGGAGAACAATTGACGCTACAACACGTACTCTGTTCAGACTTCCAGATTTTTCAAGGGCCGTGGAAATCAGAAACATTGAATTTCTACCAAATACGACACAATTCCTTAGAGACAAGCCAAAAATTGCTTGTTTAATCTATAAAATGTATAATAAAACGAGTCGCAAAATTCTAATTCTAACCACACTATTTTCAATTTGATCCGTACGCACCAACTTACTTAAAAGACAGATTTCAATTCCTATCTTCCTCTCACGAACGTGATCTCCGTTCTTCTAATACTCTCTCGCTCTTTACTCCTTCTCATCACTCTAGTTTCTTGACAACCTCTTTTACAGTGACAGCTTTACGACTCTGGAACGAGCTTCCGTTGAATATTAAGCAATCTCCAAACAAATTTATCCTGAAACGCTGTCTCCGTACTTTATTTACTGATACTGATTCTCTAACTTTATAACCCTATATCGTATGACGTAGGTACGTTATATGCATTTATTGCGTTTATTTATACAAATATGTATGCCACGTTTATCTAGTTTGTATATATATTGTCTGCACCATTGTATATATATATATTCTGTTTTGTGTAATTGTTGACTGGAAGATAATGCCATCTGGCATTAAGTCAGTCATTTGTACATTTTGTAACATTTTGTGCAATAAAGGTCAATAAAAAAAATAAAACAGTTCACATTTCTTACTTTCTTCTACAAATTCTCTACTTATCGGACATTTAATCCAACAAATATTGAAATAAATTAAATAATCACGATAAGACAGACCCCTTACAAAGGTCGTCTGCATTGGATCCTCACTCTATTTCTACCGCCAAATGACAGTATTCACATTGCAAGGTAAATGTGGTATTATATTTTCAGTGATATCCTAGTGATGACACTAGCGTGTATAAGCTGCAATCACGTTTACCATCGAGCGGACCGTGTGATTGTTTGCTGACTTCGTAATATCTTCATAAAAAATAAGAACAGCTTTAAAACATTGTATAATTGCAAACATTATAATGTTATTGTAATGTAATTTTTAATATATTTATGGACGTGTCCACTATACTGCAGCAATGCTTATTTCCTTTAAACCGTAAATGATAATACGAAATAGAAGATATTAAATTACATATAATGTAGTGTGTTTTGTGCGACCAATAAATACATGCTCAAAATAGAAATTACATTTAA
Organism: Heortia vitessoides; assembly: GCA_020976665.1. Classification (NCBI taxonomy): domain Eukaryota; kingdom Metazoa; phylum Arthropoda; class Insecta; order Lepidoptera; family Crambidae; genus Heortia; species Heortia vitessoides. Next base: position 407,217 of record JACJUM010005601.1, on the reverse strand, counting down.
TAAATTAATAGAAATATCTGTAAAAGCAACATTTTATTAAAGCCGTTAAAGTACTAGCTATTTATAAACAATTTTGTTTAAGTACAACATAGTACTACATGCAAATATGTCAACAATTTGTGAGCGATTTGGCAAATTTGAATACGATCTCCTCTGTGCAAAGATCTTCATTAAATAAGCAACAAACTGTGCAAAGACAGCTCAAAAACAACTCTCTGCAACGATAACGCCACGTGGCGTGTGTCGACAAACTGTGACAGAACATTCTACGATCCCACGCGACCGTAATGAGGTCACAGCCACGCGTTTGGTCCCCAAAATAAAGTCCCCACGTCAACGGCCGCAGCCGCGGGCTTTCCTGATAGACCAAGGTCTGCATCGTTTCCCGATTCCACACCGATTTACTCTGTGACGAAATATAATATTCACTGTGACGCGAGAATGACGATTGTTATTGAGGAAATGTCGCGGGAATGTCAGCCCGTACTAATTTTTGATATTTTTAATCTTTGTGTATGAAATTATATATTTTCAGAGTTTTGCCTCTGGTTAAACGAACAGTTTAGCTTTAAGTCCACTAGGAAGGGGGAATTTTGCTCACTAATGCCACGTTGCGCAGGCGTGGTGGCAATTGAAGGCCGCAACCCTACTGCATTTGAACTACGCTGTTTCGGTTTTGCCATCTGTTAGTTTTGGTACCCCGGCCTCATGACATCAGTGGAGATACTATTCTACTTTGCCGGTACCTGACAGGTTCAGACATAACTATATTATCACTTAGGAATATTGTTAAGGTGGTGTAGATATGTACACCGATTTTAGAAGCAATTCTAAAAGGACATGTCATGTCCAAATACTTTAAATAGACAAAACAGTTTTCAATTTGTACAAAAATAGTCATAAATTTTCAGTCATTTTTTTTATAAAATTGTTATAATAAACAATATGCTTGAACAACATATTATACATTGACCTGATTTCGAGATAAGTCGCCTGAAGCTCTTGAGTTACGGATATCAGAAAACAGAGGGATCACAAATATAATACTTACATACATATTAAACACATTGTAAGAGAAGACTTAGTACGGTATACTTTGAACTGGCGTTCTTGTATGTGGATACATTGGCATAAAGAAAACAAATTACGAAATGCCAAAACAAAATGGCTGCGAAATTATAACTGTTGCTGAGCAATAAACTTCTCAACGGCTTTAAAACGTGGTTCAAAAGCCGTTTTTACAGTTGGTTACCAAAATGTGGACGTTCATTTTTTCATTTAAATTGGAAAATATTTATTTAACTGTATAACATTAACATACGATGATGAATACACACACGAGATTTGTAACAGTACGGATAAGAAGGGGGGGGGGGGCTAAATAGAAATCTCACGGACCGCATATAAAACTAATTGGTGACCCCTGTAATGGAGTATCATTTAATCAAGGCAAGATCTAAGGCTAATGATTCACAGTCCAACTGAACGAACAAAGCTGTAACCACCCGGCTTGACATAAAGCGATGCTCCATAACTCGAGCGCACTAAAGGTGGATATCGCTTGTACAATTTGTAAATGTAAAAAAAACCACGAGAGTCACGCTGTTTATTCTAATAAGCATTCACTGCCTGTTGCGGCTCGTTGCTAGGCGCAACTATTTTTAGATATTGAATACTCATAATTTAACTATCATTTAAGCATTAGTTTCTATACTAATATTATAAAACTGAAGCCCGATGGAGCAGATGTTTCGGTCCCCAACCAGGACACGTATTTATATGATGATATTTCTGTTTGTTCTGTGTCTGGGTGTCAAATATATGTATTTTAGTAGCATATTTGTGTATCGGTGTATTGTCCAACGTCCGTAACACAACACTTTAAGCGACTTATCACAAAGTCGGGTTAATACATGCGATGTTGTAATAATTTGTTATTAAAAAAATTGTTCGTTTGTTTGAACGCGCCAATCTCAGGAACTGCTAGTCCAATTTGAGAAATTCTGTCAGTGTTGGATAGTCCATGTACAAAGGAAGGTTACTCAAAGTCTACCATTGCTAGTTATATTATAATTTGTTAACATTCTAGTCAGTTAACATGACGTAGCCATCATATCTCACTCTCACCTATTTCTATCTCCAAACAGCAGTGTCCGCATTGCTGTGTTCCAATTCAAAGAGACAGTGAAATTACTGGGTAATGTGACATAATATATTCAAGTCACAAGATCGGCGACGCGCTAGTGATATCCTTGTGATAACACAAGCGTCTATATGCTGGTCATAACAGGCTTACTATCACGGACGGTTTACTTATTTGTTGACTCAGTTATTTAAAATAGTCATCCACTTGTGTACCCAAAATCTTTTATTTTAAAAGCTAGGTGGCATTTATGGCTATCTAAGAGATGCCAACCGAAAATGAAAATATGTAAATGTGATTTTTATTTTCGTACGTTTGTAACGGATAAACTCACAAACTACTGAACCGTTTTCAAAATCTTCTATTACTAATAGAAAGATACAATATCAGAAAATAACATAAGGTAAATTTTCTTTCCACATCCTTTTCAGGAAAGGAGCTACGCGGGTGAAACCGGGGGGCACTGCTTTGAGTCATTAATGCTTTGACAGGCATAGTGACGTTCTGGATTTAATTATTTATATTATAAAGATTCTTATTTTTTTGATAATACAATATTGCTTAAAGCCTTCATCGATAAATGGACTATCGATGAAATAAAAATCGATATGGTCAGCTTGAAGGTTATCGATGAATATAACCTACTAGTGATCCCGAGAAAGATCTCTCGAGATTTACAATGCGGAGAAGTAAGAATTTTGTATTCCTTAAATTGTGCTATAAGCAACTCATGTGTGACGGGCCCGATTGCAGATGGTAGTGATCTTGTCTAGTTTGCCAAAGGTCGCGGGTTCAATCCCCACCAAGGACAAAAATATTATATGATATTTATGTTTGTTCTGAGTCCAGGTGTTGAGTATGTGTTTTAAGTAGTATATTTGTGATTCCTCTGTTGTCTGATATAAGTTACACAAGGGCTTTAAGCAATTCACTACGGTGATGTTGTGGGAATTTATAATTCCAAAAAAGTTGCTTAAAGTTGTTGTATTGTAGAATTCGACAGACCTAGGGCAAGTGTGTGTATCAATAACTGGTAGAAGATAAAAACCTACGGTACACAACTTGTGGATGGATTACATCAGCGATACCAATTCCGATCACAATAGCTGGGCCGGTGTGTTTCAAGGCTAACTTCAATTTATACTGTTTTTTATCCGTTGAAAAATACGTTGCGACCTGACCTTTGCCAAAGTTCTGTTTCACACTTTGTGGGCTATTAAAGTGACATCTGTTGAGTTGACGGTGTTTTTGTGGACTGTGTTCAATTGTTCTGTTTTTTTCTATTCATTATCGATTATCTAATTTATATAAGTATATTAATACTTAGAGAAAAATCCAGTTATGGTTGTATGGCTGGTTATTTTTGGTGTATTTTATGGATAGATCAATTAAGCTAGAAGGTATAAGTTATTTTCTAACATTAACCACTTTTAATCGGCGTTCAAATAAGTTAGTATAAGTTGAGTATGTATAAGTTTCACATATACATATATATACAAAGTATATAACGCATCTCAAGTATACGGCGATTACTAACTAAATCATCAAAAATCATAATACCTTCTTATTATATTTCTACTTGTCATACATAGTATAAAACATAGTCGCATTCAGCTGTCTGTCGCTATGTATGTTTAGATTATGAAAACTACGCAACAGATTTTGATGTGTTGAATTCAGATGTCGCTTATTCTAGTAATTTTAAGCAATTATTAAAGACAAAGAGTCATGTTGTTATTTACTTTCTTTATGTATATAAAAATCATGTCCGGGGTGAACTCTTAAACTACTGAACCGATTACATATTTTTTTTGTTTACTATGTACAGTTTGATTTAACTTAAGAAATAAGATAGCATGTATTTTAATATATATTATTTGTTCATAATAAATATGTATAGTTAATGTAGAACAACGTCTCTCAAGTTAGATAGTTATGTACATTTTATAGACTCAAGTTTGCATGCATTTCTTTCTTCTCATAATCTCACTGACTGAGTGACATATCTGTAGGGCCTAAATAATATTTTATAACATAGCAATGCACTTTAAAAAGGATTTTTGAACATTCACCCCTAAAGGGAAAAACGGGGGTGCAAAATTAATATAAAACGTTGCTGTTTTTTATGTTATCCGAATGAAATTCAGCATGAAAATTTCTTCGTTGACACTGTGTGTAAAATATTGTCACCGAAATCATCCATTAAAGGAATATATGTGAGGTGCAAAGTTAATTTGAAAGTTCTATAACTTAGCACTTTTATTTTTGTTTTATTACAATACCTCAGAAGTGGGTCACCATGCCCCGGCCAATCTGCACGCGGTAGAGGTATTGCTGCAGCTGTTCGATGACATTTGCCGTGCAAAAGTGGCTCACGGTTGTTAGCGTGATTCCGGTCATCGCTGTTGCTACGCGGCCTTTGTTCCTCGGCTCGGGGCTTGACAAAGGACCCGGTGCGTTAGGGTTGAAGCGTTGCTTATTGTGAACCCGGCTCGCTACTTTTATTACAAAAGCACAGTTATTATTATTTAGTGCATTTGACATTATAATAATTGTACGGCACCCTACGGGTTGGGGTTAAATAATAAAAAACGGTATTATTATTTTTGACCTTGGTGTTCAAAATGGCAGTTGGTCAAAAATTTGAATATACATTTTATAATTTACGTTTGATTTCGTTCTGTATCAAATATGTTTTGGACGAATGAGCTGCTTAATTAATTAAGTTATTAAGTATATTATTGTGATTAGATAAATCTAAATATATTAGAAATAATATTAAGTGCCTTGTGCAAAATAGCGCCAATTAGATACAATTAAAAGTTGCTGCACATAAATATGTATTGTTTGATTTATACGACATGATTTTTATTTTGTGAAAAACACACCAACATATTTACTATCCATATTACTTTAATTTTTACACAATTACAAAATTAATGCACACAAGTTAAAAGTCTTTTTCATATCACCCATTTAACATTCATAACACATTGTCACCTCAAGTAATACATTTGTTACAAGATTTTATTTTCTTCATTATTATCATCACATCAGCTATAGAATGACCACTGCTGGACACCAGCTTTCCCAAAAAAGGGGAATTTTGTCTATTATAATTGCCGCGCTTAGCAGGCATAGTGACAATCACCGAGCTTATCACCGAGCTTATCACCGCGACGCACGGGAATACCATTCTTGCTTTTAAACTATGCTATTTAGTGTCGATATATATCTGTCGGTTTCATTACCTAAGTCTGGTAATGAGAGAGGTATACAACTCTGCTGGTACCCCACATATAATATTAATACATACATAGCTTCTAATATAAATTTGTACCGGCAGAATAGAATAGCACCTCCCTCTGTACCAGGTGTCGTAAGAGGCGACTTAGGTACCAGAACCGACAGACGGCGGTATATCCACCCGAGACAGTGTAGCTCAAATGCATAGGGTGGGATGGGCAGCATTATCCCCATCGCGATAGCTGCGCTCTGAGATTGGCAACACGCTTGCCCAGCGCGGCAATTATGGGTAAAATTCTTTCTTTCTTGGGAAGAGAAGGCCTATGTAAGGAGTGGACTTTCAATGGCTGAAATGATACTGGTGATGAATATAAATATATGTGCAAATATGTAATAAGTTAATTAACAATAATAATGTAGCAAAAGAAGTAAGGCGTTGCAAGTCGTGCTCACTTTCTTGTCTATAGCAAAACCAGGCCAATATCGACCGATGGAGCCGAAACTAACTGACGCAATATTTCATCTTGTGAAGTGGTGCTGTGAGTAACAACAAATTGTATTACATATACCTAATAAGGAAATGTAACTCGCAATTTAATAATATTAAATTCTTTGTTGTACACCAGACTCGAGATTACGTGTTGGTGAACAAAAACAATACAAGTAAATTACAACGCTCTTCCCAAAAGTCGTGAATGAAACTAAGATGTAGCAGAGGTGCACATTATATAGATATATTTCGAATAAATTTAATATATAAAGATTGCCGTGGGGTACCAGCATTGTAGATTGGTACCTTCTTCTGTACCAGGTGTCGTAAGGTATTGGTACTGATAGAAGGCGGCATATCGACCCCAATCTGCATTCTCGTCGCGTAGCTACGCTCTGTGACTGACTGCCGCGGAAATTATGGGCTGATTTCCTTTTTGGGAGGCGTTCAGAGGTCTTTTTACGGCTGCTGACATATAGATAAATTGACTTTAACACCTAGTAACGATACGGAATGCATTATAACTATAATGCAAGGCAATTCTCCTTCATCCTTTATCCTCATGTTCTTAAAACCTAGCGCTTTTTTATATAAGAGAAAAAATAATGCTGCTGATTAATGGAGTCACTGATTATCTGTCGACTCGAATGACCATTGACACTGATGACCGGTAAGGTACGACTGTAGAAGTCATTGAGCATTTGGGTCATCGAGTGCCTGCCTGGTGCTAGACTGTGGTCGCCAGACGAAGACGATCCAAGCATTATGTCCTTATTTAAATTTTATTTATTTCAGACATTATAAATAGGTGCTTATTTTTGCCTTAACGAATGGTAGACCTTTCACTATGGTCTTATGATTTATATCGTCGATCTGACTCCGAGATAAGTCGCTAAAATCACTTGTGTTACGGACGTTAGACATAAATACATATAGTAAATTCGTCGTATAAATTTGGCCAGGATGGGGCTCGAACCCACGTCTTTTGGTGCACAAAATACGATAACTACTTACAGCGCCATCGGGTCCGGCCAATAAAAATATTAGAACGAAGTGATAGTATCAAATGTCTAACGACAAATAGGCGCGAGTTGATCACAGCCACATTTTCAGCTTCACCAGAAATCCAATATTTACGAAACCGATTTTCGAATAAATAAAATCCGTATTGCCAAAGCGATTCGTCTCAATTCCACCGGCCCCCTCCTCTTTTCTGACACCCCCTCTAATAAACAACTCAATGGAGGGGAGGGGGTGACAGATGCCATTTTATTTTTATTTTTTCACACTCCGCCGGTCCGATTGGTTTGCATAATTACATTGGTTTTTGAGGTTTTTTACGAGCGAGCAGGGGACGTGATATGATTCTTTTGCGTCCAGTTTTTGGCCCATTAAACGCGCAGCTTACACTTTATATTCAATATGGTTTGGATTACGTTTTATGTGCATTATGTTTTATGCGAGGATTTAGTCTCTTAGTTTAGTGTCTGGAATGAAAACAGCTTATGTTACACTCGGCCAAATGTCACATAAAAGAATACATTGTGGTGCAAGTAAGCACGCGTTGTGTGCTTTATGGAAATGAGATGTAGTTCATCTACAAATCTGTATAAAGTGACGCGGGGTTGGCCAATGACAAAGATAATAATCAATATGAACCGAACAATTTGTACACTAAGAACAATTGCGAACAATTGTGAACAGGCGAACGTAAAATTTTCTTTTATACTAAATACATTACATTAATTAAAATAACATCACACATACTTCCATTTTATGACTAATACCATACTTAAACGAAGTAAGGTAAGTAACGAGTTAAGGTTAAGGAATGCGCTACCGCACCCGTCAAATATTTACGAGTGAGGTATCTACGCAGGTATAACATGAGGTAGACCTTGTACAAAAAGTCGTCTGCATTATAAACTCACTTTTACATATTTATACCAAACTAGCTGTGCCCGCGTCTTCGTCCGCGTGTCAGTTGAGAGGTTTAAGCGGGAAAGCGTAACAGACAGACAGACAGAGTTACTTTCGATTTAATATTAGTAGGGATAGCAGTGTTCATGCATTTTTGTGTTCATTGCTTGGTTCCAGTTTGGAGGGCGAGAGAGGCAGTGAAATTACTGGGTAATGCGATATAATATCTTCAAGTTACAAGATTGGCACGCGCTAGTGATATCCTTGTGATATCAAGAGCGACTACAGGCTGCTATGACGCTTATTATCACGCGGGCTGTACGCTTGTTTGTCGACCTGATCTAAAAAAAGAGGTGCCTTTGCAAAAGGTAATTCAGAATGGGGCAGATCAATCGTTACCATCTTTGCGTTCATATTAATAGGAATGAAGAGGTACCCTCGACGGCTTTCTCTTATTATCAGTACCTTGGAATCGTAATCCGGGACGGTAATAGCCCCCTATAATGGCCCTGGTGTATCCAAACCCTCCACTGAAATATTTTCTGGAGGTCGGGGGCTGTCTCAGGGCGTCTCAAGAGAGCTTTTAATTTCATTAATTTGAGAGATACTCTATAATAGACTTAATGAACAGCCCTTTTAATAATCTTCGTAAACAAACCCAAAAACATCCTGCGAAGATATTTTTGGGAGTTGCTTAATTATACAACTTCGTTAATGGTTTCTTGGAAGGATTGTTCCTCTGGATATTTTGATAAAGCGAGTTTCATTATGTGACCAGCTGTGCCCGCGACTTTGCTCGTGTTGAATTGTGGCTTTGGGCAGCATATTTTTTTTCGAACTACAATCTACGACGCGGCGCACGCGACGACACATTTTTGATTAATGCTTCGTTCCTTTCAGTCTTAGTTTGATGTAATATAGCCTAAGTTATCTGCCAGTGAAATTCCCGTTCAAATCGGTCCAGCCGTTTCAGAGATTAACCGGAACAAACAGACAGACAGACAAAAATTGTAAAAAAAATATATTTTGTTATGTGTACTGTATATAAATTTATATGCATGTAGTAGAAAGCGGTTATTTTAATATTAAAAACAGACACTACAATTTTATTTATGTCAAAATTTGGATAGTAAATTGGCAGATAGAACATCTACAGCCATGAATTGTAGATTTTTTTTATTATTGAATATCGACCATATTTCATGATTCTTTAAATTTAGCTAGATTTTGACGTTCACCTAAGAGAATCTGATTGATGGATTGACAATTATTCTTTCATATAAGTTGCAAGTGTAATTTTTATTTTAATTACTTTGTATGTATTATGTTAAATAAAATAACTTTATGCATTTGGTTTATTTTTTCGCGCAATTACCTCAAACAGTTTTTGCTTTATGTATTATAGATATGTCGTTAGTGAGGGCTGTCGCTACTGTTGCCATGGCAACCGCGACGACACCACGGCCCCCGGTGGTGGTGGACACAGCTGCTTATAAATATCCGTCTGTCTGTAACTGACCGACGGCATTTGTGCTGGCATTTATTGGATTTCGTTCATTACTTATTTATAAACCTAATATTTTAATGTCACCATAATTGCATTAGCTAGTTTTCTTTACCTGGTCTTTTGTAATTGATCGGCTATTTATTTTGTACTACATATAGAGTAAGCACTCACCGATCGTGCCTTCAAAGGTATTGAGAAAGCTATATGCCTTTCGAGAGTAGAACAGTATCTCTTTGTACCGGGATTCGAATCCGAGAATGTAGCGCAAATGCAAAAGGGCGCGGACACACACTGCCCTACATATCTCTAATATTATTAAAGAGTGTTTAATTGAACAATATTAAATATTAATATAACTGAGTAAAATAAAAAAATCGCCGTGGGTAACTAGCACAGAAAAATAGTAAATCCTCCACCACCAGGTGTCGTGAGAGGCGACTAAGGTACTAGTCCGACAGATGGCGGTGTATCCATCCGACACAGCGTACTCAAATGCATAGGGCGGGGGTGGGCAGCAGTATCACAACACGCTTGCTATAAATATACCGCTATTTGTGGGTAGCTCACGGCAAAATGAACTATTGGTCATAAAAAAATATTTTTCAAATTGGACCAACGGTTTCGGATTAACCACACATTAGCGCGTTCAAACAAATAAACTATTTAGCTTGATAATATATTAATAGACTTGGTTAATGAACTTGCATGCATAATTGCTTTAGAGATGATAGATTGTTACATACAAAATTGATTAGTTATCTAACATAGAATCCTGTTAGATGTGATGTGTGACCCTAGGATAACACGTTTATTTACTACCAAACGTTTTTCGTCGAAGTAACAAACAAACAAGTGAATCTAGATGAATGTAAACACGAACTTTCTCACAGCGGTGCGTAATACCAGAGCGGACGCTAACAAACACCCACAACTGTTGTTGTACAAGTGTGAAGTTTCCGCGGGAAAAATTAAAACTCCACGTATCTTGGTTCATATCTATTAGTGTATACACGCCAAATATACCGTTGACATATTTGTATGACAACCTTCAGTTATACAATTTTATAGAGAAGAGATTTGTATCGATGTAACAAATAAGCGTGCAATGGCAAATAAGTAATGTGATTTAACACAAAAATATGAGCTATACTATAACAACAACAAAAACTTTGTAAGGAAGGGGAGAGAAGATTAAAACAGAGATGTTAATGGTGTTTTAAAAATAGACCATTCTAATATTTTTTTAAAAAACTATTCTTTGTTAATTAAATGATGAATGAAGTCTCATAGTTTTTACTGTCATGTATCAATGAAGTTCCACCCATTTTTTTTAATGCACAAAATTGCCAAGTGTATAACGATCATTAAGGTTGTTATCACAAATTAATATTCCTGTATATTTATATTTATATCTGGGTGTATAGATAAATGTTTTCTATATCTAGACAAACAAAGTTTTCCTATCTTGATAGACTTATTATGGAGCTTTAACGAAAAATAACATTTGAGAGTATATAAGTATTGTTAATAAGCCCCGCAGTTTAAGCTGCGTTAACTTATTATAATTATCGGACTGGGCAGCAGCATCCTCGTCGAGAAGCTACACTCTGCGATTGCCAACACGCTTGTCCAGCGCGGCAATAATGGGCACAATTCCCCCATATCTTGGGAAGGCCTATACCCAGCAGTTGATTTTTGGCTGATATGATGTTGATATTTTCCAACGCCTTCAATAATCTTTAATTTAAGCAACGCCTGAATGAGTTATTCATATAATTGTTCTTCGTAAATTACCTCCTCTATTGTCGAAAACCGTATGAAAATCTGTTGGGCAGTTTATATGATAATCGCGTTCAGTGTATGCCTCCCTAGTCATTAATTCATTATAAAGAGGCAGTGAATTTGAGTGCGATATATGAAAAATAATGTAATGTATACAGTACACGCCCACAACCGGTTCGAGCCGGCTTCGAACGATAGCCTTCGTATCTTAATGCCTCGCTTATCGCAAACGTCAATTCTAACCTTATTTTCTTAATGTTTTTGTTAATAATATTTATTAATGGATTTTATTCTTTACTGCGAGCGACGAGATATAGCCGTATGCATGTTTGTTATTTTACTCTCAAGCAACACGTTCCGAATTAAACGTAAGCTATACTTATTCTCTTACTATGAGCCGTGAGGCACCGGCAAAGTAGAATAGTACCTTCCCCTGTACCAGGTGTACTGCTTGACGTCAGCAGTCCACTGCTGGACATCAGCAGTGGACTCGTAATGGTTTTGGTACGATGATGATTATGATATACTTATTTACCTTATTTGAGTAATATCAAGCTTAAATAACTTCTTATAAGATCAGTTTATTAGCAAATCCTTTTAAAATAAACTGAATCTAGATCTATCAAAATGTTTAAATAGACATGACTGAAATCGTTTGATTTTGTTTTAGATATATATCTATATACATATATTATTATAGGACCTTATTTAAAACGGGACACGATCGGCTCTCATCATCATGATATCAGCCGTAGAAAGGCAACTGTTTGGCAAGAGCTCCAAAAAGACAGGGGATTTTTGCCCATAATTGCCGCGCTGGGCAGACGTGATTGCAATCGCAGAACGCAACTTCATGACGAGGATGCTGCTACCCATCCCGACCCTGGATTATTAAGCTTCGCTGTTTCGGATGGATATACAGCCACCTGTCGATGCCGGTACCTAAGTCGCCTCTTAAGGTACCTGGAACTAAGGGAACGACTATTCTACTTCGCCTACTTAGAATACCTTCAAAGCAACCTTTGAAAACTTACCAGATGATAATAATAATAATAACTTTAGTAATAATAATAACTTTATTTAACAAAAAAAGGAAACTTAAACTAAAATACACTTAAGTACCTAAACTAGGTCTAGCCTGTTCTTATAGGCACCTATGCTCTGTAGTGTGCATGTAGGTGTGAATGTGTGTGTATATAGTCTAATATAATACAAGGTTTGTTAATACAACATATTATTTACGCATAAATTACATAAATACATAGAATATGAAGCTATACTGTGAATATACAGTATACACAAACAATAATAGTAACAATAAATATAGTCCAGTCTAGCATAATATTGTTAGCAATTCCTCTGTCTTGTTGTAGTCCAATGTCAAGAGCCCTTACTGTTGTTTTACATGTGTTTATTCATGTCATAAATATCTATTTCATCGTTGAATTTTATTATAAAAGATATAGATAAGTTTTATATTATGTACTCAGAGTACATAGACTAACAGTGGGATCAAAACATTAAAAAACTTAAACAAACTTTGATAATAACAATCCCAACCCCATTAAAAAGTCAACATTCACCACCGCGTGTTATCGGCACGCATTTGGTTGGCGTCCATATCGGGGTAGCATCGCATTAATGTAATTTATATTCTCTAATTGCACAGTTTTCCGCCAGTAATCAGTTTATTCTCATTTTATCTTAAATCTAAATTTGAATAAATTGTATAGATATTATCCATTATAAACAACAACAATTCCTCATCATTACAACCATTAGAAATCCACTGCTGGATATAAGTCTTCCCAAGAAAGGTGCAATTTTTACTACAATAATTGCCGCGCTGGGCAATCGCAGAGCGCAATTGCACGATGAGGGTGCTGCTGCCCATTCCCCTTCTGTGCATTTGAGCTACACAGTCTCGACTGGACATACCAGCATCTGTCAGTTCTGGTGCCTTAGTCGCCTCTTACGACACCTGGTACAGAGGGAGGTACTGTTTTGCTCTGCTAGTAAATCACGGCCACAATTGGATGCAGATAATTGTTGAATCGTGTGTTACTAATATAAAAAAGAACTGATTTTTGATTGCATGTATGCACTTTTAATTATTTTTATTAGAGCAGGTCGACAAACAAGCATACAGTCCGCGTGACCGTAAACGTCACCGCGTCTATATACGCTCGCATATCAGAAAGATATCTCTAGCGCATTGGCAAACGTGTGATTAAAACATATAATGTCTCATTGCCCAATAATAAATTGTCAAGAATAGTATTATTTTATGCTATGAGGTACCGGCAGAGTTGAACAGTACCTCCCTCTGTACCAGGAGTCGCAAGAGGCAGCTAAGGTACCAGAACCATCAGATGGCGATTTATTCATCGAGACAGTGTGTGTGTAATGCATAGGGTAGGGATGGGCAGCAGCATCCCCGTTGCAAAAGCTACGCTCTGTGAATGCCAACACCCTTGCCTAGCGCGGCAGATTCCCCCTTTTTTGGAGGCCTATATCCAGCAGTGAACTTAAAATGGCTGCTATAATGAAAACATTACAATTAATACATAGCCTTGTAATCCAAAGGTCGCCACTCAGACCCGACTGTGTGTCTATGTCACGGTCATTTTTATCACATTACCGACTATCGATAATTCAGTTTATATTTCCGAGTTCACGCTCCTATCGACCTCCAACGAAATATGAACTCTCTCCAGTCCCCATACGGCTCCAATTAATACTTTGCCACGACTATTCTACATAACGCGGTATGCAAACATAACGATACGAAACACTTAGCAATTGGCAGATAAGGTTAAAAGCATTATCTGCAAGTCTACACGTGTCTGGGAGTAAACGGCGCACCAATAACGAAAGCAATTTCACAATTTCATCATGGCAGCGCATCCGGGCCGCGCGTAGCAACCGCTCTGAGTGATACACGCACGTCACAGGCAGTCACCACGATGTCCTGTATGAATAGGACAAGCCGGACACCAGTCCCACCCGATAGCATCACTTCTATACATTCCCTCTGGCTATCACGCCTCAATTGTAGGCACTGCACACACATATTTTTTTATGAGTTAGACATCACACAAAGGTCGCCTGCAATGGTACCCCACTCTCATCCATTTCAACCGTCAAAGGAAGAGCGAGGCGGTGTATTTACTGTATAATGTGACATATCATCCTCAAGTCACTCGGTTGGCGACGCGTTAGTGATATCCTTGTGGTATTAAGCGCATATATGCTGCAGTGACGCTTGATATCAAGCAGACAGCTTGCTTGTCGACCTGGTCTAAAAAAAAATGAAATATACATACTAGTTGTAGAAAAGTGCTAGCCGACGAGCGCGGAGAACTCACTCAGTTCTCTTTTGACTGCAAATGTTCCTGACAACAGCCAATTACGCTGTGTTTCGCTCGTGAGGAGTTAATTTACGTGTCTTTGGATGCAGATTTTCAAGTAGAGTTTAAGTATGTACTCCCCAGGTAGAGCTCAAATTGATACTTGAGCTGTCCAACATAATCCAATAAAAACAATGAAGGTTATATAAAAAAAAATCCTATTTTAATGTTATGGGCATATTAAAGTCTATTTACATTGCTTGTGCAACGCGGAACAGATTTTCAAAAATGCACGATTGCTCTTAAATGTACACCATGCATTAGCACGCGCCACAAAGTCCATCCACCCACAAGAACAGACGATCTGATTATAAAGTCAGGAGCGCACTGTGTGCAGGCAGCGTACAACTCACTATAAATCACTTGGTATGTATAACACAGTCCCCCAAATATGATGACGTTGATCATTAATAGAAAGATAAAAAATTAAACGATATAATAAAAATTGAATTCCTAAAACACAAAGTCAATCGTGGTAACTCTAGTCGCAACGCGATTCGATTCACTGCGCGAGCGCAACGTGACGTTTTGCACTCACACCCCCAACCAGCTTACTGTGCGGCCAACGTCGCCTCTATTGTATCGAATTACGGTTCAGTTTACTGCTTCCATTTACAATCATAACATTGTTTGCTGGTATACCCCTTGCCAATTGTCTTCGCTGTATCCCCAAGCGTTAACCCAGCGTGTTAAGGTTGATTTTCGTTTGATTATACAAAAAATGCAATTTGTTTGTTGCGTCAACACAATAACTATATGATTGTTTTGCTGGACCTTATTTTTATTATTGATAAGGTAGATGTTTGCGTGGCACACGTGTCCATAAAAACACAGTGTTTCAGGCGAGAGGCCGCCATTGTTGCATCAGACAGACTGGCTATGATTCCTATGACATTTATGAGTAATTTTCTTTCTCGTAAATTACACCCAGTAGTTTCCCATAGACTGAGGAAAGTCTCTCGAATGCGCGTAATGTTGTGAATTTAATACAGTTTTTTTATGATACGTTTATTGCGTGTAGGCAAATGTTATCTTCCTGATCTAGATCTTTTCAAACGAACAGTCATAGATATCCCATTTTATTATAGCCAACTGAAATGAGTACACGAAGAGTTATCATTGTGCAATGTTAATATTTATCAGCTTGGATACACCACGTATTATGACGGTTTCTTTTTTATGGCCGTAACAATCACACACACATCTCATGCATTGAGGGCAGGCTCAGAGACCGGTCTATGGCCTTATATTGCCCATAAAAATATAATTATGTGTACCTCATCGTCATTTCAGTCATAGGAAGTTCACTGCTGGACATAGGCTTCCACAGGAAAGGGGGAGTTTTATAATTGCCGTGTTGGCAATCACAGAGCGTAGCTTTCGCGACGAGAATGCTACTGCTCATCCCTGCCCTTCGCATTAGAGAGACACGTTAGTCGCCTCTTACGACACCCGGTATATCGAGTACAATCCTGTCCATTATATAAAAATAATCTTAGTGTCTGTATGTTGATAACATACATGTCGACAATATATCTGCTTTATTATTAAATGCAATTGAAAGTACATTGCATTGACAAACATTTTATAAATATTTACTTATGTTTTCACCCATTATCTAATGCTTGGTGTATA
>JACJUM010005601.1:351572-390079 GCA_020976665.1 Heortia vitessoides | reverse complement strand
GAGGCACCATTCTATTCTGCCGGTACCTCGCAGCTAAAACATTTTTAGAAATACTTTTAGTAGTTTTTGAATGTTTTCTTTACAAATGTACAGAAATACAAACTCTGCCTTTTCATATTATTTTTTGGATGATAACACTCTTCGTGCAGAGTTAGTAAAATAGTTTTACAACTCAACGCGGGTGAATCCGCGGGGCTTTGCTTGTCTATACATATATAGGTACATAAAAATAAAATTGGAGTGTCTGTTTGTAATATTAAAATAGCCACATTCTACATATGAATGTATATAAGGTAAACATACCAATATATATATTTTTTACAATTCATGTCTGTCTGTCTGTTTGTTCCGGCTAATCTCTGGAACGGCTAAACTGATTCGGACGGGACTTTCGCTGATAGTTTACGTAATAAGTAGTAAGCTATATTACATCAGCATTGATTAAAAATGTGGCAACAACGGGTGAAAAATTCACGTCCGTTGCGTGCTCTGCGTGGAATTTTGTAATTCGAAAGAAAATATGCTGCCCAAAGTCACAATTCTATGCGGACAAAGCCGCGGGCACTGCTAGTTAAAAATAGAGAAGGCGCACGGCGGCCGAGCGGGCGGGCGGGTGAAGTCAGCGGGCGACATTGTGTTGCCGAGTCACGCGCCGACTGTAAAACATTTCATGTACTTTATCAATCCTTCGAGTAATTGCTATTGAGGTTTCATTACTAATTATTACTATGTATTATCAGATGGAATGTAAAATGGTTATTACACTCAGTTTTACACACATTTATGGTTATAGACTTTTTATAACGTACTAAATAGGATAGATGCAGGTTCGAGTCTCGCCTGACACATGAGACAGTTGATTCTTTTATACTAAATATAATTTAAATATATATATAAAATTGGAGTGTTTGTTTGTAATGTTATAATAACCGATTTTTACTATATGCATATGAATGTATATACGGTACACATACACAATTTATTTTTAAATTTTTGTCTGTTTGTCTGTTTGTTCCGGCTAATCTCTGGAACGGCTTGACTGATTTGGACGGGGCTTTCACTGGTAGCTAGTCTAGTAACTTAGACTATGTAACATCACACTACGACCTTAAGAAGCGAGGCATTTATCAAAAATGTGGCAAAAACGGGCGAAAGAATTACGTTTTGAGAAGAATTTGCTGCCCAGAGTCCCTATTTCTCGAGGACGAAGTCTTCACAACGCGGTTTATTTTCTTTTCTATTGTACATGTATTGCGTCATATTACCTTTATATATAAAATAATAGTGTCACGATGTTCATCCGAGAGGAACTACTGAACCGATTTAAATCAATTTCTGTTTGCTGCGGACAGTTTGACACAATTTGAAAGATGGATAGCTTATATCTCAATTCGTAGTCGCAATTTTGTTTCATGGTAAATATATAAGTATAGTTAAGACAGGGCAACATCTACCGGGATAGCTACAATATTACAAAAAAGAACAAATTGTTTGTTGGTTTCGGTTTAACCCTAAAACTAAGGGTTCGATTTTAAAAGTTCTTCGTGTGTTGGCAATTGCAGATCGCAGCTTTCGCGACGGCGATGCTGCTGCCCATAACTGTGCATTTGAACTACACTGTCTCGGATGGATATACCGCCATCTGTCGGTTCGGTATCTTAGTCACCTTTTACGACACCTGGTACAGAAGGAGGTACGTTTCTCTGCTGGTACCTCACGGCATTAGTAGTATTCTATATAAATGAAAATGGAAAATCTAAATTGAATAAATCTTATGTTGTTATCAAGACCAGGCTTGCATGGGATCCACAGGAATGGGAATTCTGTATGGAAAATGTATGTATGAATGCAGACAGGAAGCATTGTCGGCGAGAGACCTACAACGGGATTGAAATTCCCTATGCAACAGATCAAAGGAATAAAAGTTTAATATGCACCAGGACAAAGTTGAGCGCCGCCAGCAGCTAAATAAATAACGAGGTACCTAATTTCTTACAAAGGCCGCCAGCACTTCATCTTTTCCAGCCAAGCAGTACTCGCTGCGGTATTCAAGTATACACGGTGACGGAGGAAATGAAACAACTGAGTAATGTGTCAATATATCCTGACGTCACAAGGTTGGCGACGCGCAAGTGGAATCATTGTGGTGACATGAGCGTGTTCAGGCTGCGGTGACGCTTACTATCACGCGGACCAGGTCTTTGATTGTTTGCTGAATTACTAATAATAAAACTATTCTTTGTAAAGAAAATATATGTGTTATAGCAACTTCTTAAACGTGTGTTGGCAGAGTAGAATAGTACTTTCGCCGGTATCAGGTGTCGTAAGAAGGGACTAAAGCAACGACAGATAGCAGTATATCCCGCAACAGTGTAGTTCAAATGCACAGGGCAGGGATGGGCAGCAGAATCCCCATCGCTACGCTCTGCGATCTACAACACGTTTGCCCAGCACAGAAATTATGGGTAAAACTTCCTTATTCTTTAGGAGGCCCGTGTCCAATCTTCTACTTCCAATGGCTGGTATGATGATGACGATTGCTTAAGTAGGAATGTTTAGCTGTAGTCATTTGTATATGACGCGCTTGTAATTAAGTTATGAACGATCTGTCAAATTTTGCTATAAATCTAGTAGAGTAGTAAAGTAGTTGACTTTGGATATAGGAAATAGTGATTGCTAGATTTTTATGTAAACAGAGAGGTTATGTTTAAATAAGATTTAATGAAGAATTTTCTTTAAAATATACAACCTACCCCTGTACCAGATGTCGTTAGAGGCAACTGAAGTGACGCAACAAGAAGGGAATAGGCAGCTGCATTTCCGTCACAAAGGTACGCTCTGCGATCTACCTGCCAAGCGCGACAATTATGGGTAGAATCGCCCCTTACTTGAAGAGGCTAGTGTCCCGCAGTGGACAAAGTGAAGGAACCACATCGAACCCAAGAAACGCTTAAATGTGGTAATTTAATAATAGTTAATGTGTAGTTTATTAACAAGGTAATATAACGAATGTTGGTGATATTATCGCTAACATAGTGTAGGGTCGGAGGTCAGATCGTGCCGTATCGATTAATTACCAATCGATGCATTTAATCGGACCGTTAACCGTCGCCCGGCTATCTCGGCTGTATTATCAGATGTACTGCAATATTTATGTTTTACAGTTCAAAAAGGTGCTTGAGGATATTTAACAAAGTACTGCCTGTTGCAGGTGCTTTATATTATTTATACTTCCCTATTTTAATCGAATCTTGTTCAATTTTCTGTGTTAAATTTATCTGAACATTATATTCGTGATTCATCTGTTGTCTGACGTCTGTAACACAATTGCATTGATCTAATTATTTCGGAATCAGGTCAATGTAGGAGATGCTGTGTGAATAATTTATTTTTTTATTGTCCTATTCATAATTGTTGTAGTTAGTGCTATGATAGTATGTAATATAGGTTTTGTCAGTCAGTTTAAGTTTCACTAAAATCGGCCCAATCTTGTGCATTTTCAAAAATGTTTCTCACTGACATTATAAGACATTAAAGAAAAGAAACCCTGTGCCTTATAGTTTAGGCCCTTAATATATAACATACATATATAAATATATACACATATATATATATATATATATACATACATATATATAAATACACATTTATATGTATATAAAAAGCATAGTTTTTATAAAAGCATTAATCTTTTTATAACGTGGCAAACATTGCGGCGTGACTCATCCTACATATCTAGGTCGGCCGGTATACATAGGCTTTGTTCTAGTGTTCCTTTAAAGCAATTTCTTTGTTGAAACACACCGATAACTTGTCTTTTGTTGCGCGCGTTAGTAATCTGAATAAATAAGTTATTGTGTTAACAATTAAAGTTTACAGAATGGGCATTGATGCAAATTCAAGATTTCCATTAGCTCTCATTTTCTCATCCGGAACGGTTGATTTAATCAAAAAATGTGTAGTTCGTTTTCCTCATTATATATGTTTGTAAAAGGGCAATTTTAATAAATGTTAGACAGATCACAAGTACGCGGAACATCAGTAGAAGTCATTTATATATTAATTTTTATAATGAAACAACATCTCATACATTGACCTGACTTTGAGATAAGTCGCTTAAAGCACTTGTGTTACAGACATGAGATGACAGAGGATTCACATATATACTACTTAAATATATATATTTAACATAGGGACACTAAACAAACACAAATATCATCATATAATTATTTATTCTGGATGGGTATCGAACCCATGACCAATATATTTAAACACACAGTAGCCTAAACATTACATCACACACAACTAAGCTAAGATGTCATGTAAATGTCTTGCATCGTACCGGCCGTTAAAAGCCCACTGTTGAACATAGGCCTCCTCAAGAAAGGGGGATTGTTGCCCATAATTGCCGCGCTGGGCAAGCGTGTTGGCATTTGTAGAGCGCAGCTTTCGCGACGGGGAAGCTGCTGCCCATCCCCGCCCTGTACATTTTTGCTGGCTTTTTTGCATGGATATAGCGCCATCCGTCGGTTCTGGTACCTTAGTTGCCTTTTACGACACCTGGTACATGGGGAGGTACTATTCTACTCTGCTGGTACTTCACGGCCTCCAGGTGTCTTTAGTTATAAACAATATCAATATAGAAGTACCGAATAACAATTGTCCATCCAGAATGCTGCAGACATGGACAAAGGCCTGACCGTCGCTATCAATCTTTTCATAAGCTTAGTTCAAATCTATCAGCGTTTCAGATGCGACAAAAGACAGATTTTGTATCTGTCCTTCAATTTGGCAGCGATCCAATTGTTAAGTGATTAATAATGTATTGCTCACACTTAATTTCCGATTGCGAAACACATCGGTTATTCGCAATATTTATGGCACATGGTGTAACGTTCTAACTACGTCACTGTTGCTAACTGTGCGGGATCGGACATGAGTCAGGTGGGAGAGGACATGTTCAAACGTGTCTCGACACGTCACGAGTCTCATTGAGTCGCAACGTGTTTGGTGCAAAGCGGACCGATAGCGCGATAAGAGCACCCACATTTTCAGGGGAACTGAATTTTTATCTGCCCTCGACTCATAGCCTTTGTTGCTATGTGTGGTGTCGATTATGATGAGTTGAAGGATTTTGGTATGTCCTAGTTAGTTTTAACGTACATTTAAATTAATTAGTATTAATCGTAATAATATTTATTGTCACAAAAAATTACATAATCAGAAAGTCTAAAATAATAGTTACCTGCGTACACATAATTTCGTTATATTGTGTAATTTATAATAAAACAATTTCTTTAAAACGCCTTACATACTTTTATGGGCAGCCAAAATGTGTCAAAAAGGGCACCACTGTGTCATAGAGGTGTGTTAGCTCCAAGACTGATATATGGCAATGAATGTTGGGCATGGCAGAAGAAACTACGCACACGAAAATAAATGCTGTTGAATTGAGAACACTTCAATGTATGGTGTGAGTTTGAGAGATAGATTAAAGAATAGTGAGATAACAGATCGATGTGGTGTAAAAGATGATGTTGTGACAACAATAGAAAAGGAATGTTGAGATGGTTTGGACACACAAATATACTCGTATAGAGCGGAAGTGAATGGAAGAGTTGGTATAGGGCGACCAAAACGAACATATCTTAACCAGGTAGAAGAGGTATTAAATAAGGGTCAGGTCAGAAGTACCAAGTATGAACGAGCGTGTATGAAAGGACTGATGCGGTTAAGGGAAGCGAGAGTAAGCTGTGATCGTTATAAGTGGAGATCATGGTCATGCCTACCGCGATGGATTGTAATGACGCGTTTTAAAGCCGTTAAAAAGTAGTATTATTAACGCGTGTAAAATATTGTTGTGAAATTATTCCGTTTCTGCCCGGGAGTGGGGGAGGATGGTATCTAGAAGTATTCATAAATGTGTCAGTAATTAAATATATGACGAATAGAGGCAAGGAAATACTGTAGGTAAGTATATGATGCAGCGTGCCTTTCGTTTTTCTTTTCCATTTATCGGGTTTCGTAATGAACAAAGAAATATGTTTAGCCGTCTGAGTATGTCCGTCTGTATATCCGCTTAGATAACAGACTCTTTGAGAAGATGTAATTTGGTATAAATATACATATTAGTCCATATTAAGCCGTGAGGTACCGGTAGAGTAGAATAGTACCTCCCCCTGAACCAGGTGTCGTAAGAGGCGACTAAGGTACCGGAACCGACTGATGACGGTATAACCATCCGCAACAGTGTAGCTCAAATGCAAAGGACTGAGATGTTCAGCATCATAATATAATTATATTATATTATATATATGTAATTACACGCTTGCCTGGCGCAGTAATTACGCGCATAATTTCTTCTTCATTCAGGAGGCTGTGATGTACCGGCAGAGTAGAAAAGCAGGTACCGTGCCTTGTCACAAATGTCGTCAGAGACTGAGATGCCGGAATCGACAAATGTAACAGAGCTGGGATGGTGAGCAGCGATCCCGTCGCGAAGCTTCGCTCTTAAATCACCATCAATCATCAATTGGTTCAGGCAAAATGTGTCCTCTAGGGGTGCCCTTCCAGCTGTAAACGTTCTTCAGCTTCTATAGCGATAATGGTGACTGCAATGTATTTTAAAAAGTATTGCTCAAATTTCTGTGAATTCGCGGTTTACAGTGAATTGGTGACAAGTTCTTTAATAATGGTTCCGCTTAATCGCGCTCCGTGGCGGATCGGTGTTGCCACCAACGCCCAGTCATTGTTCCAAGTATGGTCTGTTTTATAAACTTACTCCAGGAGACAGGAGGAATTGTGACTACCTACTCTAGGGTCGGCGGCTCCTTCGTTGACTTGGTGACCATAAGAACCGTGATGAGTAAACATCGTACACAAAATAAGTGGTGCACTCCATGGGAGACAAGGGTTTATATATATATAATATTAAAAAAAAAATGGAAATATGTAAACAGGACTTGGATTCTCCTAATCTAAATCCCGTTGATCCCAAAATCTTGTCCACTTTTTTATAAGAATTATCATCCAATAACATTGTCGCGTGGTATCGGCAGAGTAGATTAGTACCCCTGTACCAGGTGTGTTAAGAGGCGACTGAGGAACCAAAACATGCTTGTCCAGCGCGGCAATTATGGGCAAAATTTATCCTTTCTTGGGAAGACCTGTGTCCAGATGTGGACTCTTCTTCTGAATAACTGATATGACGAAAATAATCTATATTTAACCTTTTTTCGTATTATTTTAACGGAAACGCTGTTAGATAGTCAGATAAAATAAAATTTCAATACTTGTTTCCAGAAGCTGCGTAGCCCTGGGAGTATCGTGCATAGCAACAGTGGAGGTAGGTCCGTGCGTCTGTCTGCTCGCACGGCGCATCTCCGAAACGTGACTTATTTCGCTGACGATTGTAATTACGTATGTTAATTAAACACGAACAAGTCTCTCTTTTTAGCACGTCGGGATGTCGCCTGCCGACTATCGCCGATTGGGCAATCGATTATTATACGTAATTATAGTGCGATAGTTTATTTCTCTTATATTTTTAGTTCAAATATCTATGTAACAGAAATTACTTGGTAATACGAATAAATTTTTTGAAATTATGAGTTAGTTTTATGTAACGGTTACTTTTATTTTAGATGCTTTATGTATTACAAAACCCTGATGTTCAAATTTACAAAAAAAACATACTTGTTTCGGGCCTTAAATGGTAGGAGAATTACCTAACATAAAGATCAAAGTGGAAGGAAGACAACAGATGAATCACAAATATACTATTTAAATACATATATTTAACACCCAGACACAAAAAAAACATAAATATTATCATAAAAATGTTTGTCCTGGGTGGAGATCTAACAGGCGACCTTTGGCGCTCAAAGCAGAATCACTACCTCAAGAATTCATTCGTCAAGTAGATCAACATTGAAGAGATGCCACTGATATCTCCTCAACACAAAAAGGGCACCGGGAAAAAGTCGACGTGTCTACAACGGCAGTGCAGTCCCCGGCAAGAAAAAGATGCAGGTTCGAGTCCTGCCTGAAGCCTAAGACTGTTTTTTTTTAATAAATTATTATTTTTATTTAAAGCTGTTGATAGAAAGCACGAAACAGAAGTTCCCTCAAAAGAAATGTTATTTTCCATTACTGCAACATTTTTTCTGTACATTGAATAAGTTTATTTATATTTTTGAACCGGGACGTTTTCTCTTACTATAGAATACGTGTGCTTTTATGGTTTAAGCTATGGAGAAAGCACCGAAGTCTATGTGTGGAATTGAATCAGGAATTAGGAGATCCTTAATAGAACTGCAGTTACCGATGTAACCTGATGGAATACCGTTATGAAGGTGCAGTGGCTGCAGGAAGAAGGAAAAAGGAAGGAAGGAAATATGTTCAAAATGTTCCCGGGACTGTTTCTAATCTACTTCCTGAAGGAACTTGAATACATTACACTTGTTATTTGTATAATCATTAGGTAGATTACACAAAGTGAAATGACTTAAATTTATTTAAAAGTATCGCGCTTTTTACGACCTTTGTCTATTGTATTAGATACTTTGTTTAGCAATATTATCGCCAAGTTACTGCCATAACTGTACTTCACGCCATTCAAACAAAGATTTCATTGTCTAATATTAAGTTTTTGGGGTTTGTCTTAATACCAAAATTTGTAAAATAAATGTTTCAGCGATACATGTTTGTGAAAACGCTTTCATTCAAAATCCAATTTTAGTATACCTATCAGATTTTAACTGGATTCATTATTTTTATGACAATGATAAAAAGCAGGGATACAAAAACAGATGGAAATATCTTGGCTCTCGATACGGAAACTCCTAGATATAAATATATTTCAAACAGATTACAAGACCCTCATAAAACACTAATTCAACCAAAGTATAGCTCCGGTAAAGGAAATAGAAATCATTATCTCCGCGTTACCGGCAATTTCTGTCCGTCGACGTTGCGTAAGTAATCGACACACGTCATGAGTCACCGCTGCCACTAGAATCAAACGAGTTGCGAACTTATGTCGAACATTTCATCATTTATTTAATTATTAACATTTAGGTTTATC
Source organism: Heortia vitessoides (assembly GCA_020976665.1). Classification (NCBI taxonomy): domain Eukaryota; kingdom Metazoa; phylum Arthropoda; class Insecta; order Lepidoptera; family Crambidae; genus Heortia; species Heortia vitessoides. The sequence goes on along the minus strand of JACJUM010005601.1, from coordinate 380,994 downwards.
CGTTATGTGTACAGGAAACACTGGAAAAATACCTAAGACCTGACAGCAAACATTCTCAGGATGTGAACTAACCTCACTTTTTCATCATACAGCCTAAGCTTTAGCCATGCTAAGAGTCATCGTAGTCTATAGACGCCTGCTGTACCAGTATGACTTGCGTGCTGTCGACCTCATCATCATCATAGCTGCCGTAAAATATCCACTGCTCCTCCTCCGGCCTCCCCAAGGAAGGGGGAATTAGCTCATTAGCAAGCGTCTTGGCAATTGTTACCGTTACCCATCCAAGTCCTGTGTATTTGAGCTACACTAATTCGGATAGATATACCGCGATCTGTTGGTTTTGGTCACCTCCTACAATAACTGGTATAGGAAGAGGTACTATTCTCCTCGGCCGGTACCATACAGCGTTGTCGACCAATTAATAGTACTTACTTTTATAGTTCTCCTTCAAAAGTAATCGGTATTTCTCACTCTTTACTCCAGAATTAGTGAAATATCATGAATTTGATCATGAATCACGGGCACATAGGCTATATAACCGCGTTCTTGGGGTTCCCTTGATTTTGCGATCAAGAAAATCAAAAATTTCTCCTAACGACTGAATCGATTTTAATCAATGTCTACCCACTGTGTGTAGTGTGATACAACTTCAGTGATAGGATAGTCTATATTTCAATTTATAGTCGCAATACTTTTTTTTAATGATAATGTATATCATGAAAATAGTTTTAATTAGTATATATTTAAGACTAGACCACATCTGTTAAGTTAGCTAGTATACTATTTAAACTTAGAAAAATATATGGCTGCACATCTTTCGGGTGTACCTGGAAACCTTAAAACGCTGGAAAGTTAGGTACATATTCGGTGTAGAGTTCCTAGACACCAATTATGATCGTCTAACACCCGAAACCGGTACTCGAGTCCTAGTTTGAGTGTAGTGCATCTATCGCATCGCGCGCTTTCTTTTTCTGGTACAAACTCTGGTAGAACTAGCTTTGGACTTTCTACATATTGCGCAAATATATATATATATTTATTTATTTATAAGGTCGTTGGCATTGGTACCTCAATCTCACCTATTTCTACCACCAAATATGTTCCGATTTAAACGGTGAGAGAGGCAGTGAAATTACTTGGTAATGTGAAATAATATCTTCAAGTCACCAGGTTGTCAACGTGTTAGTGATATCGATGTGATATTGAGCGTGTATAGGATGTAGCGACGATTACTATCACACGGACTGTATGCTTATTTGTCGGCCTTTGCACGGGTACTAGACCATACTAGGCGGTGGTGGCAGTGGTCTCTAGGTGTACTGCAGTGTAAAGAACGAGTCAACCAGTGAATTTATAGGGTAATTACTATATAATATAAAACGATCGAAACAGAAATGAGGAAATCCGTAACAAAACAAAAGTTTACCCGGCGAATTAGGAAGTTGGAGTGGCAGTGGGCAGGGCATTTGATACGCAGAACCGGTGGCCGATGGAGTCATAAGGTTCTGGAATGGAGACCACCCATGCATAGTAGAGCGTCCGCCCGCAAGATGGACAGACAATCTGACTACAACCGCAGGATCGCGCTGGACACAGTCCGCATACAACCGGTGCTATTGGAGATTACTTGGGGAGGCCTGTGTCCAGCAGTGGACGTCTTGTGGCTGGTATGATGATGAATACAACATTAACAACTTTCGTGAAAACATAATTGTTAAAAAAATTAATAATAATTATAATGTTTGCTCCGCCAACATTTATTGATTTATTGAACAACCTAGAAAGTTGTTTAAATTAAATATTTCAGTATAATGGATGCGCTCACCGACGCGTCCATCATAGCAGCCGACTGTTGACGTCTAACATGTCTATACCAACAAATACAATTGAAATGTCTAACATCATGTAAAAATAAAAGCTTAATGGATATACAAGACAAATGGTATTTGTCTATCATGTCTATTTGTTCCTAACCGCTGGAGCCAGCGGATTAACAATTTGTTATTAATTTTTTTAATATCCACCCATACAAAAGTCATTAAAAGTTCTAGCAAAATACGTTATAATATCATTTATTTTTTTATTAGATTAGGCATCTTTAATATCTCAGTCGCCTCTTACGACACCTGGTGCAGGGGGGGGGGGCACTATGACGGTACCCCACGGCCCTAGCCAATATATACTATTATGAAGATGGAGAGTTTGTTTGTTTGAACGCGCTTATCTCAAGAATCGCTGATCCGATTTAAATATTTTTTTTCAATGTTGGAAGTTCCATTTATCAAGGAAGGCTGCTTAAACCCCCCCCCCCCCCCCCGCCCCTGCCGAAAGTTACCCTTCCACGCGGACGAAGTCGCGGGTACTACAAGTGAAATACAAGAGATAACCCAAATTTTAAAGAGATCTAATTAAAAAATATATGATAGATGCCAATTAAAACATGATTTGAATTTCCGATACCGGAGACATAGCCCTTCGGCAAAACAAGAGATCTCCCTCCCATTACTCGTATTTGTTCCTGAATTATGTGTTTGACACGCGGGTGTAAACAGCGCAATAAAAGGGCGTTAATTAAGGGAAAGGCGAGCGACGCCGCGCGCCGGCACATGTACGCCGGTCGGGCCGTAAACGGGCACCTGTTTCGGGAGCGAGCCGGGATCGTTTGTGCGATTGCTGAAGTTAGGGAATTGGGGAAGGACAGACGAGCGGTATTAGAAACAACGTAATTGGAAAAATATTTAAAACTTATACTCGTATATACTTTTTTTTAGACAGCTTCGCAATTCATATAGCTATGGGAAATTGCCGTGAGGTACCGGCAGAGTATAAAAGAACCTCCCACTGCACTAAGTGTCTTAAGAGCTGACTAAGGTACAAGAACCGACATCTGTGTATCATCCTGATACACAGATGTCGGTAGGCAGCAGCATCCCCGTTGCGAAAGATGCGCTCAGCGATTGCCAACACGCTTGCCCAGCGCGGCAATTATGGAAAAATAACCTCCATGCTTGGAGAGGCCTTTATGCAGGCGTACACTTCCAGAGAGATGAGTGTTGAAAACCTATCACAAGCCTACGTTTTTACCAGGTAAGTGGCTACCGTAGTCTATGTTCACCCGCCACTTGTCGCCTTTTGAAGAAACTTTTAAAAACATTCAATACTGACTATAAATGCTGACCTAAGGGTCAACTAATTGAAAAGTAAGAGATTGACGAGCAAACAGTCCACGTGAAGATAAGTATCACTACATTCCATAGACGCTCGTAATATCACCAGGATACCACGAGGATTTTGATGACCAAGTGATTTGAAGATGTTATGCCACATTACCGAGTAATTTCACTGCCTCCCTCACCCTTCAAATCGGAACAGCAATACGAACAGCTATTTGACGGTAGAAATAGTTGAGAGTGAGGTACCAATTGACGGGCCCGGCGGCGCAGATAGTACTGTGTCTTGTCTAGTCTTGTGCGCCAAGTGTCATAGGTTCGATTTTCACCCAAGTCAAAGTATTATATGATGATATTTGTATAGTACAAATATCATCATATAATAGTGTCTGGCTGTATTTTAGTAGTATATTTGTGATTCATCTGTTGTCTAGTGTACTACTTGCTACGTCCTTACTACGTGCTTGAAGCGATTTACCACGGAGGCAGGTGTGTAATATATGAGAAGTTTTGGGAATTTAATTTAAAAAAAAGCAGTTGACATTAGTAGAAAGTCTACCTCTTGTGAATTCCCATTACATCTGAATATTCCAAATAACCGCCCGTCTACACTGACACTCCGTCGTAACTTACGCAGCGTTTAGATGATGCAATGCCGGTAACGCAGAGGCTTTGATGATCCGAGGGCGGCGTTTACAGCCGACGCGGTGGGCGGAGGGCGCAGGGCGGGCGGTTTACGAGCAGGGCGTTTATAGGGCGGCTGCTGGCGCGCCGACACCGAAGCCTTTTTATGATGGAGGTAGCTTTTCAACTTGCTGATATTGTTTCTCCACAATTATTTTTACGTGCCATTAATATAGGTATCGGGGGGGGGGGGGGGCAACTAATTGATTCGTTTAGAAACAAAGGCATTAAAGAGTAAAACGCACATTTAAATTATCCTGTATATCATCAGCTATTGCCCTCTTAAATCAGTGCAGCCCTTTACGAGTTTCATTATCATCATACCAGCCATTAAAAGTCCAATGCTGGACATAGGCCTCTCCAAGGAAGGATCTCCAGCTTTAGCGAAGGGGATGCTCCTGCCCATCCCCGCTGTGCACTGTTGCGGATGGATATACCGCCATCTGCCAGTTCCGGTTACACCTGGCGCAGTGGAAGGTACCTACTATTCTACTCTAACGATAACTCACGACAATCGGAGCATGAACAAATATTTAGAAGTAGTAGTCATACAAAGGTCTACTTTCACTAATTTCTATCAGCAAACAGCAGTAATCTTATTGCTGTCTGGTTTGAAGTGTGAGAGAGTCGGTGAAACTGCTGTAATGTGACATAATATGTTGAAGTCACAAGCTTGGTCGTGCTGGTGTTGTCGTTGGGATGATACGATCGTGTTTAGGCTGCGGTGACGCTGACATATTCCTAATAAAAACCTATTCTGTTTATCATGAAAAAAATATTGCGACCATAAATTTTATAATTTAGTTACAACACTTCATAATATAAAATACTGGCTGTGCCCGCGACTTCGTCCGCGTGGATTAGTTTTTTTGGGTAGCATACCTCTTTACCTCAACTGATATAAGCTTTGAATGTCATGTGTATCTATATCGAATCAATGGCCTGAAAAATAAGTTTAAAGTTTCTAACTCTAAAAATAGCGATACTTCCATACAACTTTTCATCCCCGCTTTAGACTTCTTACAACCCTTATTTTAAATCAAAAAATAGCCTATGTTCTTTTTCAAGGTCTAAAGATTGTCTGTACAAAATTTCATCAAAATCGATTGAGAGGTTGAAGCGGGAAAGCGTAACAGACAGACAGAGTTACTTTTGCATTTATAATATTAGTAGGGATACAAGCTTAGATCCTAAAAACTATGCAACTAATTTTGTTTTTTGTTACATAGAGTAATTCAAGGGGAAGGTTTCTATATATAATACGTGCATGAATTAGTAGAGAAACATAGATAACTTTAGAGATGTCCGTGTTTGTTGCGATTACATTGTAAACGCTGGCTGAATCCGACGAGATAGATCAAAAAAATATACTGCAGTATTGTACACATTAAAAAGGTCTACAATAACGTCCGCGATGTACATCTACCTCTTAGGGATAACCCAGAATAACCATTTTTTTCCTATTTGCTTCCATTCCAAGTTCGGGATCATATTTAATAGTTCCTTGTTCTGTAACAGTAATGCTACGCGAGTGAAACCGCAGCGCGGTGCTAGAGACGAACGAGTGGCACTTGTGGTATGGTCACTAAATTACGCCAAGAAATGTCGCGGGCACGGAGTATTGTCTCATAACACTGTTCAATACAAAAAAGCAATCACTTTAATTGGCAATAAATTATATAATATTTATATATACATTCAGCGCGTAGACTGTTGGGCCCTTGTTATTGCATCACGGTGTAATATATTGCGCGAGGCGGTCAGTCCGAGACTTATTCATTCTTAGGTGTGTCTTTTAATTGTATTTACAATGGCGTGCACTCATTAATATGCACATACATTTGTATTTTTTTCTTTCAAAGGAATTATAAATAGGCTTAAACATTGCAAAAGCAGATGGTTAACAAAACTGTTCACTTGTTTAATTACGAAATTATGTATGCTTTGTTTTGAACTTGTTCTTTGTGAGGCGTAAATACCTACATAAAATTAAGTACATATATGGGGTTAGTTATTTATCTAGCATATATTAGCGAGACGTATCAGTTAACTGAACATCTAATAAGAAGGCTCAACCACTGCATCATTATCATATCAGCTATTCAAATTTCGCTGCTGCACGTGGGCTCCCAAGAAAAGGAGAATTTTGCCCAAAATGCTGGGATGTCTCTGACCATCTCCGCCCTGTCCATTTGACCTTCACTGTTTTGGATGGATACACCGCCATCTGTCAGTCCTGGTACCTTAGTCAGAGGCGGTGACGTCGGTCGTGAGGTACCCACGGCATACCTTGTAATACTTCAATACCCGGCAACCACGCACCATTTTAGAAATACTAGCATACCAAACAGGCTTGCCGTATGGTACCGGCAAAGTAGAACTGTACCTCCCCTGTACTAGTAGTCGTTAGAGGTGACTGGGGTACCAGACTAGGGATATCCTGATGATAGCACTTATATTTATAGGATAAGGAGATGCTTGGCATCGCGAGAACAATTACTTTTTTGCAAAAACATAGGCCTCCCAAAAAAGAGGGGGAATTTGATCTATTTGCATAATGCTGTTCCTTATCCCCGCACTGTTGTATTGAGCTACGCTCTATTGGGATATACCACCATCTGTCGGTTCCGGTACCTCAGTCGCCTTTTACATGGCCAAGTATAGGGAAGGTACCATTCCACTCTTCTGATAGTCCAAGGCATTTCCAACTTACATTTGTCAAGACTTAAATCGCTCACTTCTTCATAGTTTGCCATTGCTCAGTTAGATTCACCTTCTAGTCTATTATTGATTAATTATAAAGAAGATTTCTAAAGAAACTCGGTTAATAAACGAAAAAGTCGTACGACACACTTCTTTCGGGGTCAATTTAAGGTTACTCAATACCTTGGCACAATAAATACAGTGAGTCCAAGATTTATGACTCACAAAAACTTTTTCATAAGTTGAAAATCGATTTGAACTTTTGTCCTCAGTAAACCTCCCGCAAAGGTTATATATGTATATATACACGAATTGATGTTCTGGTTTGAAGGTTTTATAGGGCATGGAGTTATCAATCTATCAAGTTATATATCACTAGCTAACCCGACAGACATTGTCCTATCCTAACTATATGATCACCATCATTATATTAAGTTGGATCAAACTTTGTAAGCAAAAGTTTATGAAATTCGGTTCAGTATTTTAGAAGGTCATTCCGGACGACTAGCAAAATATGGGATTTTTATATATAGAAGTATACATAAGTTTAGAGCATGATGAGCCCAATGGGGCCTGGAAATAATCAGAGCATAATTGACGTCAAAATATCCAACTAGTAGATCATCATTATCATCATATCAGCCATTAGAAGTCTACTGCTTGACCTAGCCTCCCCAAGAAAGGGGGAATTTTGCCCACAATTGCCACGCTGTGCAAACGTGTTTGGCGATCGCAGATCGCAGCAGTGTATTTGAATTACGCTGTATCGGATGGAAATACCGCCATCTGCCGGTTCTGGTACCTTAGTCGCCTCGTACGATACCTGGCTCTGGGGGAAGGTATTATTCTACTCTGCCGGTACCAAACATAATATTCATTATTCATAAACAATATTTAGTACTTTGAGTAATTCTATGTACCTACAGAAAATGCTGAATTATATTTAACATGATATTACTAGATAAGTTTGACATTTGAGTGTTTGTTGGTATCTGTATGAGAAATGTCGCTGAAATTTGAGCACAGAAAGAAAATACTAGCACTCGGCAGCACTACGGTTGTGTAGTCCCCGGGCCTAGTAAAGATGCGGGTTCGAGTCCCGCCTAAAACGTGTGACAATTCGATTTTTCTAGTAAATATCTTTATATTATGTATTACATTATGTAATAACAAATATATTTCATGTATATCGCGATATCTGCGCCCTGCGATTGCCATCACGCTGGCCCAGCGCGGCAATTATGGGCAAAATTCCTCTTTTCTTAGGGAGGCCTATGTCCAACAGTGGATATCCATGCCTGTAATAATGATAATCTTTGAGTTTCTAATATTTTTTCTAATCTTTTTCAATGTCTTTTGTCAGGTAATGTAACTTAGTATCTGGGCATTGGAAATAAGCTGTAAATGTTTTTTTTCCCACAATAAAAGTGGAACATGCTGAGCTGAACGGAAAGCGAATGTGAGCCCTGCACCCAAGGGTGTCACGCAACTGAAGCGAGCCAGTATAAGTGATGAGTTATCAATTGTTTCGCACAACTACAACTACCGAATATAAGCCAATAAAGAGGATCGTATTACGATGAAGTATTGCAGGGAGTGTGTTTCGTGAGTCACGGCTGCTATCCGTCAGTGAATCATTCTGAAATTCAAGTTTCGCACATAACAATGACGAAATACAACAGAAAATTTCAAGTCAATAAAATGACGATCAGTTTTAGAAACATTACACTAACACTTACTAACTCTATAGGTATGACAGTTGTAATTGTAGTGTCATTAATTTCCTTAAAATATTATAACGGGAAATAATCCTTATGTATACTAATATTATAAAGCAGAAGAGTTTGTTTGATTGAACGCGCTAACCTCAGGAACCTCTGGTCCGATCTGAAAAATTATTTCAGTGTTGCATAGTCCATTTATTGAAGAAAGCTATTATACCCCCCAAAGTCACTATTCTACGCGGACGAAGTCGCGAAACTGTTAGTTTCCATAAAACGCAAAAGTTTGTGAATATGGACGTATGTTTGTTACTCTTTCCCACCGGAACAGCTGAACAAATCTCTATGAAATTTAGCACAAAGATCATTGTTAGTCTGGAGCGAAATAGACTTCTACTGGGAATAACAAGAGTTCGTTAGGGATAAAGACCTCGTGGACAAAGGGGCTGGCGGAAAGCTAGTGATACCATTATTTCCCTAATAATAGCTGTATATAATGCAACTAATGTGTAAGCAGTAACTAATGTGTATGTCTTTTAAACTTTTAATTAGTTTGGATATCATAACTGACGTGAATATCTTATAATTAACTAGCTCTGCCCGCTTCTTTGTCCGCGTTCTTACATTATTTTTGCGTAACTTCAAACGTTTACGCAGCGAACGCAAATTCTTTTGCCACATTTTTGATTGATGCTCCGCTAACTAAAAGGTTTAGTCGTAGTGTAATGTTATACATCCTAAGTTACTCTTTATTATTAGCTATCTACCAGTGCAAGTCTTATTTAGAGATTAATTCAAACAAACGGAGATAGACAATAATTATTTTGTGATATGCACTATATATACATTCATTTAGTAAAAAGCAGTTATTTTAATATTACAAACAGACACTCCCATCGTATTTGTATGTATTGATGAAATAATTATTACATTAAATTTTCACCTATTTCTATCGTCAAATAGCATTCTTAGTGGTTCTGTAATAGATCATTTCTGTGTCGCCAATCCTGTGAACTGAAGGTACTATGTCACATCTACCCAGTAATTTTGCATCCTCTCCTCTCACTCTTTGAACCGGAACACAGCAATGCGAATACTGATATTTGGCGGTATAAATAGGAGTGAGGTACCATTTTTTCATTTCATTTGCTCTTTGCTGTAATTATTTTTAACGTAGTTTTGTATAAAAATGCAGAAAGTACATTTTAAGAGGCGCGCTTTTAACTAACATTAGTACTTCTGATGCGGTATTATAGTAAATTGTGAAGTTTGAATTCATTTACTTTCAAGGAGTTAGCTGTTAAAATTACTTTTTGTGTATGCCTTTCCGATGCTATTTAATTTCCATCTGCAGTCCATGGTCACCGGAAATTATACTCGTTGCATTATTAAATTATTTCCTTTTAATATTTTTTTTATATTATGCAATCCATCCTGATAAAGTGAGTGAGTCAGAAAGGGCAGCACTGTACTTAGATATATTTATTTTGCAGTTTGGTCCATGTCCATCCAAAGTCCATGCAATGAGGATGATTGAGTTTCTTTCTTCTTATTTTTCTTTATATATGTACAATATTTGTACTGCTTTGTTATTGTTTATAAATATTTGATACTATGTTGATTTCATATAAAAATACTTAATTTAAATGGAAATCAAACTAATTGCGAAACTGCAGTTTTAATTTCAATATTTTTTCGATGTGATTTTACAAAACATGTGACGTTACACTAGGGGGTCTCTGAAATGTGACCACCTGTGACAAGGACGGGGGTGGGGCTCAAAAAATCGTATGACGTACTTTTTGGATGGCCCCTTACCAATAGAAAGCCTAGAGGGGCTCAACAACTATACGCCACATACCACCGACAACCTTATCCCGGTTCCTCGAGGATGGGTTTATCAGGAAGCCAACACGCAGATTATTAATATTAAGAACAATATTTATCGTGTCGTACGATATTATTTGTCAGATAAGTGTCCCAAGTAGGACGCGGCAACAGAACCGGCCTACACCGGTTCCAACTGGATTAGTGTGTTTAGTCTGTTCGTGTTTGGCTAGATAGCCAATAATAATAACAGATGTATTTGTATGAAGTTTTTAGTTATAATTGGCTATTTACTCGCGATGACAATACTTGTGTTTAATTCAATCATATCATTAGACATTGGATTACGTGCGAACAACTTTCCGCTTAATATTTACTGTGCAATTAAATCTTCACTTTAAATATCATTTCTAAGGAACCCTTTTTATTCTTGGAAAAGGTCGATAAATTCCATAAAAAAAATATTTTAAGGATAAAAAATAGCCTAGTGTTACATTAGACTAACAATAATCTCCGTGCTAAATATCATCCAGATCCATTCAGTCGCTCCAGCGTTAATGAATAACAAATATACATACATATTCACAAACATGCGTTTATATTATTAGTTAGGATAATACATTTGAAAGCCAATTGTACCTTTCTACTTTTCGGACCAACAGACATTAAATATTACCTACATAACATTTTTTTTTTATTTTGTCTGGATACATTTAACTATTACAGCCGTGAGGTACCGGCAGAGTGGAATATTACCTCCCTCCCCAGTTGTCGTTAGAGGCTAAGGTACCAGAACCGAAAGATGGCGGTATATCCATCCGAGACGGTGAAGCTCAAATGCCCTAAGCATATGGGATGGGCAGCAGCATCCCCGTCGCGAAAGCAAAGGCAAAGTTCCCCCTTTCTTGGGAGGCTTTGTCCAGCAGTGGACTTTAAATGGCTGTAATGACGTTAATCTACTGTTTTTTGGAGACATCAACCTTCTTTAAGTGGCACGATGAGTACCCGTGTCATTTGTTTTTTTAAACAGTTCGTGCTTAACCAAGTTAAATATTTTTCAAGATTAGATCTAGAACGGTGTTATCAGTGACTAACTCAGGTAATATCACATATAATTCATCCATCCTTGTTACAGCTCATATCTTATCACTCAAGTTCAGAAACAGTGGAACGTTCTCGTATCGAGCCGTGTAGACATCATGGCACCGAACTGAAACCAGATCTATTCAACGCCTTACCAGCTCTGTAAGCTACCTGCAAACCTTAATGACAAAACAATAAAGCCTAGATTTCATCCACCCACTGCAACACCTATGCATTTGCAATGCAATCTTGTTTTGCAGAAATGCATGAAAACAAGCTTACAATGTAAATTCAACTTTACATTTGCTATTTACGGTCCTTTTTGGATTGCCAAGACATTATTCTTGGTACAGTATATTGCCGAGAGTTTAGCTGAACAATTTTGATACATATGTCGTTAGTTTTAGAGTAAAGAATCGTGTGGGGGGTTGCTATAATTGTTACCTTTGTTGGCAGTGACGTCAAAGTCACGCCACTCGGCTGATGCAAGTATAAATCATCGATGCATTTAACTGTACGACTGGTTATTAAGGTTGTTATATTTATTAGATCATGGAGGAAACAAGATTTACTTAAGACAAAAGGTGCTGAAGATAATGATCTAGCACTGGAAGTGTGACTAACGACGAAATTTTTCCATGCGCATAGCGAATTGTGCACGTACTTGTAAATAATTACTGCGTTTTTAAATGCTTATCCATGTGTTTCTATTTTGCCGGATGTATTTTTGCTACATACTGGCAGTATTTATTTACCACATAGACACAGCACTGAAAGGCTTATGGCTGATATGATGATGATGAAGATTTAGGATTTGTTCAAGGATTTAACTGTACATTACGAAATGATTGCGAACCCAACAAATAACTACTACTATCAATATACCATCTATTAAAAAAATATATGTACAATGTTCATACTAAAAAAATCACCTTGCTAGGTGACTTACCATTAAACTTAACAAATCCGTACTAATAAAAAAAGTGAATGTCCATCGTTATTATTACATCTATTAGCCGTGAGGTACCGGCGGAGTAGAATTGTACCTCCCCCTGTACCAGGTGTCATAAGAAGCGACTGTGGTACCAAAACCGACAGATGGCGGTATATTCATTGCAAACAGTGCAGCTCAAATGCACAGGGTGTAGGCAGTTGCGTCCCCATTGCCAACACTCAGCGCGGCAAATATTGGCAACATTTCCTATTTTTAGGGCAAGACTATGTCTAGCAGTGAACTTGCAATGGTTAATATGGTGATGGTAAATGTCTATAACGCTATGGCTGATATTGGTCCCAGCAAGACAAAAATTCCCTGAGGCGATATTAAGTCAAGATCACGAGGCCGCCTGAGACAGGCAGGCAACTATAAAAAGATAAATATGACAAGATACCAACACTGTTTGCATTAAAACACCATTATTAACAATAATAAATCATTATTTTGTTCTACACACTCATATTTGCATACGCGGTAGGCAGTGATATAATTGTAGCCCAGAACGAGATAGTCAGCAAAAACAGACAGCAACTGCCACTCAATTGAGAGCTTCAACTAGATATCAAGTTACATTTGATCATTTTAATTAATAATAACATCAAGGCCTTAGATATTTCGAGGCAGAATATGATTTATATTTAGTTACAGCTACTTTTAAAATTGACATCCTACAACGTCGTAAATGAGCGAATTGTAACTGTTCAAAAAAATTATGATTAATTAGAAACATCGGTATTGGTTATCACAATCGGTGATAATGTTAATGATACAGTTGCAAAAGTTGTGTACTTCGATGAAGGATATAATGTTGTTGGCAAATAGTTGAAATCGGTTGTTTTTAACTCGTATGATATATACATTAGACACATATGTTAACCCCAAAATAAAAACGTTATGCCAAATCTATCACTTCTCAATGCTTGCTAGAAAATAAAGCTGTTCTAAATAGTTTGCATTTTATCTATGTTAATATTATAAAGCGGAAGTTTGTTTGTTTGTTTAAACGCGCTAATTTCAGGATCTCCTGGTCCGACTTGAATAATTCTTTTTAACATTACGCTGAGACCAATAGGAGCGAAGCGTCAGTGAGAAATGTTGCAAAAACGTCTAAATTATATATTATCTCTTGGTTGGGGCAGTAACCAAGAGAAAGAGAACAAAGGTCATCAATCATATGACTAAATTTTTATCTAGTTAGTAATGATACTGTTAATATCAATAATTATTATGGCAGACGAAGACATGCCAGTCACCATTAAAAATTTATATTTTTTTTAACGAACCGTATAAATGACCTGTATCCTGGGCGGACATTAAACATACCATAGACAATTTATTAACAATCACCTGATCCCTTTTTTTATCCGAACTCCCCAGGGATGGAGAATACCACGTACAAAAGCTATAGCTGAAATAATAGCACCCGGTCTTTCACCTCCCTCCCTCGTCTCGGTCCCGCGCGTGTGTGGTGGGTGTCGCCGTCTCGCTCGCGCAGTTAGTTCTGCAAGATGTCACGTACGCATGTTTGATGCAAGTATTTTTAGTAAACTTGTAGTAAACACACATCGATGGTGTTTTTCATGTTAGGAAAGGTTTATTGTTTTAATGTTTCGAAGGAAATATCAAAATATAATTCAAGAAAGCAACTATTGGTCTTAAATAATAAGACAAAATAACAAGTTAATTTTGCTTTCAACATAACTTTAAATCATATTTAGATACTCATAATAATGATATTAAGATACGCTACCAATACTCATATACTAAGTCCACTTAGCAACAGATTACGCAAAAAGTAATTAACATAAATCAAAATTTATTAAATTTCTTTTGAGCCTGCTTAAACAAAAGATCGTAAAGCCTTTTGTCTCCTTTTGGCACCCGAAATATCTCATACTCGTTTCGGCCATGCGATTGTGGACCTTAAAAATATAGTTTCAGGGAATATCAGCTTGCAATATGCAGATGAACCATTTTCGATAAAATTTCGCACCGCGTTGCGTCGCACGTACGCCGAACGGCCAACCTCGTTTCTCAGGGTTGTTTTGATAAAAAAGGTAGCAAGGATAAAGAAGTTACGATAATTATATACCGTTTCCTTTAATAAAATAAGAAATCTCACAACTTTCGAAACCATAATTGTGCGGTTGTGCTTTCAGAATTGGAGTAATTCGAAGGCCTCTTTCGGTATTAACACTCTTTTATCAGTAAAGGCACAATCTTTAAGAACGAGCAACACACAAACAGTTTGTTTGTGTAGATAAGTAAACCGTGAGATTATAACATCCCCATACAATATAATATAGTTGTATTTTTGTCATTTACAAGTAAACTCATCCATTTTGGCTCAAACCCAAACACAACATCACTTTTCTAGAAAACACATTAGCTGCGATCGGTGGGGCTTGGGTTAGAACATTAGTAAGCGATGTGTTGCCGTGTTACGACGCAAGGTTGACATTCAATGTTGCAAGGAATGAGTCTTATTCATAAATACATAAATGGATGTGTAATATAATTAACAGAACACATTTTTCATGAAATGAAACCAAAAATTCCTCCAGCAGTGTGTTGACACAGATGGTGCACAATTGCAAAATAACACGTGGATTCCAAACTATGGAATATAATTATTAAGAACATTCCTCTTAGTAACAAATCTTTGCTATTTGAAACGATGCTTTCTGCGTGTATGAACTTGTTAATTCACTTTTTAAATTTAAGCAAACAAGACCTTGAATGTATGACTCGTGTATCTTATCAAAGATCCATTAATTTTGCTTACTTGATAGTGATACTTCTGTAACTAAAATAATATGAAATGAGCTTCCTATAATTACAAATCGATGAGTCCTTGTACAGTCGATTTTGCGCACACTATGTCGTAGAACAAGAACAGATGTACACATATGTGGCATTTAAAAATCACCTCATGGAGCGTCGAGTATTCCCGTCCACCCGGCACGTTCGTCCCCCGGATTTATGGGGATTATCGGGGTGTTTTACGAGGAAAACATTTAGTGCCACTTGCCAAAAACAGGGAGATATCACTGCCGTGTCGGT
This sequence comes from Heortia vitessoides, assembly GCA_020976665.1. Classification (NCBI taxonomy): domain Eukaryota; kingdom Metazoa; phylum Arthropoda; class Insecta; order Lepidoptera; family Crambidae; genus Heortia; species Heortia vitessoides. Next base: position 365,746 of record JACJUM010005601.1, on the reverse strand, counting down.
GGACTAAACTTTGCGATATTGATTTTAGGATCCTCGTAAATGGAAAAGGTGTCTAATGTTTGTGAGAGTTGGGAACTTGTTGTTTTATTTTAAAAATATACCACTGAGAAATGTTAATATAAAATCGAGTGCCTAGTAAAATATAAATTGTAAACAATATAATATTCCCTTTTGTCGTAAGTTCGTAATTTTTTTCAATTCTCGATGGTCTTGGTGGAGTTATTTTGTATTTCAACTCACGTTTCTGTCATATTTGTTTATTACATAAAATCTAAGTCTAAAATATCCTTTATTTATCCTTCCACCACGTGCTTGTTTTTTAAATTTTGCCTCTTAAATATTAATGAAAATAACTACACGTTTTAGTCATCAATGGAAATGTTTATGCAAATCTTGAGGAAAGTCATATTACAGTAAGATAATGTATGTGTTATGTATTAGATGATTAAATAAAGATGATATGAAGAAATCTATATATCCTGTTGATAATATTGAAAACATATAACGGAGCCCATATCTCGATCGAGGCCGACTCGTTTCTGTATAAGACAGCCAAAGTTGAACCAAATGCGACTGTATCTGAAGGTGTTAAGGTTGATGTTGACAGCAAAGACTAGTTCGATATATCGATCGGTGGTATAGATCTGAAACTTGCGTAATATCTAAATATAGGAGGCGACATGAAGTCTGCTGAAGATTGCGTTACAATACGTTCTGTGGTGTTAATGAACGACGAATATTCTTTGGCACGCGGTTTTGGCTGCCACTGTCTCTTAGGTCATGAACAAAGAGGGAAGGAATAAAGTATTTTAAGAAATGACTTTTTTGTTTTAAGCGTACGATAGCACTCATTTAGTTATATTTTCTAAAGTAAAGCGCCTTTTATATTTAATTTTATATCTTACTGTAAAAACTGAGCTGAATGCATAGTGAGGTAACAATAAAATTTTGATAAATATATATTAATACTAAAATATAGATAATAGATATATTAATACACCAACTTACACATTCGGCAGGTGCCCATTTCTCAAGTGCAGTAGCTCTGATAAAAGGAAATAAAAACAAATAACAGCCTGTATTGAGTTTCCGCATAAATCGAATGTAGCGATGTAAATTTCCTATTCTATTGCCGGCCGGAATTCTTTTCCGCCATTTTCCTTTCTTTGTTTGTTCCAGTTGTACTTTTCTCCGTTGTGTCATTATATTATTCTCGGAAATTCTTATGGTGTGTATTGTTTGTTAATTTAATGATTACTGGGTTGATTTCCAACGTGGCTTCTAAATTGTTATGACAAGTTCATGTGAGGTAATCTAATGGAGTGTCCTTGAAAAGTGGTTAGATAGACATTTGCTACTTTGTTACAGAAAATCTGTTAGGCTTTAGGTAAAAACCCTGTACCGGTACTGGCGTCAGTGCCGGACTCATAGATGGCTTATCCTGTATAGCTCAAATAAGACAAGGCGTAGATGGGGTGCATGATAACTGTGATTGTTACATTTCGGTGTAGCCATTAAATACGGCCTCTGAATGTAATTAACTCTTAGAAAAGCGCATTACCACAACCGCAGAGCGCTGTCCCATGTACCAGGTGTCGTTAAAGGCAATTGATATGCTGGAACCGATAGATAGCAAAGTGGGTAGGCAGATATTTAACACATTGTGCTCCTAATTTATTCTCAAGTTTTTATTTAATTAAATCGTATTTATGCACAAAGACTGTGCTCAGACAGCGCGTTGCTTTACCAGAGGATTTGGAAACACTGGAGCTGACTTATTTGCCTCCATCGGATTCAGGTCCAACCAGTGTCGCGTCTGAGATAACCACTGCTGTGCCTGCAACCCAAAGTTCCGTGACAAACAAGCCTCTACATACAAGAAACAAGCACCCGATTCGTGCAAAAAAAGCAGCTAACTTATAAACTGCTAAGTGCTGCTTTTGTTCTTGTGGTTTATGTTTGTAAATTTTTGTTGATGTGCATGGGATTTATCTGTAATTAGGTTAATACAGCTATTATCTGGTTGTCTTAGTGACATATGTTAACATTTTTTACTACCTTACATAAACAATTAAGTAGTTTGTTATTAATATAATATTGCTTGTTATTGTTTCACTATTCTGTCATAGTGGAACTGTCAACCAACTGTCATTGTTAAACTACTAACGTTCCGTTTTAAGTGGTTAAATTGTTATTTCTTTTCCCTTATTTTTGTATTATTAGCTGTATTATTATTTTTTAATTGTAATTAGTTCAATGTTTTATGTGCACCTGTATCAGTTCTGTACTAACAGTCACCAAGTTTGTTACATTAATCTGCGCCTGCTGTGTCTATGTCTGTTTTCTAGGACATAAAAACTACTAGACCGAACATTATTTTTTTTCAATCCGCCACAGCTAATGTCAATTTAATAAGATCTCCCAAACAATGTTGTGTTAAATTGAAGCCACGACAGCAATGGAGCCGCAGCAACCCGTGCTGACCTCGTGCTGCACTGTCCGAAGCAGTTTTCCTTATCATCTCGCCATCAGATCCGGTTCCTAAACTGTTGCTATACCGAAAATAAATCGTCTCAAGTGCGTGACTGTTTAAATGTAGAAAACAGCGGTCGCTAGAAAAACTCAGCCTTGAGATTTTGAATCGTGTTGGTTTTTGCGAACATTTCACGGTGAGACACCTCTTCTCCACCATTGGGCAGTGGTGATGTTTTCAACAGAATGTATACACGGAAATGATAACGGTGATAGGTTTTAAACAACCAACTGCGTACTACACTACACTTTTATGGACATAATTTGCTGTTGTTTTAAAATAGACAGTGAGGTATCTATTTTTATTTATGTAATGGTTGGTGCTCGTCGCTCTGTCTGCATCAATGTCGATCAGATATTTTTGTTGTTAAAATCCTATTTTCGTAATAATATCATTGTATTTGTCTTTTAAGCATTGCTAATACTATTATTTTTCTAATTGTTTAAGTTGGATTCTCCTTATAGCATCAACAATTTATTAGTGATCACATCCAAATCGGTCTACTAAATCCATATTAACTGTAATTAACTATAATTTATAACTATACAATTATGTATTCTGTGGATATTTTGAACCTCTACCTGTTGCCGTTATTAATATCCAGTAAAAACCCGGCAATAAACTCACATTTGTTGTATGGGAGCCTCCCTTGAATATTTATTTTATTCTATTTTTAGTATTTGTCTTTATAGTGGCAACAGAAATACATCGGCTGTGAAAGTTTAACTATCTAGTTATCCCGGTTCATGAAATACAGCCTGGTGGCAGACAATCAAACAAACGTTAATCACAATCTCATTGTGTTTACTGGGAAACATATACTATGGAACAGCAAGTACTCTGTTCCAAAAGCAATCATGTATGATACATAAAATACTGATGCAAAGAGTATCACCGGCGCGTCAGGCGGGTTATCAGGGATCACCTGACGCAACGTCCAACCACTATTCGTGTCGAAAACTACTATCTTTTCAGGAAAACGTTCTACGATATCATCGGCTATCTTGCGAAATTAATTGTTGTCTCGGAATTTCTTTCTACCTTCTTGTCCCAATTTAGTTCTTGTCGAAGACATTTATAGAATTCTAGAAAAAGTATAACCCATTTAAAATGGAAATTAAAATTCAATCAAGTAAGTTTTTCACAACTCTATTTTAATGTAGACAAACCAATTTAAAAGCAATAATATTGATTGCAGTTATAACTGAACAGCAGTTAGAAAAAATAATACACCTATCCTTGTAGTGTTGAACAAAAAACGCCCTTCAACGTTTTTTCTGCAATGTCAAGGTGTGAGTCACGAGTGTTGATGTTGTTGCTGCTGTCACACAGCGACAATCGGGCGACACAGGCGTTAACTTGCAAGCGAACAAAACGAAACTCCAGCCGATCGATGATCGATCCGAGAATAATTTCAACGACACGATTAAAAAAAACAGAACAATTATTTTGCAGCACATAAAAACGCCCAGCAACTTATGCATAATGCAAACAAATTATAGCAAAAAAACTGCATAAATAAGTATCGTATAATAACGCTGGTGGCGTGATCTAGCTCACTTTGCTACATTGCACCACTTCGAAGTAATGTAGCCACGTACCTACCTAATGATAAATTAGATAAGGACCGGTACAATGCTGCCTCTAAGAGAAGTGATCGTTTTGAGTACGTAACTAGTGTAGCAGTGGACAAAGGCAACAATAAAAATCCTCCAAACGTATCTGCATCAAAATTACCGGCAGTTAATAGGTGGTCATTAAAATCAATTAAGCCGTTGAATGAGAAGAAACCTTGCCATCCATTACCGGTTTCATTGAAGCTATTAACTAATCTGGGGAGCAATAATCGGTAATGGAATTGAAAGGAGGCGAATGTATCGCGTGCGACGATAAGAGATCCCGCCGCCAGCGCCCGTCGTGCAATGAGGCACGTACGCAAAAGACTGGGCTAGATACACTGACTGATTGCTGGAAAAAAAATGAGGAAAACTTTGAAAAAAATCTTCGGCGAATTAAATACGTGATCTTGCGTGTGCAGTTCAGGACGGAACATTTCTCGGCCTTTCTCAAGGCGCGGTATAAAAATGAACAGAAATTTGGCACGCTTGAAGAATTTAGTTAGTTTACTTAGCCGATTTGTCCGTACGAGTAACCGCGTCACTTCGGTACAAGAATAAATATTTCAAAGCGTCAACTGAGATTAATGCAGATATAAAGGGACGACATTTAGTTACCTCTATTTGACCGCCGCGCGGGCGCGCCGCCAAGCTTTCTCTGAAAATCGCGTTTTGGTAAATAGGTCTTACGAAAGATTAAAACTTTCAGGCTTATTTATGGTATATACTCTGTCTGTTACGTGCGGTTGTTACAATCAAGTGTAATTATAAAATTGAGATATATCTTATGATAGTACTCAGTACCATTTTGTCTTTATTTTGTCATTACATGCGATGCGAGCACGACCTTTGTGAATTTTGTTTATTTAGAGAGAGCTAAGTGGAAATCCGTCAAGTCGTGAAAACGTAGCAAGCAGACGTTTTTATGGTATTGGTATATTTTATTGATCTCTCGAAGGACTCTGAAGTGATTTGACAAGATACCGAGATGAACGAAGTACATAGTCATAGCAATTTTGTAAAGCGTTTTATTTTAATAATAAATTCACGCGAAATCTCGTACATTGACATGACATGAGATAAGTCGCTTAAATCACTTATGTTATTAGATATAAAACAACTAACAAAAAAGGAATTGCAAATATAATACCTAGATACCTACACATAAATATCACCCAGACACTGTAAATATATAAAAACGTCATGTCACGTCTTTTTCGTGTTTAAGATATAGCTATATTAGTCGTAAAGATTCTTTTTTATTAGACGTGTAAAGTGTCACTGCAGCCTATATATAGATACGCTCGTAATATCACAAGGATATCACTAACGCGCTGCCAACCTTGTGACTTGAGGATATTGTGCCACATTACCCAGTAAATTCACTGCCTCTCTCACTTTTCAAACCGGAACACAGTAATGCGTACATTGCTATTTGGCGGTAGAAATAGGTGAGGGAGAGGTACTAAGGCAGCCGACCTTTTGTATGAGGTCTACCTCATGTCTGTCGGCAAAGCAAAGGCGTAACTGATGCCAGTGAAAATACAATCTTATAGATATGAAGCACGTAACCGTTTCACATTTATCCGTGCTCATACAAACAGCAACAAACGGAATGTGAACAGACACCGCTGTCGAGTTTGTCAGCACTGCACAAATTAGGCCCAGTATGCACCAATTCAGTCTATCACTCCGCGCTGTCCCGGTCGCCGAGCGTGAGGGGGTTCTCGTCCATTCCTGTAATCACCACGTACTGGGGTGCATTGTACTTTTTCATCTCTTGCTCGAACAGGATATTGTTGATTGCCAGTTTTATCATAGACTGCGTTCTTTCATCGTGCTTCCTCAGTGAATCCGCAATGTATTCCCCAAAACTGTCGCACTCGTCTTTTTTCCTGCATATATCTGACTTCCGGAGCAGTCGCAGCGTTTCTATCAGTTTGCTGTCCAACTGGCTGGTTGGCACGTCCTTGATCACTCTTCTCCTGAACGGCCTCAGCCTGGGCTTGTGCACGGGCTGCTTGATCCTCTTTGCTCTTTCGAACGGAGGCGTCTCCTGTTTGATCGTGATCTCTTGCCGGTGTTCCGGCTGGTAATTGCTGTCAGCGTCGTCTGTGGACTGTTCTGAATCTTCCGTGACTTTCTGACGTTTATTGTTTGTGTTCTGTGGAAATAAAACAACAACTTAACAGTCATTCTCATCTATTTCTACAGCTAAATAATAGTATGCTTCGTTCTGGTTTAAAAGGTGGATAGAGGAGTTGATAAATTTAGGTCTTAAGGGTATACTTGTGATGACACGAGTGATATACCCACTTGACTTTAGTATTAGGTATAATTTTAAAGAAGTTCAAGATAATAAGTCATTTCTCAACAACCTACCTATAGGTACCTGTGTGTTTTTGTTTTATTAGATAGCACTGGAGTTAGAGCTTTCCAACGAACCGGATTTCTCAATAAAGAGTTAAGTGTTTCCTATCAAAGCCTTGAATACAAGCCAATGTTTAAGGCCGTGGTTTAAAACATGCGATTAACAGATAGGTACCTATCTAGACTCAACGTAGGTATCAAACCCAGAACCGGCAAGCTAATGACCGCCTTAATTTATATTTAGATCACAATTTGGTAAAACTATCAGACAGATTTGTATAGTTTATATAATAATAATAATAAATTCCTACCACATCCGATACATTGACCTGACTCCGTGATAAGTCGATTAAAGCACTTAGTTACGGACATCAGACCACAGAGGAATCACGAATATACTACTTAAATACATATATTTAACACTCAGACACAGAACAAACACAAATATCTTCATATATAGATTTTGTCTGGGTGGGGATCGAACCCACCACCTCTGGCGCACAAGATAGGATTACTACCATCTGCGCCATCGGGCCCGTCATATTAGCCGTATATATGTACGTAAATATGCCTATCATTGTATTCTTTGTTTATGTAAACTAGTTTAAACAGTGATAGTGATTCATTGAAATGACCGCAGTGATGGCGGTAGATCACAGATAAACAATAATATAAGTTAAAACCTATATACAGAGATATCATCAATGTTATGTAAGAACGCTTAGTGCATCACTTCTCAAGTGGGCACGTGTGCTCCTAATTATACCTACTCTTTGCTGAAGTAGGTGAACCAAGACTAACATATCATTCACCTATAAGTCGAGTAGATGTCATTTGTCAGCCCTGCACGTAGGTTTGCCTACTTTTTTGACAAAAAAACGTATAAACTGGTTTGGATAGAAATCGTATTAAAAAAAAGGATGATGTATAAAAGAAAGTATTTTTCAAATTTAATGTTTTTTTATTATTTTAAATGGGTATACGTATTTTTGTGTGCTTTTTTAACAACTTTTTGTAATCTTTAGGTATATGTTGAAAGTTTAAAATAAATAAACAAACTGTTCTGTCATATTTACAAGACATAATGACATCTAATATCTCGTTCAGCAATTATAAATATAAGTTAAATACCCACAATGCGTATCTTGTTTTAAGGATTACAGTAAAGGTTGAAAATGAAGTATTTTTACATACTTTATTTGTATCTAAGAGTATTAAGAACAATTACCAAAAACAAAGTGGGATACGTTTTTATAAACTATGGTAAGTCAGACTACCCGCACCTGGAAAATTTATATGAATTACTCCTCTTTTGTGGGCATAAAGTTCAACCATTGAGAACTTGAATATTTAACATCCTTTACACCGGAATCCACCCGCGTTCGATTCCCATTACGCAAACCGTTGGACCAAATCTGTATTCTGCGTGCCGCGAAGGTCACACTCAAATAGGAACGGTAAAACAAATTGAAGAAAAACGTGTGGAAATCCATTTTCTGATATGAAAGAACACGTTTTATAATCTAAAACTTCTTGTCGCTAAGCAGCGCGACCGTTCAAAGCAATTTATGTCTTTCCCAGAGTACTTAAGACACATTTTAGCTCGACTGGTCCGCAAGAACCGGTCGCTTATACTGTAGTCTATTATAATGAAGACAAATTACCTTTATAGGAAGTTCATCATTCTCCAAATGGTTCGGCAAGAACTTCATATAGTCGTACAGAAACCACGTCGACCGCCTGCCATTACGCACTTTCGATTTCTCGCGGCGATGCGAAGCAAAAATCGAATTCAACTTCTTCCTCAAATCGGCAATATCGCAATCGAAGGACCGCGCGAGTTCTGACCAGGCGTCGTACTTCATGGTCTGTATCCGATACATGTCGTGGGTCGTGTCCCACAGCACCGGCTTGTTTTTGTATTCCTTGATCAGTCGTATCACTAAATCGTTCGTCCACTCTAGGTCACCCATTTTGTTTTCGCGTTACGATTTGTAGGGAGCGGAGCGCGCGAACATACGTTCGGTACGTGTTCGGCAGCGCGCGGGCCGGCGGGTACTGCGCGCGGCGGGGCGGGGGCATCGCGAGCGGGGCTCGGAGGGGCGTTCGGTCTCGTTCGTCGGCGCTCGCGGCCGTTCGGTGAACGGTCCGCAGCAATACCGCCGTCAGTTCGCATTCCTTGGTCCCCTTCCCGAGGTTCGCAACCTTTGCTTACTCGCTCACTTTATACCCGCTCTAGGAATTATTGTATCCCACGTAAACATACAATCTTTTATTAAATAGATCCGGATCGAATCAAAACCAAGTCAAATTTTATCTCCTAGAATATCTACATAAAATTGTATTTACTTACATTCAAGATCGGGTATTATTGTTAATAAGTCACCCTTTTGAATTATAGCGTTTTCGACACAAAGAAAGGTTAAGTATTAATCTCACTAACAACAAAGAGCGACAATCGGAATTACAAGCGGAATCAGTAGGTTGATAAAACTTTCTAACTTACTTGTCCAATGATCTTAGATCCTTATTCTACTTGAGATTGCTTCAACAAGGGCCCAACATATAGTGGACGAATAAAAGAGGTTGTTATGTGACCAGTGCTTCAAGAGCCACCAGTTTTGAGGTGCAGTATGGATGACGGTACTTTCGAGGGTTCAAGTATCATTGGCCTGCCCTCCCATTGAGAGGGTATGAATGGCAGGGAGGACTCACCCTCTTTGTGTGAGATTGTTGTCCAAGGGCAGGTTAGGGAGATCCCGATTCAATTAATGGAATGTTTTCTGAGGGTACCGTTTGTCGTTAAACTTTCGTTTAATTATTATAAATGGGTTGGCTGTTTAGCTTCAACTGTTTTGTTTATTAAGTTTTAAAGTACGACAGTTTATTAAAAGCCCGGAGAGTATTGGGTTGATACATTAATTGGATTACGAATTTTGTAATCTGTTTTAGACACTTCATTGTTTGAAATCAGTTGTGACATTTAGCGTTGTAATGCAATTTACAAATTAAATGTCAATTGATTCCTCAGAGTTACTACATCAACGAAAGGGATGGGTGCATCTACATCGTCACATCGAACGTTTGTACAAAATTGACAATACTTTTCGTTCGTTCGATTCGTTCAAACTCATGACCTCTGAAGTAACAGTACCCATCTTCACAAGCACACCAGAGTTGCCAATTTATAAAAATTAATCTAAATCACGTCGTAAGCCCATTCGCGATCACCCTTTCATATAAAGTCAAATCGTTCCCAATTTGCATTATAAAGCAAAATTGTATAACTGGCGATACGATCGTAAATGTCCCCCGAAAGTGTATCTCCAATTTATTCCGAATTTACGAGCGAGTGGAGTGGCGTCAGATAACTGCTGAGCGAAGTCACTCACTCGACTCGAGTTGCCTCGCTCCGCTCGCGGCGACTCCCCCGCCCGGGTGAGTGCGGTGGAAGTTACCGCTTCCGACCCGGTGGCTGATGCGTCATAACTTAAAAACAATATGGCGGAGGGTAGAAATGTTATGCCAAATACGTGTAGGCCATAGTGATGATCTGTCTGGTTTGACGGTGAAGTTATACGCAGGATAATATTTTGTGTTAAAACTTTATTTTATTTATCAAGTAAATCAATATTGTTATGCGTAACAAGATCTCTTGTTACTTTCAGCCTTGGATAATTATAAAACTAAATGAACCTGATATAAAATTATAAAACCCGTTTGTTCATTTGCGGGATGTTAATTCAATGAACTATGTACATGCAAAGTAATACTTATTAGCCTATTGGGTCATCAGGGTCACATGTATTATGAAGATAAAATTGTTTATGTTTAAGGAATTAAAAATGCATGTAAAATTTAACTTCTTTTAACAACAACAGCCAAATTAATCTGTTACTGAATACAAACGACACTGAAAAATGATAAAGTATAATTTTTGTAATTAAACATGCACTAAGGATTACTGCAATGAGGTCATTACAAAAATAAAGAAGCCGCGTTTTATTTTAAATAAAACGATCTAATGTTATGAAACATGGATGACGACCTAAAGTGCATCTAGATATTTAAGTGGCAGAGATCAAAGTCGTGACACAATGGTGCTAGCAATTCCTACCAATAAGAATGAGCAGCGAGTGCGGACGGAGCCTGGACGCGTCGCTAGTGCCGGCATCCCGCGGGTTACCCGGGCGCGGCCCATCCCGACAAAGGCCGCATTTGTGACGCGAAATTTACGAGCACTTTTACGAGTGCAAAATAGGTGGGACTCTTTACGACTCACCCTGTATAATAAGGAACGGGATGCAGTATATGGCAAGTGCGCAGACAAACGCGGCCCTTTGTCACGATTTTTGTACTAACTTTGAAGGTTTATGGCGGTTTTTATACTATATCTGCGCGTAAAAAATCTGTACGTAAAGCATATTTATTATGATTTATAAATGTGCTTGACGTGCAGATTTTTTTGAATTAAACAATGAACTGATATTGCTTACAGTGACAACTTTATGAAATTAACCGAATATTATAAATAAATTAAATTATCGCAAAATAACTACGAAGAAGTTGAGGTTATTGTAAAGTAAATATTTATAAATTAATGAGAGGTAATATAGGCAAATAGGCTAATACTAAGGCATTGTCGTGTTCCGCTTGGAAGGGTGAAAGACGCACTGAAATCACTGGGTTAATATGACATTGTATATTCAGTTCACAAGGATTCAACGCACTAGTGATATCTTTGTGATGACACGAGCGTCTACAGGCTGCGATCACGCTCATCAGCAAGAGGACCGTATGCCTGTTTTGCTGCCTTCATTACATAAAAAACCAGGTTACTTATTTATTTCTAATTTCGTGGTCCTGCCAGAATTCGCGTGATTGCATCACTCCTTTGTCTCCAGACCCATGAAGGGCCTGAACTTCTGTAGTGCTTTGGTTGATTTATACTGTAATACATGCCAAACTTTAAAAGGGGTTGAAAACGTGATCTTGAAAACTTTATAATCCTGCTGCAAAAATATATGTTACACAGTATCCTACTTTAGCTAACACTTAATTTATTTTATTATCGACATCATATCAGCCATAGAAAGTCGTTGGACATAGAGCTCTCCAAGAAAGGGGGAATTTTGACCATTATTGCCGCGCTGGGCAAGCGTGTTGGCAATCGCTGAGCCTACTCTGTGCATTTAAGCTACTGTTTTGGATGAATATACCACCACCTGCCAGCTCTGGTACCTTAGGCGCCTCTTACCACCTGGTACAGTAGGAGGTACTATTCTACAATGCCGGTACGTCACAGTTGAACAGGCTTACAATTTTAGGATATGTGCAGTACATAAGAAAGTACAATTTTTTTTAATTAAAATTGAATTACCAATTTAGCAGAACAAACCCTGTTTTCACTTGTACTATGGGAAAAGATGTTGCGTAGCGAAGGGTGGAGGCCGCATTTGATATCAGCAACTATTGCGAGCGTCCCGCGCCGACTTATTGCTGCCAGGGCGGGCTGGGGATTGTCATTGTTAGGGATATTCAGCCTACTTGTTACGGGAATACTCATTACTTTTATATCATACATTTGTAGTTAACTAAAATCCGAAAGACTTCCACCGATTCTTCCAGAAAAATTACTTTTAAACCTTTTGAAACATATACGCTGTTTGTTCAAACTCTTTAGATTATTTTTATTGGTATAGATTACAATTTTTACTTCGTTTAAATACACAAGGTTACAGAGCAATCCTAACAAATTATTTAAAAAAATAATGAACTAAAATTAATTGTGCTTAAAGCGGATAAATCAATGGACATTTCTGAGATATTTGCACCGATTGATCTCCTTATTTTAAATACCTTTCTCTAGTATACACAATTTAATTCGATGACACCATTGGAACATTTTCAGGAATCAGGAACAACTATATCACTATGATAATGGTGAGCTGATCTAATACTAATTAACAAATATAGATTAAAATCGTATCGTAAAAGGCGGGTAAGGTACAAGCACCTACAGATGTCCATTCGAAACAGTGTTGTAGCTCAAATGCACATTATGCAAAGCTGCGCTCTGTAATTGCCAACACGCTTGCCCAGTGCGTTAATTATGGGCGAAATTCCTCCTTCCTTGGGGAGGTCTCGCTAGTCTAGCAGTGGACTCTCACTGGCCCAATTGATATGCTGATGATGATGCCAACATGCCCTAACGGTGTATATATGTAAATCTAAAACTTAGTTACTAAACAAAGGATTTTCAAACATATAACTCTTATTTTTACAGATTAGCGAAAGTATTCGCACATTTATTCGCTTTATATTGGAAATAATGATTATTATAATTTCATAGATTACAACTTAGCGATATCATGTAGCATTTGATCCTATCTTTTAATTAAATATGTATTAAAAATGGAAGGCGAGTCCGCCCCTGCGCGCGCCTAATTCCAGCAGCTAAGCTCCTTTATGATGATGGCTGCCGTTTGATAATGCGTTCGTCAGCCAAATTAACTTGCCGCTGACGCGTGACGGGCCCCGCGCCTCTGGTCCCTGCCCGGTCCCCGCGCGGTCCCCGCCCGGTCCTCGCCCGGTCCCCGCGTCTGGTCCCTGATTGTGCAAGGCCAGATAGATTATGCTGCCGTCATTATTCTAACAATAGATGATACCTCAAAATTAAAGTTTTTTTGTACCTTTTGTTCTTGGGCCTCTGAGCCTGTTCAGATATTATTAAACGCTGTTCAAAAGATTGATTTATTAGCTGGTGGGGAAAAAATTAACTCGACAGACTAAATTATATCAACGATACATAACATCTATTACTGAGTTACAAGCCACACTATTTATTTCTTATATTATTGGTTAAAAATAAATGTTAGTGATAAAATTAAAAAAAAAACTATTTTGGAAAAAATTCACACCGTATCATCATACTGTTGCTCTGACTCCGAGAAAACTTAAATAAAATATATAACACCCAGACACAGATTAACCACGAATGCTTATATCACATATAGTTTGAGTACAAGAAAGACGTCACAATTCACAGTTAACACAAGTAACTAAATGTTATATTAATATGAATCTGGTCCAAAAGCCCAAGTACTAATAGGAACCTTATCCTTAAAAAGCCCCAAGTGAACAGACATGTTTCCTCCAGGTATCACTGACACACAGTCAGAGCCTGAGCGAAACAGTCAGTCATGTCGTTATGCCGTGATGTACCAGCTGAGTAGGATGGTACCTCCCACTGCACCAGGTGTCGTAGGAGGCGTATTATATACCAGAACCGACAGATGGCGGTATATTCATCCGATACAGTGCGAAGCTGCGTTCTGCGATTGCTTCGCTCACTTGCAATTATTGGCACAATTCTCCTTTCTTGGAGAGATCTATGTCCAGTAGTCCAATAGCTGGTATGATAATGATGATGAAGGCGTCCTGAACTGACATAATATAGGACGGAATACAACGGGTCTACGGGGTTACTCCGAGAAGCGACTATCAGGGATTGTTGCGCTTCTTAGAGGAACGTTGCTGGCAAGAGCAAAAGCTAACTAGTATCTATCTAGTATTTTTAAAGTTTGATATAATCGGTCTGTAACAACTAAGCAACATACACGCTACAACGTCGACAAAGTGCCATGAGTGGACGT
>JACJUM010005601.1:324494-349032 GCA_020976665.1 Heortia vitessoides | reverse complement strand
TTTTATACATGCTCGTTTATTCTGGATAATTCTGCCCTAGCCCTTCTACCTGGATAAGATATGTGCGCCTAGGTCGTCCTAAATCAAACCTTCCATTCACTTCCGTTCTATATATTCGTGCAGTCTACTTTTATCTATTCTTTCTACATGTCTAAAACATCTCAACATTCCTGTTCTATTGTTGTCACATCATCTTTCACACCACATCGATCTCTTATCACACTATTCTTTAATCTAACTCTCAAACTCACAACGTACATACTTCCAAGTGCTTTCATTTCAACAGCATCTATTCAACTCGCGTGCTTCTTCTGCCGTACACAACATTCACTACCATGTGTCAGTGTTTGAACCAACACTGTTCACCAGCGTACTGGTGTTACATAATGTACTGAACAATAACACATTTAATGTAATAACAGCGGAGTTAGTAACAAGCGAAACGATAATAGCAGGAGTAAGCAAATCATAAAACGCGTCGGACAGACAGACTGCTGGACGCTAGCGCACATCCAATTATGTAGGGTTGTCTTGCGCAAATTATATTTACTAATTTATTTTATAATTGACTTACCCCCCTTGTTTGGTGATCTAGAGCCCCGAAAAAAAAATAATTAAAAAAATCCCACAACATCTCATACTTTGATCTAATTTCATGATAAGTCGCTAGAAAATAGAGGAATCACAAATATACTACTTAAATACATATTTCTAACACCCAGACACAGAAAAATATAAATATCATCATATAAATATTTGTCCTGAGTGAGGATTGAACTCACAACCTTTGGCGCACAAGACAGGATCACTACCGTCTGCGCCATCACAATTGGGATTGGATATTAAACGGAAATCGGTGTTTTAGAAATGAAACAGAATAAGTACCGAAATAACAAGAGAACGATAACTTTACATTAGATTACTTTGATTCCCAGACAGAGTACAGGTTTCCTGTTTCATGTTTCCTGTGCTATATAGACTACATTACCATAGCGAATTCAACAACTCAAAGTAATAAATAATTCTGTACATTGTGTAGAAAATTCTATTGTTTCATTTCTAATATGAAAAAAGCAATAAAAAACAGTAATGGAAGTATTTAGGGCAAAGAATAATAACATGTTTTGTTATGTTTCTTTGTTCAAGTTTATATTCCGAAACGACTCTTTATTGGGACTTTCACTGCCTGATATTAACAGAACTTATGTATAAACTAGCTATACCCGCGACTTCATCCGCCTGGAATCGAGACTTTGTGTAGCATATTCTCCTCAAAACGTATATTTATCGCCCGTTACTCCTTGTTATACAGCTATCTGCCTATGAAAGTATCATCAAAATCGGTCCAGTCGTTTCGGAGATTACCTCAAACATACAAACAGACAGACAAAAATGAAAAATAGGTTGTTTTGTTAGATGTATCGTCTAAAAATGACCATACGCATTTAGTAAAAAGCAGTTATTTTAATATTACAAATAGACACTCCAATTTAATTTATGTGTATTGATTAAATCCTATTTCCTTGGACCTAATCACGCCTGAATGGCCGATCTGGACCAATTACGCTAATTCCTCTTAATTGCACTTGTTATTATCAGGAAGTTCTTATAAAAGAAGAGATTAAGAAAATCGCGCACGAATTTAGATAATTAAGAAAACATAATGACTGTGCTATATTTTTATATAACCAAATGGCGTTCGGCGAAACTCTTAAATGACAGTTGCCGAGAAAGACAGAAGACATGTTGGTCGGCATTATTTTTCCGTTCATCACATCAGACTGAAAGTTTGCCCATAATTGCCGCGCTGGGCAAGCGTCTTGGCAATCGCAGAGCGCAGCTTTCACGACGAGAATACAGCTGCCCGTCTCCGCACTGAGCATTTGAGCTGCACTATTTCGGATAGATATCCCGCCATCTGCCGATTCTGACACCTTAATCGCCTGCCGGTATCTCACGGCTTATTTCTTCGTTGTACTATGTTACATTTTGTATTCTCAACTCATAATAAAATAATATCAGAGAATTATCGCATTCAGCCGGGTAATTGATACAGGTTGGCGCGCGCCGCAGCCCTGAGTAATCCGAGACCGAGTGGTAAGTCGGCTGTCTCGGCGCGCATCGTGCCGTCCCTTTCTAAGGCTTCCCAGTAATTATGCATGCGCTTTGCACTTCAGCTTCTAATGCCGCATTTTATATCCACGTAGCTAGATGAAACCGATGTAGGTACACACACTTTGTGCCGGAATCTTGCGAGTAGTTCGACAACTGGTCGTGATATTGTTCTCGTTGTATATAATCTACTGTTGAAGATAGGTTAGAATATAGATTCTAGCATATTTTTCCAATATGTTAGAATATCGCTCAGATCATCATCCAAATGTCCACCATCCACCGCTGGATATAGGCTTCACCTAACGACAAACAATTCCCAGACCAGGCTGGCGTGGTGAAAATCGCAGGGCAAAGATTCGTGACGGGACTGCGGCCACCCCATACTGTCCTGTATGTCGTCAACGATGTATTCTAATATGTTCATCACCTTTCATGACTCCTGATGTATAGGGAGGTACTATTTTACTTTCCTGATAGCTTAACATTCCAATTTCAAAAGAGAAGATGGATGGAAAATTTGCCTGGGATTCTGTCATACATTTGATCAAGAACCGAAGCCAACTTCCCAGCAATGCCAGATTACGAGATACACCTACTGCGAGGATGGGAATGTGTAAAATCAAAAGCCAAAAAGAAAATGTAGAGAACCGTTGCCGAAAGGTAACCAAAGCTAACTAACATAAAAAGAAAAAAAAAATGCTTTTTTAAGTCGTTAAAAAGTAGTCTTATTATAATCTAAATTATTAATTAAATATTGTGATACATAAATTGTTTATTTTGAGAATAAGCGATGTGAACATTGTAAATTTACAGACAAGAGGTCCGCTGGCAAGTGTTTTTTTCTTCTACCGCTAGTTTCTAGTCGGGTCTAAAAGTCATGCAAACACCGCTAACGGTACTTTTCCAGTTGTAATCAGTTTTTGCGGTGCGCAAATCAAGTCGTTGTTGCTGTGTCGCGGGTGATGTGGACAAATATTATTTAGCAAGTGACCTTAAGGCTTAGCATATAAGGCCAATTAGCTTAAAACCTTATGTCCAAAAATTTTAAGACTACGCAACAGTGTCCGAGAGGAACACATGCCGGTAACCTGTTTTTTTCTTTATTTATTGTGAACACGGACTCAGACTGAACTGAATTATAAATATTATAGATTACAAAAAAAAATACAATTTTGATTATAGGCGTGGGGTACCGACGAGCAGAGACGCTGTCTTACACCTCCTCCCTTTGTACCAGGTGTCATAAGAGACGAATAAGGTACCGAAACCGACAAATGGCGGTATATCCATTCAAACAGCACAGGTCATGCAATGGTAAGGACGGGCAGCAGCATCCTCGTTCTGTAGATGCGCTGTATGATTGTCACCATACCTGCCCAGCGCGGCAATTATGGGCTAAAACCCTCCTAGCTTGGCGAGACTTTATCCAAGAGTGGACTTTCTGTCTGACACTATAACGAAGTTGTTTGTTTTAATGTAATTTTTTGTTCTATATAAAGTTTAACGACATTGCACATTTTTAATATAGAATTATATTTCTGTCCGATTTATTTTAATTTTAAACAAGGGATTCGAAAATAGCCAGACACGCGATGTACGTAGAGATTTCATGATTGATGAGTATACACGGAAAAATATTGATTTATCAGTACAAACCGGCTGTTCAAACATTGATTGTAATAAATAAAAAAAGCTTCGAGTGAACCCTTTTATGTGTCGTTGACGCAAATTTATATGCCCATTGTAACTAATGATTATGGACCATTGCAGTTTTATGGGTGTCATAAAAAAATATTGCGTGCCGGTGTTCATCATTTAGTTTTAGTTCACGTTTACAATTTTGTATCTGATTTATAAAAAAAGACCACGCAATATATGAGATGTTTTAGATGTTCTTGTTAGACATTGACCTGACTCTGACTCCTGATCTTGAGGTATTTGTGTTACGGATATCAGACAACTTTTGTTATGTAATGGAGTCAGAAAGGCATCAAAGAATGTGTTCAATCTGGTAAAATCAAAATCTTTGACAGGCCCGATGGCTCAGATGGCAATGATCCTACCTCATGAGCAAATGTTCGTGGTTTCGATAAGAAAACGCCACCACTTAGGACAAACATTTGCATGATGATATTTGTTCTTGTTCTAGGATTAATTATGTATTTAAGTATTATATTTGTAATTTCTCTGTTGACTGATGTCCGTCAAATAAATGCTTTAAGCGACTCACCTCGGAGACAGGTCAATGTATGATGTTGTGTGAATATTATATTAATAGGAAATGAATGAAACAATGTTGTATTTAATTACCTGCCCATAGAAATAACGAGCAAAATGCTTGGCCGTGTGATACCTCCCACGTCCCAAGTCACGAACCCATTGGGAGTAAAGAAAATATGTATATGTTACCAGCCAAACCCGAATTCAGGGCAGTCTAGTTGTGCCAAGGCTAATCTAGTTCTTCCTATACGAGAGACAAACTAATTTTACTTGGCAAAACTATTTGTTCCTAAGCCCGATAGGAGAAACTAGTTGATCCTGATATAAGTATGCACACTCTATGATAGACTAGTACTGCCTAGTCTAAACATTATAGTATATCCAAAACAAATTTATAAACTGAATACAATACTCTGTAATTAGAAAAATAATCATTAACGTTAACCTAGTCTTTAGATAGAACGTATTGTTCCCAGTTAGAACTAGCCTTTAATGTATGGCACTCTCTCACTCTCGAACTCGAACGCTGATATTTTGAATTAGGTGAGAGTGAGGTACCAATAGAGATGATTTTATGTGATATCTCCTGAATTACTCTATTTATAGTGTTAGGTCATTTTGGACGATGTTCACCTAAGATCACCCATGGTATACTTCTGCATATTAGATGGAAATATTAGCACAGAATCGCCATCAACATCATCATACCAGCCATTGGAAGTCCACTGCTGCCCATTCCATCTCCAAGAAAGGAGGTTTATTGCCCATAATTGCCGCTCTGGGCAAGCGTATCGTTAATCATAGAGCGCAGGTTTCGCGCCGGGATCCCCACCCTTCGAGTTGCACTGTTCCGAATAGATATACCGCCATCTGCCGGTTCTGGTACCTTAGTCGCGTCTTAGGATACCTTGTGCAGTGGAAGGTACTATTCTACTCTGCCGGTACCTCACGGCAAATAATAAGTGGTGATAATTCAATAACATTACTCAATGTGCTCCAGTCAATCACCGAGTCATTACAAGCAGTGATGCATGCCAGGATGACGGTGCACAAGAACTGTACAACAAAAACAATAGTTAATTAAATCGCAATAATCGAGCCAATTGAGAAACGCTACCGAGAATTATGTTGCTAACGGAAAAATATCGTAACAGGGCGCACAGTACATGCGACTGTCCAGTACCTGCACTCAGGCCCTCTACTTCTCACCTGGAATTTATAAAGTAAGATACCGGCAGAGTAGAATTGTACCTCCCCCTGTACCAGGCATCGTAAGAGGCGACTGGCCTCAGTCGTCTGGTACCTACCAGAACCGAAAGCGGTATATCCAACAGTGTAGCTCAAATACATAGGGCGGGGATGCAGTTGACCAGAGGCAATAATAGGCTAAATTCTTCCTTTCTTGGGGAGGCTTATGCCCAGTAGTGGGCTTCCAGTAGCTGATATGTTATTAAAATACATTAACTACAATATAGCAAAATATCACAGACCTGTCAAATGAAATCGAATGAAAAATTGAGCAACAACACGCCACTCTAAAATAAGGTTTTCTTGTCTTTCCTGACAAGTCTAGTATCATTTTTTGAAACAAGATTGCTTCAAATAAAATAAACGGGACCTACTGCCATCAAACTTACAATGGTACGCACAACAAAATAATAGTTTCATGAGTGATTTGCCGTAAGCGGCCGCGCCCCCCCCCCCCCCCCTCTCCTGCGGCACCTCATACCGCACTCGGGCGGTAGATCAAAGTATTGAGCATGCACGAGCGCGCAGCCGTTCTGCTCTTGCGGTTTGGAGGTGGGCATTGTTTTATAATTACAATGTTTTTTATACTTATAGAAAACACATTTATATTTTTAGTATATATCAAGGTTTTTGCTAGAAACTCTTCGCCAACTATATAGTTTCATCATCATCATCATCGCAGCTACTAGGACGTCCACTTCTAGATATAGGCCTCCGTAAGTAAGGATGAATTTTAGCCATAGCTACCACGATGCATAGAAGTGCCAATCCCGCTGCATTTGCGGTGTTCCTGGGGAGATATACTGCCATCTGTCGTCTCTTAGGACACGGTACATTCTACTCTACCGGTACCTCACATTAGTACCCACTTTAACTTAGACGTATTAATTTGATAAGCTGATTTTCTTAATGTCTCTGCCCAAAACTTTGATTTATTTTAAAGTTTGCCTTTGATACCTAACGCCACGAGGCCACGAAGGTCATCGATTAAAAAAATAGATAATGTAATATTCCCAAACAAGTAAATGTTGTCAACAAAGGATTTAGATAAAGAATATGTTTTGAAGGATTATTTATTTAGCGATTAGACATTATCGAAGGTTTGAAACACCATATCAACCCTAGAAAGTTCACAGTTGGACAGAGACCCCCCCAAAATAGGGGATAACGATTGCGCACGGTAGTGAATTTTGGTTGAATAGGTCTAGGTATATCATTAGCAATATGTTTTCTTTGGAAGGAAGGAGGAGGAATGGTTCTTTAATACAATTACTATAGTATGATCATTCATCTTTTGGACGAAGATATTTTAGAGCTCCAACACTAAACTATATATTGTGGTAAATTCTTGTTTGAAATAGCATTTGTCTGAGGAAGCAAATTGTAAATGTATTCAAGTTTTTAATTATATTTTGAGATCAAAATAATTGATGCGATTGGCTTGTGTGTGTTTCGTCCTTCACTCATCAGTATTAATCAGAATGCAGTTAGACTTACGCTCGGTGCGGTGCCGATTCAAGCGTTATCCAAACCGTGTAAATTAGTTATCGGGTGCACCATTAATATTTACCGGCGCGTCGAGGTGTTGTTGATATAAGAATTCTAGCGTTCGCATAATTTAAATAATATTACTGGCAGTGTTTGTCCCCGCGGCGTGAGTCAGCGTGTAAAGGTCACTGCCAACTTATTACCATTTCAATCTATGCAAATTCGATCGTACGATGTTTACAACAACAATGCCTCGAGACTGTTTGTTGTTACCCTGAAACTTTTCCTCTGCCATATCACATAAATAATCCAATACATTTTGCATTCAGTCTTAAAAGTTTTTTTTCAACCGAACCTATTGCTGGTCTACTCAGACGTCATTTCCAGCGCCAGCGTAAGCGACCCGATGCCCGTATTCACCTGCGTGCCCCGCAGGGCTCGCGGGATCAGAGCGGGATCGGCGGCGATCAACCGAGGGCGCCTCTAAAGGCTCGATCTAGGCTCAGGCGGCCCGAGCTGGAGATTAAAGTTAAATTTGCAAAAGAGGTCAGAGTGAGTCCGGCCATGCTAGCATAGCTATCTTTCGTTTGGGAAGGGACTGCACGCGTTCACCGGCGACCAGCGCACTATTCTACGATAGACGTGTGAGTTGAGTGTCAATGATCGTGGAGTGCCAGTGAGAGGACAAGAGAGGGACGCGTTGAGAGTTGTTATTTTATCGAACGGGATCTAAAGATATTATTTATGAATGCATTGGTGTTGGAATAAATGAAAGTGCTTTATTTAAAAAAGATGCTCCGAAAAATCAACCAAGTTCGAGTCAGTTTCGCGCGCGAAGGGTTCGAATTTGGCAAAACAACTTATTTTGTGTGGGAGAAACCCTCAAATGTTTGTTTTATTTGCTTTGTCAAAGCGGTCGTAAAATGTCAACTGCTGGTCATAGGGCTCCCCAAGGAAAGGGGAATCAGTCCATAATTGGTGCACTGGACAAGCGTGTGGCAAGCTGCGGGCGGCGTTTACGACGGGATGCTGTTGGCCATACCCGCCCTGTTGCACCAGAGCCACACTGCTTCGGATGGATATACCCGATGTTTTACTTTATTTAAATAATTTATTTTTCATGTAAATATATAACCATTTATTCTGTGGATATTTCAAGCGTCCATTGTCGTTAGTAATATTGAGCGAAACACGGCAATAAAATCAAGTTTTTGTACTGAAAAAACTTTGTTGTATATATTTTATTCCATTTTTAGTATTTGTTTCAATAGCAGCAACGTATATAAAAAATATATCATCTTTTAATTATACCGGACGTATAGACTGACAGTCAGACAGCATCCATTTTACGTTACTAAGGGAACGATGGTGAAATGAAGCTCGTTTTATCATCTGTCGTGAGCCTTCCAAAAAAAAGAAAACAAGATTATAGAGGGAGGACTTTTCTACTTTGACGTCACTACCAGGTAAAAAGTTTACAAAGCAAATTCGTCCCGAACTTGGCTGACACACTACCGTGGGCTTAGATTCATCGAATTTTAAAGCCATTTTTTATTTTTAACCTTCCTAGAAATAAGTCGGTTGCCTCATCTCGTTCCTTTAATCAGCCCAGAAACGGAAACACTCGACAGTGCTCTTGGACCTCCCTAAGAGAGGACACTTGTGAGGGGACAAACGCGACGGCTCCTCCGGGGTCCATTGAATTTCCCTCCACGTAAAAGGACTTGAAATAAACGAACGAAATCCCTTTGAGTGAACTGGACATGCTGCTCGAGGTGCAATATTCTGAGAATATTTCTTAGATAATTTAATATTTTATTGAATAATCCTAAAATATTCTATCTATAAGATAAATTTGTAACGCTTTTCTGTAAAAATGAATAATTGTATTTTAATACAATTTCACGATAATTGACTTCTTATTTTAAATTCTATACTTATATTATAAACATAAACAGTTTGTATGTTTGAACTCGCTAATCTCTGCAAGCGCTGGTCCGATTTAAAAAAAAGTTAAGTAGCAGAAAGTATATTTAATGAGGAAGGCTACCATACCCTCAAAGTCACTATTCTACGCGGACGAAGTCACGGGCACTGATAGTAAAGTAAAAAAGATAAGTTTTGATATTACTTCGTTTATAATGCAAGTATATAGCAGTGCCTGCGATTTCGCCCGCGTGAGGTTGTAGAACAAACCTAATATCCTATTCCTAGCGTGATGTTATATACCTTTCTGGATAGGTGGGCTATGTAATACTGAATTGTATAACCTTTTAATATTCCTTTTCTTCTTTAATATATAAATTTTTTTAAATTATTTATTATAGACATTTTATTAAAATTATTAAATCTTAAGCATAGAACGTTTATACTAACTTTGCATCACCCTTTTACGCCCTTAAGTGATGATTTACGGAAAATATTTTACACGTGTTTCATGACTTTCAATGCAAAACCTTGGTAATGAATTTCATTTGAATAACTTCAAAACAGCAGTTTCATACTAACTTTGCGCATCCATTTTATCCCCTTAGGTAACGAATTTTCATAATTTCGAAAGATTTCTAACGTTTCACTCAGACAGTTTCGCCTTTTATATACATATAGATTTTTGTATATATGTCAATATAAGTATAAGTTTTAACTTATTTAACTCTATAAGAAAAAAAGACATTTTGCTATGACTTTTTGTTATTTTTTAAATAATAATAAAAATAACAAACGTGAGTATACAGGCCGCGTGATAGCAATCGTCATCGATTCATATAGACGCTCGTTACAAGGATATCGCTAGTGCTTTGTGAATTTAAGATATTATGTTACATTGCCCTGTAATTTCACTGCCTTTTTCACTGTAATCCGTTGTTTAAAATAATAATCGAAATGCTATCGTAAATATATATTGAGAACCAATATAACATTAGCATGAACGCGCAAAGTTTACATGATCCAAGGAGTGTTAGTAATAACGGTTCAATGGATGATGCAATCCGCGCCGCGCCGGCGTCTTCGCCTGACGCAACATTCACCGAGTACCGGTAAGAAACACATCCATGTGTCGATAATACGAGTTTTTTTCATCAATTGTTAGTTCAGCGTGCAAACAAAAAAGTTTATTTTTGGTTCATAACGTTAGAGAGTACAAAGTACATAACATTTATATGTATATTCATAGCTTATGTATAGGAGGTGTTGTAAGGCTTCCCTAATATTACCGAGAAACAGAGCCGAAGAAAAATTGGGACAAATTATTTGTTAATCGTCATCAACATTAGTAGTCAAAAGCCATCGGTAGTCAAATGGGCACGCGTGTTGGCAATCGCTCACGTGACGTGGGGATTCTTCTGCTCATCCCCGCCCTATGCATTTAAGCTACACTGTTCCGGATGGATTTGCCGCTATCTGCCTGGTATAGGGGGATGTACTATTTTATTCTGCCGGTTCCTCACGGTACTCTTGTTTTCGCGTGGAACGTTCGTATTAACCCTTTTTATACGATAAATTCGAACGTTTCTGGAGATGGTTGCTTGTTAATGTTGCTTGATAATTTAGTAATAGACAATTTAAGAAGGTCAAAAAATAAAATCACTTTTCAGCATTTATAACGCGTGCTTAATTTGAAGATTGTGCGTGGCGTGAGTCAGGCGTGTTCGGGGCTGCTCGCAGCAGGTGTCCCACTGTCGGCCAACACTGGCAAACATTTGATATTGGCCTCGCTAATTGGCCAGCTTCCACGAAATACACCATGTTTTCCGAAGGCTTCAATGACACACGTGATATATCACTCAGACTAACTTGCAAACAGATCGAACAATGTATACTAAGCCAAAAACCTTATAATATATTAGCTGTGCCCGCGACTTCGTCCGCGTGGATTTGGTTTTTGGGTACCACACCTTTTGCCTTACCTTAACTTATATAACCTTTGAATGTTATGTTTAATTATATTGAATGAATGGCCTGAAAAGTAAGTTTGAAGTTTCTAGATTTAAAAATAGCGATACTTCCATACAAATTCTTATCCTCCTTTTCGACCCCTTACAACCCTTCTTTCGAATTAAAAAATAGGCTTTCCCTTGTCAGGGTCTCAAAGCGTAACAGACAGACAGACAAATAGAGTTACTTTCACATTTATAATATTAGTAAGGATTGTCATTTTTCAATACCAAATAATGAATCAACTACCACAGTTAAATTATTTTAAAAATATATATATATACTAACCGGCCGACCTTTGGATCATCAACATCATCATTTCAGCCATTGGAAGTCCACTGCTGGACCAAGGCCTCCCCAAGAAAGGGGGAAGTTTGCCAATAATTGTCGCACTATTTTGATTGGATTGAATTAATATCAATAAATTATTTCAATCTACCGGCTGGTCTGTTTCGATTCAGGTAAACAAGTACCAATGAACTCTTGATTTCATTTGCATTACAGATATTTATATTCCCGCACTCAATTAGTCTGCAGAAAACACATTCCTCCTTTAAAATTTAACTTAAAGCTTCCTGTGGTCAGTATTTTTTTTATATTAGTCCAGGTCGACACACAAGAAAATATTCCGCGTATCACAAAGATATTAATAGCGCGTTGCCAATTGACTTTTAAGATATCATGTCATTGCAATGCGAACACTGCAATTTGGCGGTAGTCAATTAAGGTAATTAAAGAACTTTACCTTCTACATATATCCTAAAAAGTTTCATTAGACTTTGAGATGATGCCAGAGTATATTTCAATATTTTCATCAATATTAATAACTATAATTAGATCGATTTTTACATCTGAAGCAATGTGAAGGCATTATATTCTCGTGATTTCGTCGTCAAATGTCAGTTCGGAAACAATATATTTAGCCTGGCGCTCCTTAATGTTTGCATTCGCGAAATGTATAAGCAATGGTTGTTTTGAAACGTTCAGGTTCGTTCGCAAATACTCTTTAATTGCCCCGAAACGGTGATGTTCGCGAGTGGAATTGTTGTCAAGGCTTTGTTTTTCTTTTCTACTTTTATCTACGCGCCTCGAGGATCTAAATTTAACACCAAACCGGTTCATTAGCAATTCCGCAATAAATAGACGAATTTGCAAACGTGTTTCTACCTAGCTGTGTTTATTTTTTATTTTAACACTAGTTTAGTATAGTCTAGTATATATATACAACTATACGCCTTACTTCATATATTTTGATACACTCACACTTCTCTAGTACAATTAGATTCTGTTTAGACCCAGGTGTTATATTATAGCGTATTTATCTTTTCAATTTAAAAGTAGCCAAGTCGTTAAGAATTACAATATGTCGATTAATTTTATGGTCTCTAGGGACAATGTGTGCCGTGAGGTACCGGGAGAATAGAGTAGTACCTTCCACTGTACCAGGTGTCGTGGTAGGCGACTAAGGTACCAGCACCGACAGATGGCGGTATATCTATCCAAACCAGTGCAGCCAAATGCAAAGGCATTCTTCATTCTTGGAGAGGCTTATGTCTAACAGTGGTCTTCCAATGTCTGGTATAATGATGATGAAGTGACAATGTGCAGGTTTACCGGTAGAATGAAAACAATTATTTCCAACAAACCAAAAAACAAATATTTTATAACTTTGTTATTTGAAAAGATTTTTTAATTATGTTTTAACGAATATTATTGACATTGAATCCACTTTCACTTCAAATTATTAACAAGAGTCAGAAATAAATAAATACAAAAGCCCATATGTCCCCTACACCAATTGAATTTTTGACCTTCGATACATCAATAAAGGTTATTAAAATTTTCTAACATTTACGCGGTCGCATCTCGTAATGAAATTACTTAACAACGGAATTTATTTCACTACATTTTTCGTTTCGCGTTTTACGTTTCGCTCACAGTTACGACGCTGCGGTTGTCACAGGGTAAAAGATTATTTAATACATTAAAAGGTGGTCATCTTGAGGTTATTTAGTTAAGTGTTCTCTCTTAAAATAACTATATTATATAGCCGAAAGGTACCGGCAGAGTAGAATAATATCTCCCTCAAAACCAGGTGTCGTAAGAGGCGACTAAGATACCAGAACCGACAGATGGCGGTATATCCATCCGAAACAATGTATCTCAAATTCGGAGGGTGGGGATGGGCAGCAGCATCACCGTCGTGCATGCTGCGCTCTGCGATTGCCAACACGATTGCCCACGGCATAAATAAATTATACCTCGACATCCCAACTCTCTAGTAATCCAAGCTGGTTATTCCGTTGACCATTATCAACATGCTTGAATAAAAGGACATGTCATCCTCGATCCGTCCAACCCTATTAATTCCCAAACACGTGCTCCTAGCATCCCGCTTCCCGAAGATGCCCTGGACGGTGATCGATAAGTATGCAAGCAAAGAATTGATCAACAAACGGCCTGGACTCTTTCCTCTAGTGATGTTCAACTTAAACATACGGCTGACTAGAATAGTGTCTAACAGATATCGTTGGAGAAGACTAAGGTACCGAAACCGATAGCTAGCGGTATATCCACAAGAAATAGATGGGCTCAAATGTGACATAGTGAGGGCAGCAGAATTCATCATTGGATTAGGCAATTATTCCCATTTCTTAGAGAGACGTGCAGCAGCGGACATCTGCACTTTTTTCATTTTTGTACATTTCGCGGCCTCTCTCATCTTTCAAACCGGAGCACAGCAATGTGAGCACAGCTGTTTAGTAGTACAAGTAGATGACGATGAGGTACTGATGCCGACGACCTTCGTATGAGATCTTACTCTGCACTTACTCTGCAGGCTTCTAAGATGGTTACAAAAATAACATAATATGGGTTGTGAATAAACACAACGTCCATTGTAGCCCCTAACAAGGTATTGCACCTTGCGAGCGCTCGTCCAGAAACCAGTTGCGATGTTCCGGTGTACTGTTAATTGTTGCGGGCGACGTCGCCGCGTTGCGGTCAGCAGGCGGACCGGTCGTTTCTGGTGTCGGCCGGTCGGGGCCGCGACGTAAACGATCCGGCGATCAGCGAGTGCGGTTTTACACCGCGCCGCAGTATTATATTGTTTGTTCAATCCAGTTGAGTTTCATTGAGCAGGAGGTGTAATTTAAGCTAAGTTTCGAGTTGGTAGTGATCCTATCTTCTGCGGCAAGGGTCGTGGGTTCGATTCCCACCCAGAGCAAAAATGTATATGATGATTTTTGTGCTTGTTCTATGTCTGGGTTTTATATATATATCAATAAATATAATACGTATTCGTGATTCTGTTGTCTGTTAATATAATCAAAATGTTCTCTGAGGTATTCATCCCAACGTTAGGTCAATTTATGTAATTATATGTGAATTTATTATTGTTACAGTATACTGTAATCGTTCCTCGTAGTTTATTTTCTCATTTGTAAAGTATTTATTCACCGTTTCATATTTCTGGAGGAATCATTCAAGTGAGAAGGGTCATCATATTAGTTCTTATAATAACAATGTCTGCACAAATACATAGAGCGGAAATGAATAGAAGAGTTGGTATAGGATGACAGGTCCTCATCATCCTTTATCGTATCAGCCATTGAAAGTTCACTGTTAGACATAGACCTTCCCAGGATGAGGGATTATTGCCCGTAAATGCCGCGCTGGGCGGGCGTGGTGAAAATCCCAGGGCGCAACTTCGCGAGGAGGGTGCAGCTGATCTTCACCCTTTAGTATTTAATCTGCGGTTAAATACTCCATATATAGTTCCGGTTAGATATGCCGCCATCTGTCGGTCTCGATACCTTGGTCGCTTTAGCATATCGACAAAAATTCAGAGAAAGGTTTCTTTTATTTTGTTATTTTAATGCGGCGTCCAATAGATTCAAATAAATATAACCAATAAGAAAGCGTCATTCTTAATAAAAGGCAATACTAAACAAAATCTTCTTAATTCCAGTCGCTATAATAGGATGAAAAAAAACATCTAAAAGAGTCAGAAGTGTCAGTTTCCAGTCGGTTGGTTGGCTAGTAGCAAACCGTTTAAAGCCCGCAATAAACACAATGACAGACGGATGGACACAATGGCCGCCACAATAGAAACGAAAGTAAGGAGCTGACATTAGCATAATCTATGGGCACAGGCTGTTCCACGTTAACCACATTCTATTGTGCCGCTGGCTACATGAAATACACGTTTTATTATTTACTATATATTAGTTTCAATTTGTATTATCTTCCATCCTTCATACCGGAACACAATAGCGACACTGCTTAATGGCGGTAGAGGCAAAACATTTGCCTAAATAAAACTTTGACTACTGAGTTTAGTATTTCCAGAAAAAATATTTTTTAATGTTAAAGTTTGTTTTTAAGAGAGCCTTGTAAGCAATTTTTGAAAGCATTTCATGACATTAATATCTAAGATTTAAGAGAGGACTCGAAGCTAACTCAAACCTATCCTGCCCGGGTAAATACACTGCACTACCTACTGTAAAACATTCATTCAATACTAGTTTAATATTCTTTCATATTATTAGATACAGCGTTCACTATCAACAAAGAAAGAACATTAGGAAAACTTGATGTCGGCTAAAATCTCTGTAACAATGGTAGCGCATAAAGGACACGGATTCGGATACCACAGGTTTTATTCTTGCCGTGAGGTACCGGCGGTGTAGAATAGTACCTTCCACTGCACCTGGTGTTGTAAGAGGAGACTTTAGTACCAGAACCGACAAGAAGCCTCCTTTCTTGGAGAAGAATATGTGCAGTAGTGGACTTTTAATAGCTGGTATGATGAATTCTTTATTAAAGTGGATTAAATTAAAACTATCGTATAAAAAATTAACTAAAATTTTACTTTTTTTAATGAGCAAATGATACAAAGACAAGTGGAAGCCGACCGTCAACAGACAATGTACAACACAATAGATATATTGGCCAATACTTACGGCCATAACGTGGTCAATGACCCCAAGGTTGGTCCTAAATGCATCCCCGCGCGCTCAGCCGCACGCAAATAAATAACCTGAGATTTGGGGCCCCGCGGCGCTCCCATGGACCCTTGCTTAAATAAACACATCTAATACTGTTTAGAAAATAGATGCATGACGGCCTTTTAATTAGTGTACTTCGGGATGTGTTAAAGGTCTTCGGGGTACATTCGTTGTGTTGCAATTTCCGAGGCAGTTTGAATTGTAACAGTTTAAAATTATCTGCTCTCGCGCTGGAGGCACGCATCTCTTTCGTGTGAAAGAATGAATCTCTCACAAAACTTGGTTCTAAGCAGTAGATAATTTAACGTGTACCTGTGAGTGCGTCCGGTGACCCTTATGACCATGTACGGTTATTGGGGTCATATGCACTATATATCTAATATATAAATTCTCGCGTCACAATGTTCGTTTCCATAATCCTCCGAAACAGCTTGACCGATTCTTATGAATTTTTTTATGCATATTCAGTAAATCTGAGAACCGGCTACTATCTAGTTTTCAAACCTAACGTGTTCACGCCAAACATTTTTTAAATTTTTATTATTATGTGGCTTTAAAAATACATACAACTAACTCCTGCCTTTTAATAGTTATTTTAGTTTCGTTGGCAGAGCCACTTTTGCCGGGACAGCTAGTAATAATATAACATTATAAAGAGGAAGATTTGATTGTTTGTTTGTATTGAATAGGAATCAGAATCTACTTAACCGATTTGATAAATAATTGATCTATTGGAAAGTTACATTACCCCAAGGTAGACTATATTATATGTTTTCTTTTTTAAATTAAGGATCCATACTAAATCTCTAACAATGTAGGTAAACTACTTTTGTAAAAAAATACCGAAATAATTCCTCATATCGGGTGCACTGCAAGTACTTTTGATGATAGAACAAAATTTCTAATCTTATTACAAACAATAATTAAAATATTAAAATTAAACAAAAAAGAAAACATGAAAATAATAATAAAATAAACTCTCTACGCGATCGAGTCAGGAATGAGGAGATTTGTAACAGAACTAAAGTTACCGACATTGCCCGGCGGATTAGTAAGTTGAAGTGACAGTGGGCAGGGCATTTGGTACGCAGAACCGCTAGCCGATTGGAGTTAAGTAGGGGAGGCCTGTCCAGCAGTGGACGTCTTATGACCAAAATAATATATATAATGGTGTCGAACACCTCATGCTGCCTTTTGATTTCCACCTCGAAGCAACGTTTTGCGATAGCCAAAAATCTTGCCTAGCGTCACAAATATGACCAAAGCCCTTAATTATTATCGATCCTATTGAAAACTTGTAGGAGAAACCATGTCCGACACTCAATATTTTACAGTCATATAAAGTTGTAGCAAAACTCAAACTTCTAAGAATTAAATAATGTTCCTGAATCTTCCCAGACACTCTGCCCACTGAAATTTCAAAGGTTTAACTCCAATTCACCAACATGCAAGAAAATCTATTTTCTTTCATTCAAATCGTCGTGATCAAGGCCCTCGACCTCTCAAACCTGAACAATAGTATATGGTCTACGACCATTAGACAGGGGTCACAGAGTAGAACATTTTGACCCCGACGGACCGAACAAAGGTTAAAATGTTAGACAAAACAATAATTTAATTTTACGCTCCGTCTACCGAACGAGGAACGTGTACATACTCGTTTTACATTTAAATACTCAAATAGATTTATGCACCAGATAGATTGTAATACACCTTTATATAGCACTCCTCGTACAGTTTCTGTTGGTAGGTGAGTAGTTCTTTTATAAATTTGAGGAATTATTGTCCTGGCGAGGACATTGTTTGCCCATAATTGTTGTGTAGCTTTTGGGCTGCTTGTATTAGATAGACATTTGGTTTTGATCGCTCTGTTATACTCGGTACCTCGCAGGAACTGCTAACCAAATATTACAATTAAGACATAAAGTTGAAGTTTTTCACAAAGGAAGGAAAGTATTCAACACGATTTTTCCCTAAGTGGTAGTTAAGTGGCCTGGAAATGTAATAAGACATAAGTGATCCCTTATCTTTTTAATAAGCTATATTTCGAGATACTACAGCGATATTTTTAGAGAAACAAAGACGGGAGACATAAATTACGACCGATGATAAATTATACCACCAGGAAGTCTTGCGATGCGTTCAAACAGTTCCTATTGTATGGCGATGCGATAAACGATATAAATTTGAATGATTACTAAAACATATAAAAAATTTGGAATTCAATAATTTTTTACATTTAATTACATATTTCTATGTTTATAAATTAAATGATAATGTAAATCAGAATTATTTTAATGAGAAAATTCTTAATGAGCTGTATTACTGCTGTTAATTAATAATTACTTTAAGATTGTCTTAATTATGGTTTGTTGCAATTTATATCGTCGCCAGTTAAACCGTTACGCCGTAAAAACGCCAGTTAAAAGTTTAATAACTGGCGACTTTATTTTTATTACCACATTAATTTTGATTGTGATTAGTCTCATGCAATTAATTCTTTATAAATAATTTGCATCTATGCTATTGGTCGAATTACGCCCGTGCCAGCACTGATGTTACTATATTCTAATAACACAAACTAATAACAAATATACAGTCGGAAATAGTAAATTTTAAATATAATTTATATATAAATTCATGTTAAACCTATAATATTATTATTTATCATAATAGTTATATCTTGAAGTCAAAATAAAGCAGAAGTCCCGAGAGAGATATAGTGTAGCCCACGCAGACGAAGTCGCTACGAAGCTAATTTAGCTTAACTGTACTATGAGTATTTTTTTTTTTATATTATGAAGTCTGCAAACACGCATACGGTCTGCTTGATATACGTGACCGCAGCTACTAGACACTAATGTCATCACAAGGATATCACAAGCGTGTCGCCAACCTTGTGAACTAAAGTTGGTGTTATATTGACCCAGTAATATCACTGGCTGTATCACTCTTCATAGTAAGCGTCAGCTAACGCGTTGCTAACCTTGTGACTTGATGATATCATGCCACATTACCCAGTAAATTCACTGCCTCTTGCTCCATTCAGAACGGAAAAAAGCAAAGTGAACACTGCTATATGGCGGTAGAAATAAGCAAGAGCGAGGTACCAATGCAGACGACCTTTGTACTTACAAAATTAGTCTGCATTGTTTTTTTTTAAGAAGACCTTTTGGTCCTCTTAAAAAAAAAGTTAGTTTAGATTATAAATTATATCGACATTTTAAATACCGTTTGATGTTAATTAAATACGTAGACGAATTTCCGATCAATACTTGTAGGAAATTACAGTCAGCTCATAAATAAGAAAGATGCCATAAAAATAAATAATGAGAGCGGACGTACGGATCGTAATCACAAATTACATCGGTTAGGAGTCAGCCGAGGTCAACGCCCGCCACAGTCGCACTCTCCATCTCGATTGATCCGCTATAGTTGGAAATCACATAGCAACTTGCACTATGTTATTGATCTTGCGTATCAACAGCATTCGAATACAACCGGTTTTGACGAAATTTAATTTCAAAGCCTTAAGTTACTGTTTGATCTTGTCAAAAAGTCCACGTAAATGAATCCTGAAAAAGAGAAAACGACTTCCTCTAGCCTATTTCTACCGCCAAACAGCTGTGTGGTCTGAAGGGTGAGAGAGCCAGTAAAGTTACTGGGTAATGTGACATAATATTTTTAAGTCACACGGTTGGTGAAACGCTTGTGATATCCTTGAGATATTACAATTGGTCCTGCATGATATTTCAATAGATATTATTTTAAGTGATTCTATATTATGCGCCAAGTGTCGTGGGTTCTCACTCAGGACAAATATTCATATGATGATTTGAGTTTGTTCCGAGTCTGGACGTTAAAATATGTAATTAAATATAATATTTGTAATTCCTCTGTTGTCTGATGTCCGTATTACAAATTCTCTATTCTCTCTTACCACGGAATCAGGTTAATGTAAGAGCTGTTGTCTGAATATACCCGAATACATATATATCTTGAGCGCTAACCAAACGCAAAGGTACAAGAAACACATATATATAAGATATGTATAAGATATAGATATAGATAATAGATATCTGTGCAGGAACTGCGATAAAGAAGGTCGCGTCTGACTAGTAACAGTCACGGTGTAACGGAAGGACAAAGTCACATATATATATATATATAGAGGTGAACAATTTAGTGCTTGTAACTCGAGGAAGTTGTAGTTGTAGCGTGGTGTCAAGGAAATGGTATTGTAATGTGTATGCGCATATACATGCGTACGCGCATCGGTGCAGACCGAGGCCGCGGTACAGCTGTTCAGTCACTCGACCCATGTCGTCCCATTGTTACACTAATTGTTTCTATTTACGTTTTTTATTATTTACTGTGGAGATTGTTGGGATGTGGAGTTGCTGTGTTTCTCAATCAACATCATCAAAGCAGTTACTTTATTAAAGTTTTCACATGGATTCATGCTTTAGTTACGGAATTAGCATTTGTTTACATTTTAACATTTAATTCGATGGGCCCGATGGCGCAGATAACAGTGATCCTATCTTGAAAGGGTCGAAGGTTCGATTCTCACCCAGAGCAAATATTTATATAATGATATTTGTTTTTATTCTCTTGTCTGGGTGTTAAATATGTGTATTTAAGCAGTATATTTGTGATTTGTCTGTTGTTTGGCGTTCGTAATACAAGTCTTTTAAGCGACGAAAAAATTCCAAAAACTTAGCACACACAAAAAAATAAAAAAATGATAGCAAAAAGATATCATATGTAGAATTTTAAGAGGTATCAAGTATATAATCAAACAGAATAAAAATAAGTTTGTATGTACATAGGGTTTTTTGTTATAGTATTGTTTCTAATAGGACGAGTTCTTGACTAAGTGGAGGGCACTACTAGGCCAGACAATATGTCTGGCAGGTAGTGGCTTAGCACGCGGAAAAGAGAACTTGTCGCTGCCAGTTAAGGGGCAGCCTGCAACGGCGGGGATTATAAGTAGTACATCAGCAGCCACATGGGGAACGATACATCACGTATTCGTTTTGTAAATCGTGGTACAAAAGAATTAATTAATTCTAGACGCTAATAGAGAGACATGTTACTATGAAAACATATAAAATGTCTTATAAATTCCCTACTAAGCTATGATGCGTTCTATCAGCAGTTTCAGAAATAAAAGTTTATCATAAACCATATATATATATATATATATATATATATATATATTTACATTACAGTAGACTAAGCCTGTAAAATACTCTACACTTCAGCTTTAATAAGACATTAAGGCTTGAGACCCTAATAATATCAAATAGTATAGACAAGGCTTGAGCATTCTATACTGTAGCAGCGACTAAGGTAATCATGCAATTGGAAGCTCTTAACTATATAGATGTTATAGATTAGTTTCATCTTCACTATTAGATAGTCAAAAGTGTGAGAGAAAGGATACTAAATTTGCCGAAACGCGTGGCATAGGCTACCAGTACTCAGCAAATCATCTGCTACCTTTTGTTCCTCATGCCTGTGCGTGAGTGTCTGCCCTCAACAGCGGTATACATACATTGTGCACGAGCGGCTGATGATCGACAACAGCAATCGTACCGTGCACCTTACTTGCATCGCCATTTGCATGCACAACACGGTATATCTATCGACTATCTGACTCGTTTACCACCTGCACAATCAAATCGAGACTCAAAAAAAGCGCGTTGCAATACTAAGATAACCCAAAAAATTGCAAATTATGATGAAGCTACCATAAACAAAACTGTAAGAGAAACTGATGGATCTTTCTTCACCATTAGTTTCTTTAGGACCTTTCTTATACCACCATCACCATACCACCCCAAGAAAGGGGGAAATTTGTCCATAATTGCCGCGCTGGACAAGCGTGTTGGCAATCGCAGAGCGCCTTTTTTGCGACGGAAATGCTGCTATCCATCCTCGCCCTATGCATTTGGGCCGCATTGTTACAGATGGATATAACGCCACCTCTCAGTTCTGGTACCGTAGTCGCCTTTTACAATACCTGGTATAGGGGGAGGTACTATTCTACTCTGCCGATACCTCACGGCTTCTTTCATATATTACGTTATACATAAACCTTCTGCGCTATCAAACTTCTTAAACTGAATGCTTATAGTATGCATATTTGACTGAGATTTAATATTTTTAAAAAACCTTTCCAGTTTGGAGTCAAGGCTATCGAAGAAGGCGCCAAGAATGGACAAAAAGAAGATATTGTCGTTACGGATGAAACCTCCGTATGAAATTCCTCGCAAACAAAGCGACAAGCAAGCCACAAGCATGGCCGCCAAACACAGCTGTACAAAGTGCTCATTCTCGAAATCCTCGGCTGTTACGTTTTCGAAATGCTTAAATATTAAAACGTGCGTCCCAAAATAATGTTCAAGTTATTTGTACAGTTTCGTTCATTATTCACTGGTTATTGTGAAGAATTTTATAAACTCGCAAAGTATTTCTTTAGCCAGCCATATTTCTGCGCGCCTTGCGTCATTTAATTTTTTATAGTATGAGGTCTTTAAACAGTACTGCGAAATGTTCGTTCGTCCGACTTCATATAACAAAGAGCTCTTTTACTTTCGAGACTGTTCTAAAAATATGTGTATTTTTAGAACTTGAATATTTCGAAATTTTGTTCGATTGCACAGTTTTTATGTTCATTTTATATTTCAACGTCTTTTCTTAGTTAAATTTGCTTCCAAATACAATAGAAAGAACCTAGTACCACATTATAAGAACGAGTGTAAGCTTTGCGGATCCACCTGCCCTGTCGCGGCGTGATCGTATCACCTATTTATGACTAAAAAGGTCAAAGATATTTTCAAAACCGATAGGTATTTCCTCGCTAAAATTAATAAGAAAACAAGACCTTCGTCTTCAGTATATTATGATAAAAGAAAAGAACAAATAGATGCCTAATAGCTGTGTAGCATCAGCAGAATAGAATAATACCCCTCCCTGTACCAGGAGTCGTGAGAGGCGACTGAGGTAGCGGAACCGACAGATAGCGATATATCCACCGAAGCTACGCATTTATGGGCAAAGTCCCCGTTTATTGGGATCCTTAGTCAGTAGAAGTTTTATAGATGAAGATGCCTTTAAGTAAAAAATATCTCAACATAACCACAAAAAAGAATGAACGAATGAGTTTAAAAGTTGTGATGAAGTGATTACAGAATGTGGTGCGGCGTCCCTTGGCGGGTCGTAATTCGAAGTTCGCGAGCCGTCAGACATGTTTAGTGGTCGTGACTGTACCTATGTAATCTCGCCCTCAGTTGGAAACTAAAATAGAGTGTGAAAGTTGCGGCTGTAACGTGCAAAGTGGTTCGCTGGATGCATGTCGGCGATCATTGGGGCCAGGGTGACTACGCGGGCCGGAGACAGGTCTTGCTGGCCTTATTTAGGCTTTTTAACTAAAAGTTTACATAAGTTAGACCTCATACGAAAGGTTGTTTGCATTGCTATGTTTCGGTCTGAAGGGTGAGAGAGGCAGTGAAATTTCTGGTTAATGTGGCATAATATCATCAAATCACAAGGTTGGCAGCGCGTTGGTAATATCCTTGTGAAATTACGAGCGTCAATAGGCTTCAGTAACGCTTAATATCACGCGGACTCTATCGACCTGGTCTAAAGTATATTGTTTAATGAAGTCAGTTCTAGGTTGGAACAGGGGACAGGGGAAAGGCGGTCTGACCTTTAATTATCTCGAGGGTGAGCTAAGAGCCTCCTACACAAGATGATCATTCAAGGTCTCCTCGACTTGAGTGGCAGTCTTGCTGGGAAGATCCAATTGTACATATCGTCCACTAGACGTGTATACAGTTCTTGTCCTCACGCACGCCCTTTAAGAACAGGCTAGACCAAGTTTAGGTACTTAAGTTTCAAAGTGTATTTTAGTTTAAGTTTCCTTTTTTTTGTTATATAAAGTTATTATTATTATGTTTCCCCCGGTTCTATTGTAATTTTCATATGCTTGCTGTGACTAAGTCGACAAACAAGCGGACCACGAGATAGTAAGAGTATCCGCAGCCTAGAGACTCTCGTATCATCACAAGGATATTACTAGCGTATTACCAAATTTGTGACTTGAAGATTACGTCTCATTACCCAGTAATTTCACTGCATGTCTGACCCTTCAAACCGGTACACAGAATTGCAAATACTGCTGTTGTACTGGCGGTACAAATATGTGACAGTGGGTTGCCAATGCAGACGACCTTTGTATGAGATCTTACAACTGTCGTCTGCATCACCTAAGCAATTCTACATTATTAACCAGTAACGCAATCATAAAATTATCCGAGATTTCGAGAACTTCCTACGGGCAATGTGTCTCGCTATACGATGATCCTTATTAGAGAATTCTTTTACCGTAAAAATACGGAGACTAAGCATCACCGG
Organism: Heortia vitessoides; assembly: GCA_020976665.1. Taxonomy (NCBI): domain Eukaryota; kingdom Metazoa; phylum Arthropoda; class Insecta; order Lepidoptera; family Crambidae; genus Heortia; species Heortia vitessoides. The sequence goes on along the minus strand of JACJUM010005601.1, from coordinate 324,592 downwards.
TAACTCTGCTGTTTGTAAGTTAAATTAATTGACTTCTTCAGTCATAATAGAAATAGTTTCTGACGGTTTAAGGGTGTTGTTTATTAAACACGCACGGA
>JACJUM010005601.1:117474-319985 GCA_020976665.1 Heortia vitessoides | reverse complement strand
AATAAATAGCAAGTCAAATGTAAATGGCAAGTAATATGCTTCTGTTTTTCCCTTGCCTTACATTGACGACAGGTCCGATGGTGCAGGTGGAAGTGCTCCTATCTTGTGCGCCAGAGGTCGTGGGCTCGACACCACTTAGGGTCAAACATTAAACATCATCATCATTGTCATTGCTGTCACAAGAAAGGCGGAATTTACTTACAATTGCTGCTCTAGATAAGCTTGTTAGCAATCACAGAGCGTGGCTTCAAGACAAGCATGCTGCTGCCCATCCCTGTTTCGGAAGGATATACCGCTTTCTGCCGGTGCCAATACTCTAGTCGCCTACTTACGACACCTGGTACAGGAGGACTATTCAACTCTGCCGGTACCACACGGCATCGGCAGTGTAGAATAATACTCAAACATTTTTTCATACATACATACATGAGGCTTGTGTCCCATCAGGGTAGGCAGAGACTATGGATCTCCACTTGTAAAAATCTAGGCATACCTCTCTACATTTATATGATGAATACATCAATCAGGTCAATGTATAAGATGTGAGAATTTATATATAACTTTGTGTAGAAGATTCCGCTGCCCATTCCCGTTCTGCATTAAAAAAAAACGGTACGTCAGTCGTCATTACGAAACGATCTGGACCTTCAATAAGGACACAGAAGACGGTACCGCACGGTAATGCCTGTAATATAATATGTTTTAAATGTGCAGTCGCGGCTTGTATACCATAACACCGCGGTCGTGCGTCGGAGCGGCCCGCTCCGGTTGATAATGCATCCGAACGAGGAAGCTGAAATGTCAGAGAATATCAAGGCTTCGCGGGAGATTGTGAGCGTCTACCTCAAAATATATTGCAAAAGTAACTACTCATCTGTGTGCCTATGACTTCACTTTGAGTTCATTTTTCTTGAGCGCCAAAAGTCGTGGGTTCTCACTCAGGGCAAACATTTTTATGATGCAAATTTGTGTTTGTTTGTGGGTGTTAAGTGCGTAATTTATTTTGTGATTCCTCCTGTCTCTGATATTTTCTTTTAATTACGAAGTCAACAAACAAACTTACGGTCCGCTTGATGATAAACGTGACTATAGACACGTGATAAAAATGATTTCACCAGCGTTTCACCAACCCTCTGAATAATGATACAATGCCACATTACCCAGTAATTTCAAGAAACAGAAACCGGAGAACTGATTTGTTGAATTGTGGAAGTACCTAGCTTGAGTTTCCGAGGGCTTTGATATGAAAGCAGGTAACTAGTCATTTGTAAAGCTGCAAGCCGCCTCTACCAACTTCGCCTAAGGATATTCTAATGTTTTGGGTGCAGACGAAGTCAGGGGTGGCCGCTAGTGCTTATTCTTGATCCTAATTTCGACGCATATCTCGCCATGAACACGACGCATATGAACTCACAGTTCTTCGTTTTTAAAACCCGTCTGATGCCGACTGGCTTATATCAATACAGACCTTTATTTAATTACCTATTAGTAAAACATTATTTATAAATTGTAGGACCGAATTTCATTTAAATATGCGTTTTGATGTCTGCCTAAAATAGGAAATTTGAATAATTAAAATATAAATAGTATTTCCCTACACTTTAACAAAATACTTTTAGCATTTCTGATTCTGTCAGAGTAACAGATGATAATGATAGAAAAACATAAAGTATAAGAGTGAGTATCGTTTATGAATTAACCAATTGATTGTTCGCTGATTAGAAGTTAAAGCACAGTTTCTTGTCCGAGGTTACAATTCATATTATATATATGGCGTCTTTTAAGTAATAATAATTTTAATATAATGAAGATTACATACGTATTCAGAAAATTTGTATCATCGTCATCATCACGACGTCTCCGTTGGACGCTGTCCCCGCCAAAAAAGGGGAGATATTATTATTAATTTCCGCGACAGAGCTATTGCTGCCCAATCATGTTCATTTGAACTGCGCTGTTGGATGGATATACCGCCAACTGTCGGCTCAATTGCTTACAACACCTGATGCAGTGAACGAAGAACCACTCGACTCTGCCGGTACCCCATTGCAATTTCTACAATACCATTTATTTAAATAAGGGTTTAACAAAATAATATCGAAAAAGAAAAAAACCGTGTTGCAATTTATAAATAAACATAAAATTAACACATACAGCGGAAGCTCTTAAGGCGCTCAGCCTTGACTGAACACAGTGTGGCAGGAAACGAGTGCAGAAACAAAGCAGCCCTCCGAGGAACGTCGCGCGACGCGATGCGGCGTCGCCTGTCACTGGGCCACAAAATGCCCGTGTGGGGTGACCATGGTCGCGGCCGCTCCAGCAACGGATGCTGCATAAGTTAATGCTATGAAATACATTTATTTAATTAATTCATATAAAAAGTTACCAACTTTAATAGTTAAAGTGAGAAAACACCGACATAACGCACGATGTGCAATATAGGCTAAGTATAACCTTACCAATATAATAAACACCTTAACATTTACTGCTTTGGTAAAAACGAGTACTTGCTAGCTGAGAGCGCTGCTGAAACTTCACAGGCTAACATAAAAATCCCAGCTCCCTCCACTCCCTCCTCTTACGCAGGGTCCTGCTAGAGTAGAATGGATCTACCTATTTATTTATTTATGTATTGGTAAACCAGTAATTGTTAGTACTTTATAATATGTATACAAAAGCCAGAACTTAAAACTAAGTGTACAATAAGTAGACTCACACAGCGTGCGTTGTGCGATCAGACCACATTAAACCACCACCTTTCTTATTCATCTAATTTAAATTATTTAATCTAAGTTTAATTGATGGATTTCAATTTGGCGCTCAATTCTATAGTAAGGGGAGGAAAATAAGTCAATCTTACACAGAGAGAGAAAGAGTACGCAGTACAAGATGGTAGCAGAGTCGACAGATGGTTCTCCCAACCAAATATATGGTATAAGGGTGAGGATGTGATTGTGATCTCGCTTGCCTAGCGTGAAAATTATGGAGGCAGAAACCCATCAGGCAGGTCTATGTCCAGCAGTAGACGTCATTCGACAGACATGATAACTTAGTTGCCCATAATAAACTACTCTTGGAAAGTCTTTAAAGCGCGTAGTATGGAACGAAACATTGAAAAATGTGAAATAAACCGCGTTTTAAAATTACTCTACATTTTATTATAAGTAACGACCGCGTGAATTTTAGAAAATATTAATTCAGTAGCTGTTAAAATACATACTTTGAGCAACGAGACCTCTAACAACGCTTGCTTTCTGCCAGTACGTATCTGCTACCGTTGTTATATACATGCACATTGAGTATTGATACATACATACATCACGCCTGTGTCCCACCGCGGTAGGCGGAGATCTCCACTTTTTATAATCTTAGCATACCTCTCGCTCTTCTTCTATTCTTAGTACTTCTATATTCCTATTCTACCTTGTGTAGGTATTTTTTTATATTTCACGAGATTGACAAACAAGCATATAGTCCGCGTGATAACGCGATGTCAATCTTGTGACTCGAAGGTATTATGTAGCCAGTAATTTCACTACCTCTCTCAATCTTCAAACCGGAACACAGCAATTCGACCACTGCTTTTTGGCGGTAGAAAAGTAAGAGTTAGGTACCAATGCAGACGACCATTGTATGAGGTCCACTTCTTGAGTGACCATCTAGGTAAATTTTCAAACATATGTTGAAAAATATATTAATAAATCATTCTTGCTGCTGGCATTCCTTTTAGGTTGAAACCCATAAAAGTCCACGTTAAGTATAGGCTGGAGCCACCCTAATGATAGACCGATCCACTGAAGCGTCGTCGTGGTGTTTTTGCCACTATTTCTCGGACACTCCGCCCTGTCATAGTAATTCCGGCTTTTTGCGTGCGTTAGTGTTTTACTTGTTTTTCCCGGCGATATGAGACAATGGGGCATTATGTGGGACGATAATGTAGCAGCTTTGTTCCAGGGAGAATGGTTTAGCGATATAAAAAAACACTTAAGGCCACCGGGCGCTGAATGTATCAAGATCAGAATTATGTTTACTTCGGTGTAAGGTCTTACTTCGTTTTAGATACATACTTGTTTCGTAGTGTGCCGTGTTGCCAGTGTTTGATTTACAATTGAGACTAGGTGTGCCCGCGACTTCGTCCGCGTGGAATAGTATTTTTTTGGTACCATACCTGTTCACCTTAACTTATATAAACTTTGAATGTCATGTTTATTTATATCGAATCAATAGCCTGAAAAAAGAGTTTTAATTTTCTAGCTCTAAAAATAGCGATACTTCCATACAACTTTTCATCCCCCTTTTTGGCCCCTTACAACCCTTATTTCAAATTCAAAAATAGCCTATGTCCTTTCTCAGGGTTTAGAGATTTTCTGTGGTAAATTTCATCAAAATCGGTTTAGAGGTTTAAGTAGGAAAGCGTAACAGACAGACAGACAGACAGAGTTACTTTTGCATTTATAATATTAGTAGTGATGAGTCCACCAAGTTGGTCCAAGGTGACAATGATGCTTGAAGGTATGTATTCCGTGAAAAACGTTTATGTAACTGGTAATGTTTTCTTTGAGAAATGATTGTTCGGCCAGTTGTGGTTAAGTAAGTAGATTGATTCTTGCATTATTCGGTTCACAATATTCGGTTTATAAAGATCAACTATTTATCGTCATCACCACCACACTGTGCATTTGAGCTGCACTATTTCGGATGGACACACCCCCATCTGTCGGTTCTGGTACCTTAGCCGCCTCTCACGACACCTGGTACATGGGGAGGCGCTATTCTACTCTACCTGTACCTAACGGCTACGTTACCGAGTAATGTGACGGAATGTTAGGTGTAGGGTAGCGGCAGAATAAAATGGCACCTCCCTCCGGCCAGTTATCGTAAGAGACTGCGGTAAAGAAACCAATAGATGGAGCATTTACCGGCTGAAACAAAAAATATTTTTAAGGAAAGATTATTATTAGACGAGGTCGACTCGACCTCACATTACCCAGTAGATTTGCTGCCTCTCTCACCGTTCAGATCAGAACACAACAATGCGAATACTGCTATTTAGCGGTAGAAATAGGTTAGAGTAAGGTACCAATGCAGACGACATTTTGTATGAGATTTACATCACTACATCCATGTAAACAACATAGTTTCGAGTCACGGAGTAGGTATGATACAATTTGAAACGTCCATCTATCTGGGGCCGCGTAATACAAGGAATCTTTTATGTCATACTTAACATACAAACAAACAAAGTTATCGGTTGTTATCGACGCCAGACGTTGCGCGATTGCACAGTCAATATCAGTGATCTCTGCAAGTAAACAAATTCGTGATGTCACCCGACCTTGGCTCGTATCATCAAACCACTCAAGGTTATCATTGTATTATTTATTTTCAGCAAATAACAGTTGCTATTCTAACATTCATGTGTCCCTCCCCAATAATAGAACTACAGCGATCGTTTTCAAAAATGAATATTTATAAAATGGCAAAAGTTAAATTAGTTTAGAGTAGTAATTAGTTTGACGTTTCGGTTACTTTACGGCAACCGATCTCTAGATAGATAAAAGATGTTATTTGATCTTAGTTACTTGATTAGTTTTAGCCTGCCTCAACACTGGCCAGTCACTTGCAATAAATACTGAAGATGTATAACGCTTTGAAAACAAATATTTAGTTGAATTATTCAAGATATTCTGAAAATGTTAACTGTCAGTAATCTACAGTGTACCAGGTTTCTTCGTTCCTTACTTTTTAGTTCGGGGAATCGCACTATCGAGCCCCAAAGTTCAAGACAAGATGCAATGTTTTATGTTTAATTGTTTCATAACAAATTAGCTCGCATCTGACAGGCAGAGATGCACTATGTATGAATACAATAAGTTAGCGTTTATATTTTATTGCAGCAGTATTGCTTGCCATCAATCAATGTAACAAAAGAAAATTTCATGAAATTTTAAATATCATTTCTACATAATTGAAGAAACACAAATATCGTCATATAGATATTTGCTCTGGGCGGGATTCGAACCGCAAGATACCGCCATTGGACCCATCAATTTATAAATTGCATGATAACCTACTGCAAAAAATTCACAAATATTTGCGTTTAACCGTAACTCCGACGAAGGCAGGCAGACCACGCAGCCGTCACTAATTAAATTAACAATGATGATAAATCACGGATTCAATTTGCACTAAACCAAAAAGCTGGCGCTAACAAAGCCCCACAAATAGAGTGAACAAAAGAGGTCCTAATAAATAAAATAGTTAAAATATAAATGAGCACATCGGCCCTTCCTTTGTGGAGGTAATTCACGGTAATGACCCTTTGTGCCCGTTCTGCGCTGCTGACCCTTCTCCCATGAAGGGATTGGATGAGTGCATGTTACAGTACTAAATTTGGGGGTTGACGCCAGTTTAATTCAAAAAGGGCTCAATTAGTACGCAGATTCGTCGGTTCCGGCGGCTGACTGCATCACAATTAATTTTAGATATTTTTTTTATTCGTTGTAGATAATTTTTCTTTGAATCTAATTTTGTGAAATAAAAGGCTGTGCCCATAATAATGTTGCCCGTTTTGTTGAAATATGTTATAACACAGTCTCCATGAGAGACCTGAATTTATTTCTGCAGCACAACACAGTTTGAATGATTTAAGACTTCCGTTGCTGGACATAGACCTTCCTAAGTGATTTCTAAAACGACCGATTCTATTCGACCCGAATCTAGCGTGATCCTGCAGTTCCAGCTAGATCTTCTGTCCACCTTTTTGGGGGACTTCCTACACATTTTTGTATAATACAAGGTCGACAAACAAGCACACAGTCTGTATGATAGTAAGCGTTACTGCTGCCTTTTGACGCATGTAATATCACAAGGATATCACTAGTTGCCAACTTTGTGTCTTGAAGATATTATGTCACCCAGCAGTTTCACTGCCTCTCTCACCCTTTACACTAGAACACATTAATGCGAACACTGCTGTTTGGCGGTAGAATTAGGTGAGAGTAAAGTACCAATGCTTACAACCTTTGTGTCAGGTCTGCCTCATGTAGACCTTATGAGGACTTTACCGCTCCTTTGGCAACCAGTTCAGTATGCTTTGAGACTAGCCTATTGCCACTGTTACTTGCAGATCAGTGGAACTGTGTCGCGCAAAGATACAGCTCAGCTTTGCTCTCTCTATCATATCATATCAGCCATAGAAAATCCACTGTTGGACCTAGACTTCCCCAAGATAGGGATTTCAATCATGGTGGCACTCGCAGAGCACAATTTCGCGATGAGGATGCTACTTTATGAGGATGTACTGTGGTATTCAAGCTGCCCTGTTTCGGATGGATGTACTGCCACCTGTCTGTCCTGGTACCTTAGTCGCTTCTTACTACACTTGGTACAGTGGGAGGTACTATTCTACTCAGTCGATACCCCACGGATATAGGAAGGCTCGCTCTATTGGTCGTGTATAATGTTATCTGGTTATAACTTGCAATACCTTAAGCTAATATGACCTACTTGGACCGCGTCGGTACGTTCGCTAGTTTGCTGGCATAGTACTATAAACAATACGACACCCTCGCATAGCGGCAACCTTAGCGGAATCTATTTTTGTGACACCTACTACATTTTGCGGCCAGAATTAAATATGCACATATATTTTTTGCGGCCCGATGCGTCATTAATATCTCATAAGGGTCGCTCGCCTTTTAGGGATTTTTTCCGTAATTTTAACCGTTATAAATTCGATGGAATCGTTTTGTAATTACACTTTACACGCCGGAGTAGCTCGAACAAAAGATCATATTCGTGAATTATTACAAACTCTCACAAAATTCCCTACACATTTTTACGCATCAGTACTACCTTACTCTAACTTATTTCTACCCCCTGAGTCACGTTGATGTGTGTGCACAATTAAGAATTCAAGATACAAAGTCGTCTTTCTGCACTAAGTATCGTTAAAAGTTTCCACATCTGACAGGTGATGGTATCATCATCTTGTCACTGCTGGACGCATACGCTTCCCGAAGAATAGCAAAATTTGAACCTCAATATACTGCCATACCCGCCCCATTGCATTTTAGGTACGCAATTTTGGGTGGATATACCGCTATCTGTCGGTTCCAGTACCTCAATCATCTCGACACTTGGTGCTAGGGGAAGTACTACTCTACTGAGCCGGTACTACATTACTACATACATAATTAATTACGAATATAGTTTTAGTTTTGGATATATATATATATATATATATATCCGAAACTGGAACGCTCAAATGTAACAAAACAAGCCTAGTGGTATCCTAGTCGTAAACCTATTTCTGCAATTGTCACCACTCCTCCTCAGGGTAGCAAGTAAGAGCAAACATCCCCCTTTTATTAGAGAAGCCAAAATACAGCAGTAAACGCCTGATATTAATAATTATAAAACGATTTTACACCCGTAACAAATTATAGAATATTAAAAATACATAAATACACATTGACGTAGCTAATTACAACTCCCATAATGACCGATAAAGTGAAAGAAATAAAATTAAAGGTGACTTTCAACTTATTGCAAACATTTGTACGCGGCTTTGTCACGAAACATGAACAGAAACAAAGAAATACAGTAATAATAATAGTAACAACTGTTTTTAATACATTTATGGGGATTAATCCGCGTGGAGGACAGGGGCTGGTGTCATCAAGATAATCATCACCAAAAACCTACTCATTTATAAAACATTAATATCACAAACAAAACCCAAAAATATTGTAAAGTAGAATCGGCATCGGATGTTCATCCGACTGATTTAACACAAATCGTCATATCAGCGATTGGAAGTCCACTGCTGGACATAGGCCCCCCAAGAAAGAGGGAATTTTGCTCATTATTGAGGAGGCTGGGCAAGCGTGTCGGCAATCGAAGATCGCAGCTTTCGTGGCGGGGATGCCGCTGACCGACCCTCGCCCTAAACATTTGTGCTACACTGTATCGGACGGATATACCGCCATCTGTCGGTTCTGGCATCTTAGTCGCCTCTAACTACACCAGGGACAGGGGGGGTTCTATTCAGCCGGTACCTCGCGGCAAGCCGGTACATCGTGGGGATCGCACCTATGAATTTTGGCGTACAGGATAAGAACGCTGCAGAATACACCACCGGGCCCTATTGATTTCTATTTACAATTTAAACCACATGGCACGTGGCCATTTGCTTCCCAATTATAGTAACAACATGTTTGGTTATTGTTTTCCAATCTCCGTTTTGACCTACATTTTATCAGTGATACGCGTTACATAAATTAGAGGATTTCCTTATCTGAGCATCTGTCACCGATACCAGCTATCAGGTTGTTGTAAATTTTCCATTTACTTTGTTATTTAATTTGTTTCCTTGTTTATTAACATTTACATCACCTTCTCTCTCTGCTAAAAATATACACACAATAGTGGCTGAGAACTGTCTATGATAATAACTTTATTAAATGTAATCGCGTAAGAGCGAAACTTATTGCTAAGGCTGTATCGCGCTGGACACAGGCCGCATACAACCGGTCCTATTGGAAATTTCTTGGATAGGGCTACATCCAGCTATATCCAGTTGACGTCTTATGGCTGATATGATGATTACTGCTTGGGATTGAATTGAATTACTCTAACATCTACTTTTAAGACAACGGTATGGGTGCGCCGACGCCGGTGTGGGTTCCAATAATACCTACCATTAGGTGTTATTGTAGAACATATCACCATCAGTTTTCCTTTTCTGGTGGCTTGCGTGATGAACCTGCCTTAAACTAGTATTAAAGTAGGACACTCAATGACTTATTTGTTTCAATGACTCTTATAACATTGGTTGTCAGGATCATCGGTCATTTGTGGAAAATTGTAATTATCTTTTTTTTATGACGATTTAAAATTGGCCAACGACAGGCTGTTTAAATAAAGATATATTTGACTTTGACTTTGTATTTCGCAACCAATTTAAATCTAAATGCTTTTACTTGCGGCGCTTTTTTCTCCATTTTACAACAAACGGTCTTTCAATAGAAAATCCTTTCCGTTCCCTTCATCACGTCTAAGTTATAAAACCAAAAATTTTATTTAATACTACATTACGCATATTCCTTCAAAAATACTTAAAATATTTTTGCGTAAAGCAGTAATATACATCTCTCCTTACAAACTTTCGCATTATAATATTATTAAGATCGTCTAAGTCGCTCCAAGGATGTCTTCTAAAGTGCCAAATCCAAGTTGGCAGTGTCTGTTCAAAATGACATGTTAAAATATCCCGTACACTAGAACGCACTGCGACACATTTCCACAAAGATCTGGTTCGGATCCCGAGGGAATTAGAAATGACGACGCTTTCATCTTACCTAGGGACGTGCGATCATCGACATCGACTATCGAGAGAACATTAAATAAAGTTAACTTATTTATAATCTGGTAAGCGCCAACCAAATGACGAGACATGGTTAGTATTAATTTCTTGAGAAGAGAAGAAAAGACAAGCGGTTGACGTCATGCAAAGTTCGCCTGCATTGGTACCTCACTCACCTATTTTTAACGCCAAATCGCATTGCTTACATTGCTGTGTTTAGGTTTGAAGGTTGAGAGAGGGAGTGAAATGAATCGGTGATGTAACAGATCTTCAAGTCTCAAGGTTGGCAACGTGCTAGTGATATCTTTGTGATAATACGAGAGTATTTAGGCTACTGTTCCGCCAACTATCACCCGCTTGTTTGTCACCTAGCATATGTAATAATCCTCTGAATCATTAAAAAAGTTTTCTGATATTATACAGTCCGTTAAAATCATAAACAATATATTGTCGTCATCTTTTGAAGTTGCAGTGATCCCGAAAATTTACTATTAGTGCTAAAATTTCCTTTCATTCCTAGTCACTTTTTAGAACTACCCAGTGACCTTGTAGAAAGGACATATGCACAACATACCTATTTCATTTGAAAGAAGCCTACACATATCTTGAAACGATCTGAAAGTTGGTAGTACGTTTTTGAAGCGCTGTCAGAGTAATTCTTCGTCGTAATCATGTATGTACTTACTCAGAGGCAAATCAACTCTTGTGAGCCCTTACAGCAATCTACGTAGGCTAAGTTTTCTACTTTGCCGTGGAGAATGCTGCTGCCCATCTCCGCCATGTGCATTTGTGTACACCGTCGGTTTTGGTACCTTAGTCGCCTCTTACAACACCAGGAGGAGGTATATATTTCACCAGCAGAGTGGTATAGTAGCTCCCCCTAATCCCGAATTTTATATATTCCATACTTTAGTTATTTATTGCACAATTTATAAGAAATAGGCTTAAAAAACAATAACATTGTTTTGTTCTATCGCAAATCTTCGAAGGTTTGCGTTCCATCCCTAGTTAAAACTACTCTGTAATTACTTAGCGGAGAGCATTAGCGAATCGCCCGGGATGTTGCAGCACAATCGGCTCAGCTCGGATCCCGCGGGATTGGGTCCCGGCAGCCGTACATCCCTTCGCTTATGTAAATTCCCCATTGTTTCAAGCTCCGACATCTACGAAGAAATGTTTTAATTGCACCCCCGTGTTCTTAAGTTCGTCGCCATTTGCATAATGGTTTTCTGATCAAATATTTATTTCATTTAAAGCTTTGTTTCACATCGGCTTTAAGGACTGGGTGGCTCGTCGTAATCGACGCTCTCAATAACGAATGAACATAAGGCATAATGTAATTTTATATAGTAGGACATCATATGGAGTTGTGCGGTACCGGCAGAGTAGAATAGTATCTCCCACTGTACCAGGAGTCGTAAGAGGCGGCTGAAGTACCAAAACCGACAGATGGCGGTATATCGATCCAAAACAGTGTATCTCAAATGTACAAGATAGGGATGGGCAGCCGCATCCCTGTCGTGAAAGCTGCGCTCTGTGATTGCCACCACGCTTGCCCAGCCAGCAATTATGGGTAAAATTCCCCTTTTCTTGGGAAAGTCTATGTTCAACAGTGGACTCCAATGACGGATATGATGATGAAAAATTAAAGTTACTCAAGAGAAATTACTGCTTTCTATTTTTATTTCTTATATAAATGCTCGGCTATGGTACCGGGACTCCGCACACCATTACCTCGCCTCAATTCAATCTAGCCACCAAATATTGTTAAAAACGTTGCGATCCACTTATTCGAATTCGAACATTCGAGCGCTCCCATAAAAACTTCCAGAGCAGACCAGAGAGATTATCCACTCCAATAACTTACGCGTCCCCCCGTCCCGTGCCCCGTGCCCCCCCCCCTGCCCCGCGGGCCGGTCAGTGAGGGGCCACATTGTCCCAAAACAATAAATAAGCGTTCATACAACGTTATTGCATACATTACTCGCCCAGGTGAATGTTACTGTGATATTAGACAGGGGAGCTTATTTATTAGATGTATTATTTCTTCCAAATTGAGGGAGCAACATAAAACTGCATGGAGAATTAATTGGAAACATGGAAATGGAATTTCGCGATGAGTGAGGGCGGAGTTTGCAAGGGGCGCCGCCGGCCGTCGTGCATTTTTATTATCCTCATTACGCCTGATTGTTGCGAGGACGTATCAAATATTAGATGGCGCCCGGTGAAAGTGGCTACTCGACAAAAAGGGGCGATGGCAGCATTATGTTTTTGCGTTAGACACGAATAATGTACCTTCTCGATGACAGGGAAATTAATAAGGACATTCGATGTTTGTTTGCGCTGTAGTCTTCAGCCATGGCGTCCATCACTTAATTATTTTTACACCTTTCTTATATAAATAACTCCCACAATATCTCATACATTGATCTGACTCTTAAAGCTAAGTCGCTTAAAGCACTTGTGATACGGGCGTCAGACCACAGACGAATCACAAATATACTACTTAAATACATATATTAAGATCCAGACACATAACAAACACAAATATCATCATGTAAATATCCTGGGCGGGGGTCGAACCCCCCCCCCCCCCCCGCCCGCGCACGAGATATGATCACTACCATTAGCGCCATCGCGCCCGTCAATTTTTTTAAATCAATCAGTCTAATCAATTCTACGAACTGTATATGGATTATTTTTCCTATTACTCCTTTATTATGCTACATACAGTCACACGAATCATAGTTTATACTTACCTACATATTATACACTTTAATTATACCTATATATATACATATATATATTGTTGCTCAACGAACTATGGAGAGGGCAATACTTTTGTAATTAGGAATTGGGAAGTCTCTTTGCGTGATTGAATCAGAAATGAGGAATCAAAGTTACCGACATTGCCCGGTGGATTAATAAGTTGAAGTGGCAGTGGGCAGGGCATTAGGTACGCAGAACCGATGGCTGATGGAGTCGTAAGGTTCTGGAATAGAGACCACGTACCGGCAAGCGCAGCGTAGGGTATCCACCTAGGTTCTGCGCAGCCTAGGGTCCGATTTTAGATTACTTTAGGAGGCCTATGTCCAGCGGTGGACGTCTTATGGGTGATATGGTGATGATGAGATCGATCTTCGAGAAAAATATTTTCTATTCATTCAATTAAACGTAATATTTATATTTGTAGCCTGCGCGTGTTTGAGACCCATCCTTCTAAAACATTAATTCTAGTCAACAAATGCTTTAATGTAACTATTTATTTTGGAACAATTATGTAAATGTACCTGGTCTACAAATAAATGACTGCTTTATGATTTGTTCATATTAAATATTGTTAAATCCTAATTTAAATACATCCTACCGTGGGCCGGTTGCCTCTGACAGCCGTCGCGGGCATACAACTCCCTGCTCTCATCACACGGTGCCACTTAGCAACAAAGTGAATTATAAATTTGTGGGATTGCATTAATATTAACATGGCGTTGTCGCGCATTGGGGTCAACGGAAACAAAAAACAGCACCTGCAACAGCTGATATTTGATACGGTGCGAGCCGCGGGTGAAAGCGATATTTTACATAGATTACCGGATAAGGGCCGCGCCACTGGCTCCAAGCGGAATTCACTTATTATTTAATCATACCATTTTGCCACAGCCTGGCTACATTTTTTTCATCATCTTCATAGCAGCCATAGTACATCCGCTGTTGGACACATGCCTTCACAAGTAAAGGGATAATCTGCCCATAATTGCCGCACTGGATAGCCGTGGCAGGCTTTGCAGAGCTAAGCTTCACATCGGGAATGCTGCCCATGCTGCCCATCCCTGCCCAGTTGTATTTAAGCAACCTTGTTCTATCAGTCACTTCAAACTGGTACAGAGGTAGGTATTATTCTACGAGCTATAGTATTCCTACATGACACAAAGGAAACTCATCTTCATCCTAATACCAGCAGTTGGATACATACATATAAGTATGCGCATATATATACGCATACTTAAGAGATTGTAAGATAATGACGCTCTCGCATCAAGGCAACAATTTTTAAGCGTGAGAGATGGTCTAGGTGTACTGCTGCCTAATTTTTAACTTAGTCTGTGGTGGAACTCCCACACAGAGTTCACGTCGTTCAAGCATCTATATTTTAGAAGAAAAAGAAAGGAAGAAATATATTTAGTACACTACCTTTTTTGTCTGAAAGGTTATTGCTTGGTCTAAATGTGGATGCCACTAAAATATGTAGGAGACGAGCTGTTATTTCTCTGGTGACAATAAATAATGGACACCTTTACCTGGTTTGCTGTGTATATAAAATAATTATATTTCCGTTGTGGGAGTAAACTTTGTTTATGTTCTTGTGACTTAAATGGCCTTCATCAAGCAAATATTTTTACTGTACCAATATATACAATTAAATATAATTGAAGTGTTTGTTAGTCAAAATGACAGTATTTTTTTGAAGAGAATCATTTAAATGGTTGGCATGGTATTCGTATTTTTGTGAGCAGAAAAAATATCTGTGAGCAGAAATAGCTGATTGATCAGCTACTCGTGGCCAGTAAAGATTTCGAAATTATGCAGCTATTTGTGTCATTCTGGTTGTTATTATTTTTGTATAGAATTTACACATATTTTTGTATTTATACCTACGTATATTCGTTATAATATAATATCACTAACATAAACCATACAACACAAATAATGAAATTCTGATCAAGTAGTTATTTTCCGGACTGAACGTTTATTGTAGATACTCGTGTTTATAATAAGCTGCTTATTTATTAGATATTAAATGTTTGTTATGACTTACCAAATTTTTTAATTGCTAAGCGTTTAAAAACTTGTCTTTTTTAAATAGGCACATGAGAGGTACATACTCTTATGTGTAAAAGTACGTAAAATAAAAACACACTTGAATTTTTTTATTTGTTATCTGCCTGCCAGAGGTTAACTCCGAAAGCGCTGGACCGCTTTTAACGGGACTGTCACTGGCAGATAGTTGGACTGGCAGATTATTATGATACAACGTGTGCCCAAGGTACATACCAAGATTAACAATTTAAGGTTAATATTATTAATTTAATTTGATAATATAGGTACAATTTTCTTAGGCCGTGGTGGTATTTAATTTATTTAGAAATATAAATTGTCTAGCTGTGTATATATATCACCAGCCTCGTGACTTGACAATTTTATATGACGTTACCCAGTATTTTTTTGCCTATCTCACCCTAACAGGTTCTCTTGCCGCTGTCTGTCTGTTCCTATGTTTGCTTGGATCTTTAAAATAACGCAACAGATTTTGATGCGTTTTTTATACTCGTATATAGTGATTTAAGAGAAAGGTTTATATGCTTCTATATTAACGTAAAAAACATAAAAATTATAATTTTCTGAGTTTTAAATGTGATGTCATTTAAAACTCTAATAAAGTAATAGATATATAGACAATTTAGTTTTAAATGTGATGTTGTAAATAAACACGTTTTTTGCGCTTACATTGCAAACGCTGGCTGAACCCGACGATAGAGATAAAAAATAAAACCGTTTAAATACTATAGTATTGTACACCTTAAAAAGGTCTTAAAAAGTTCGTTTTGGCATATGTTTATCTCTTAGGCATAACCTACAATAATAATTTTTTATCCAAATTTCATTAAGTTTCAATAAAAATAGATAGAAATCCAAATACCTTTTGGAACTGGACTTATCGTACCTTCATAATAAAAACGACATGAAGGCAACTTTTACTTACAACTTTTTTACATAAAAGAAATACCTTTCACATGTTTTTATCAATGTTTATAGGTCACGACAAATGTTAATGAGGACTCCAGTCCGACACATGTTCCTTATTGCATCACTAATTAGTCGGAGTGTATCTTTATAAATGCTATGGCAACTAATTACATATCACCTGTTACGGTCCGCGTGAAGATGTCCTGCGTGAAGTCCACATTAATATTTATTGACATTTTTATTATGACATGGGCTGAGTGTTGCAGTTTTAGTCCGTTTATTATTAATGTCATTATTATCATCATATCAGCCATTGGAAGTCCATTGCTGGACATAAGCCTCCCCAAGAAAGGGGGATTTTTGCACATAATTGCCTAGGCAAGCGTGTTAGCAATTGCAGAGAGCAGCTTTCGCGACGGGGGTGCTGCTCCCGTCCTGTTCATTTGAGCTACACAGTTAGCTACACGGACGTAAGGAGTCAGGTTAATGTCACATACATTGTATCATGTTGTGTGAATATATTTACTAGGAGTACGATTATTAATGGACATATTAATAAGCAGTGAGGTACCGGCAGAGTAGAATAATACCTTTCCCTGTACCAGTTGTCGTAAGAGGCGACTAAAATACCAAAACCGACAGATGGCGGTATATCCATCCAAAACATTACAGTTCAAATGCACAGAGCGGGGACAGGCAGCAGCATCCCCGTCACGAAAGCTACGCTTTGCGATTGCCATCACGCTTGCCCAGCGAGGCAATTATGGGCACCATTCCCCCTTTCTTGGGGAGACCTATGTCAAGCAGTGGACTTTCAATTTCTGGTATGATGATGTTGATGATACCCCATGGATTTAAAGGTTCATGAGAGTTAAACAGAAACTATATCCACAGTACTCCAGCAATAGATTTATTAAAACAAATGTTTGAGTACCTATACAAAATGAAAAGAGACTTACTAATTACAAGGTAGCTACTAAGCGTTCGTTGAGATGTCTGCTGTATCGCGAAGCTGGCACCGGTTACAAGAGGCTCTTGGTGCCAGACACGACGCAGAGGGCGCGGGTGAGGGCTGCTAGAACAATATAACTCTTGGAGAGGTCGTACATAGCAAACACTTCTTCTAGGTTTTATTCGTTTTTAAACCATATGTTTTAAATTATATACAGATCAAATTGTGAATGAAATTTTTTGAACTAACAATTAAAAACATTCCAGACCGATGGCGCTGATGGTGGTGATCTTATCTTGTGCGCTAAAGGTTGTGGGTTCGATTCATGGCAAACATGTACATGATAAATATTTCTGTTTGTTGTTTGTCTGAATGTTAAATATGTATTTAGGTATTTATTATATTTGAAAGAAAGAAAAAAATGTCAGGTATAAGTTATTGTATAATTTTTTATTCATTACCTAGTATAGGACGTCCTAAAAACCTTGAAGCGCGTCATCTATATTTATGTATATATATATATATATATAGATAACGCGCTTATATATGTATGTGTGCATGTATCACATAAACATGCACACATACATATGTGTATGTATTTATGCAGATATATATATGTATAAATAGAAGCTAAATGACTGACTGACATATCAAGATAGGACCTAAACTTTATTTTGTAATATAAGAGAGTACTAAGAAAGGATTTTTGTTTAATGTTACCCCTTTAAGGGTAAAACGTGTGTGTAAACTAAGTATACAACTTTCCTGTTTTTGAAGTTATTTTGAATGAAATTCAATATATAAAGGTTCATTATTGAAAGTCATGAAACACGTATAAAATATGTATTTTTTGAAAATCATCCCTTAGAGGGCTAAAAGGAGATAATTCTACAACATAACGCGGGTGAAACCGCGGGAGTGGCTAGTTTAATATATAAATACACAATAAATAGAGAAGTGATTGCGGCCACGATTTAACTGAATGCACATCTCGATGTTGCAGCGCAGCTATGAGTTTAAACGAATTACACTAAGTAATATTAAAGTGGTCTATTTATAACAAATATATTGACCTAGGTTTTACTGAGCCAGTACTTCCTTTGTCAATTTCCTGTCAATAAATATATGGATCATTACGATTCATTATGACCATTTAGCAATAAAAGAAGGAAAAGGCAAATCTAGTAAATTACGTAACTTGATACTGAAATAACGCATACTGAAAATATATTTTTGTTATGCCTTAACATTTGAACTGATTTTGGTGAAATCTGAATGGAGCTTAATGTTTGGAGAAGAATATACTTTTGAACTGGGAAATAATAACATACGGTACGAGATAAACATTAAATTAAGCAGAGAATAATGATTAGTTCCTGTGTGAAGGAGTCCATAATTAATTAATCATGTTATACGTGTCACAAAAGTGTCCCAACACGTGTTAGGTGCGACATGACATAATCACAAAGAAAAATGCATTTTGTTTTTAAATTTTGCGCGCATTAATTACTAAAGGAATATGCTATTTACAAATGTAATACAATATTTCAGCAATCTGACTATTGTAGTTTTTAAATTATTGACGTACAAATGAACAAATAAATCATTAAAGTTACATTTCCTTAAAATGGCTATTTTTGCATTGTGACAATTTTCTTGTCGGGAGGCGATATGTATGAAAGATGAAGATAGTTACAAGATAAATCTATATAAATATATAAAAAAGAGTTTGTTAGTTTGATTAATTGAACGCGCTAAACTCAGGGGCTAGCCAGTCCGATGTGAAAAATTATTTCAGTGTCTGATAGTCAGGAAGGCTACTATATCTGCAAAGAATAACACGCGGACGAATTCACGGACAGTCAAAATAGTAATCAATATTTCAATATTGAGAGTTAGGAACGGTGGCTTAATATCCGGATGATTCCATTTCACTTGCACACAGTGCGGGCTTCGGCAGTGACGTCATTTATTTATATCTCTATCCCTATCTGGTTATTTGACATTCGCCCCTGCCATTCAGCTATAAAAAAATCTATTAATTTAGATTCTTAACAAAATAATATTATGAAAAATTTGTCCAAATGCCATCCACGTCATAATGGCAACCATACTCGCCGCACTGGGCAGGCGTGGTGGCAACCGCAGCGTTGCTGCGAAAATGCTGCTGCCCAACCCGCTCTGCCGCTTTCTTTCTCCGTTATATCGGGTATCAGTCGACTCTTACGACACCCGGGAGATACCATTCTGCACTGCCGGTACCGCACGGCAATAATGATTATTGCCGTGTTCAATTTGTCAGTGATTCGAGACATGCCTGAGGTGTAGAGGTGTGCGTGGGCGCGTTTCAGCGCCGGCGGTGTTTATAATCACTCCGCTGCCCCCCGGGTGGGAGCTGTCATCTCATTTGCCCCCGCGTTCAAGCATTTTCAAGGGGGCGTGTGCCGCTACGGGCTGCCTAACTAGTCCCAGTTATAATATCTTCACTACATCATCTATTACGTGGAAACGAAATTAGTAATTTGCTTAATAAAACATATTCATTAGCGTATGATGTGAGCATTTGCGTTTGTGTAATAATAATACAATGCAAGACCTTATGTCGGTACCTCACTTTGCCGTAAGGTACTGGTAGAGTAGAATAATACCTTCCACTGCACCAGGTGTCGTAAGAGACGACTAAGGTACCAGAACTCACAGATGTATATCCATCCGAAACAATGCCACTCAAAAGCACAAAGCGGGGATGGGTAGCAGATTCTCTCCCGCGAAAGCTGCGCTCTGCGATTGATAACACGCTTGCCCAGCGTGGTAACTATGGGCAAAAAGCCTCCTTTCTTAGACAGCCCCGATGACGCAAATGGTAGTGACCCTATCTTGTGCGCCAAAGGTCGTGGGTTCGGTACCCACCCGAGACAAATATTTATATGATGATATATATGTTTGTTCTGTGTCTGGGTGTTAAATATATGTATTTGTGATTCCTCTGTTAAGTTTGAAAAGATGTTTATTTCTTTGATAACGGTTACCGTTATGTAACTGAGAACTAAGGCCATTAAAAAGTAGTTTTATTTTAGTAGAGATAACGTTTGTAAAAATTAAAGGGTGTTTTTTTTTTATTAGACCAGGTCGACACCAATGCATACAGTCCGTTTGATAGTAAGCGTCACTGCAGCCTGTAGACGCTCGTAATATCACAAAGATATCACTAACACATTGCCAACTTTGTGACTTGAGGATATCATGCTATATAACCTAATAAATTCACTGCCTCTTTCACCCTTCAGACCGGATCATAACAATGCAAATACTGCTATTTGGCGGTAGAAATACGTGAGGTGTTCCAAAACGGACGACCTTTTGCCTGTCTCATGTTGAATATATATGTATTTAGTAAATAAATTTGGTTATTTTTCTTATTTTATGGTTTGTCTATTAAGAATGTTGTACGTCAAATAATTTTATTGCAATTATGTCGCATAGTACTTGCAATAAGAGACAATATCCAGGTCCGCGGTAGAACACGACTATCCCACGTAGCAACAAGCTCGCCCTTGCCCCTACATCCCCGCAATGCACAACAATCCTTCTACAACTCAACAACTGAATTAACAGATAACAACCTTATTGCCCGCGAAATAAACTCTAAAATTGTTTGTAAATTTCCCGATTATCATCTGCACGTGAAAATAGTTGCGTTATTCTTTTAACAGTAAAGTCTAAACTCGTTTGGTGGCAGCGGAGAGTGCATTCGAAATCAATGTCAAAGTTGCGTACAGGCCATTCTCACCCTTACACTGTTTGTTTTATCGGTGGAAATGTCATGTTTTAGATTTCAAATGCATTATCACGTAGGTAAGCATTTAAAGGTCTACAGCGTAGGGACAACAAAAAAGGTTGATTTATATTTGTTTACAGAAAAAGTGGTATAAGTGTTTGCTCGTGTTACTATTTTGGGTAAACATGTGTTTGGCTTTTTCTGCTGACTGGACTTTCTTTGCTACGGTCTGAGGAAGGCGAAGCGCAAAAAGATGTATTTTAATTGTAACGTCGTTAATGTTGATCTGTTTCAGTTATTACAAACTGAAAAATGAATAATAAAAGTCAGGTTAAATTCTACACAATAGTTAAAATAAGAAATGATCATAATTCACGCATTTTACTCTATTCTGAAATGACCTCGAGCCTCGAGGTAAGTCACTTAAAGCATTATAATACTTAAATACATATATAGAACACCCAGACACAAAACAAACACATGAGAAACAAAACAATGACACATGATAGGTATTCTTTCGAATGCGACATCGGGCACTTCGTGCATCAGAAATGTAATGTTTTTAATAACAGAAATACGATCCGCGTGCTAGTCAGTGTCACCGCAGCCTAAAGACGCGGCATCGACTTTGTCAACTTAAGGACTTCGTCACATTATTTAGTAATTTCTTAGAAAACTTTAGGAGGACTCGCTCTTACAAAAACTGTCTGTTTGAAATTGAAAATTTACAGCTTTTCACCAGATAAGTAAATATAAATGTACTTACTTTAAAAATATACTACTAACATAAAAATAACACTTTTTTCCTGTCTGTCTGTTTCTGCTAATCTCTGAAACACCTAGACGATTTTTAACGGGAATTTCACGGAAAGATAGCTGATGTCATTAGAAGTAACTTAAGTAATTTCTGGATTAGGAAACTAATAAAAACTAAAGTTATAAATAGTTTATGATGTTATATTTTTGTTCGATTGCATCGAGTAAACTTAACAGCTTAATCTACATGCGAAATAAATTCAAAAGCGACATTATTAGCGAGTTATGTTCAATTCCCTTTTTGTAAAGGAAACTGGAGCTACGCGGGTAAAACCGCGCGGCACCGCTAGTGTTATATGTAATTTCGCGCGATTGTAATACACATATTATTTAAATTGCACAAAACCATTCGTTCCCGACGTTTCGGCAACACCGTGCAGATGTTGAAGCGGCATTTGTGTTCAACGAGCCACTCCAACTGAACGCCTTTATTGTACAAATTACTTTGCACCCCAAACGCATTATATCTTCAACGTATACTTATGTCACCGATACAGTGATACATCGGATCATTTGTGGAAAATTGTGTTTGGTGAATTTATAATCATGGATTTTCGACAATTTAAAAGCTTATGATGGACCCATTTTAATAAAGACATGTTTGACTTTGACTTTGAGTAAACGAGTAAATATATATTATAATTAACTACAAGACGTTTCCACTTAACCCTCACTAATTTTATAAAGAAATAATCTTTGTTTGCCATGGACATGGGTTAAAAACTACTAAACCTATTTCGAAAACTCTTTCACTATTAGAAAGCAACATACTACTGGAGGAACAGGCCATGTTACATTTACAAAATATCAATCTTTCAAACCTACCAACCGGATTACCTGAAAAAAACAAGTCCCTTTTAAATAATAATTTAAACGGGACTTGTTTTTTTGTACATTTGTATCAAATGAACTACAAAAGTAATTTAAAAATCTCTTAAACTTATAAAAAGTTATATTATTAGTCGATAATATAAACTATATTGTACTACCGTATTCTTACTGGAAAGTGAAACCAGAGCATTACTAGTCAGAATAAAATATAAGGTATGAGGATGCAAGCTTAGTCGCGGGTAGCCCAGCCCGCCCGGCAATTAAACGCACACAAATTTTATTAGTTTCCCGAAATACTAATTAAGTCTATTTATTATCACATTACAACTGCGGTGTCACCTGACGTAACGTTAACTCGCAGACGTCTCCGAGATAACACACACTTGTTTTCCTGATTACAGAGAGCTGATAAGCGAACTTGTCTAGACGAGTTGCGTTTACTCTGCTCTTAAGATACACTCTCCACCAGTTATAGTTGGAGTGTTCGATAACTCGCGTGGGCACCTCACAATATTACAGATAATTACACAGCAAATAGCTGAAAATAAATGTGCAGTTTGCGTGTTATGAAGGAGGGAATATTCAAGACTGTAATTAGTCAACACGAAAGAAAGACACAGGTCTATGCTGTCTGTATTATTTGTCTGGCTACGTAAATGCGACTATGTAATAAAGATCTACATAATGTACAATATATACATATAACTTAATGTTATGCTATAAAAATTGTATACTTACATTATATGCGACCCTTGTAGCGCAGTGCAGTTTTGCGCAGCTATGCACAAAATCAATATAGTTTGTTACACGTGTCTGAAACTCAACAGAAACCCAAAAAAATTAAAAGTATTTTATATGTGTATATAATGACGTAATGAAACTTTGTAAAACCTAAAAACCTAAAGGCCCAATACGTGATCAGAAATTAGGGATCCGTAAAAGAGCTAAAGTTACCTACTTAGGAAGGGGCTATGAGCGTGGTACATGGCAAGTGTAACGAATTTCCGATGGAGTCATAAGTGTTGCAGTGGAGATCACGCATCGGATACAATAATAACAAATTCGACATTCGTACATCTCGTACATTGACCTTCCACTGAGTTAAGTCGCTTAAAGCACTTGTGTTAAGGACATCACAACAAAACAATCACAAATATAATATCTTATATACATATAGGTAAGACAATTGTCAATTGATCTCAGAAATGAAATAAAACTCCAATTTGTTTCGTTGTAAATAAAGATAGCAATTTTATTTGAGTATATCGAGTCACATCACACAATCATTCAATATTTACACAACTAACTTAAAATCATACCTGTAAATAGAGAAACGACTATTAAAGTTTATAATTATCAACTCTCGATTTATACCACTTAATATTAATTAATTAAACTAGAAGAAAATTATAATAACATTTTATGAACAGAACATATTTGTCTTTGACGCGACACGCAATCGGTGCGCGCGCATTTACAGATTAAAGAAATATATTTCTTTACATACATATGTTTAACACCCAGACACAAAACAATCACAAATATTTGTTTTGGGTGGGGATCGAAACCACGGCCTTTGGCGAATAAGAGATGAATCAAGGTGGATAAACAATCTAACTAGAAATGTATATAGGCCACATACAAACGGTTCCATGAAAAATACAAACATACTGCCAGATGCATATCGTCGGTTGCCGAAAGGTAGCCAAGATAAAGTAAGATAGTTCTTTTTAAACTGTACGTCCTTTTGTCAGGTCAAAATGAAAGGAGTTTTCTCTCCCAACACATAAGTTTAAACCTTGGTCCCCTAAAGATTATCGCCTCGGGAGAAAGGGTCTAAAAATAGCAGCGAGGCGAGGCTTAGGGGTTCGGAAAATGAAAGGAAGTCGAGGCTGTGCGCTCGACTGTGCCGGCCCGGGGACACCTATGTTTGTGCTTTTGACACCTCCCTGTAGCTTATTTCCAAACGAAACCTTATCTTAAGGAAATATTTATTTATAAAACTGTAATAGCTGCACATTACAATTATATATATAACAAAAAATCTTTGTATTTGTTAACCCTGTGTATTCGTTTCGTTAAATTTTAGTAAAAGCTTGACCTAATTTATATGGAAATTCAATAGCAGATAACTGAAATCATAAAGAACAGTACGAGCTTGGTTTCCAATACTAAGCTTAATATTATTTCTTCGTTCGCGTAATTTCTTAACCGAATTATTTGAAAACAAAATATAGCCTATAGAATTTTCCGATAAATAGACTATCCACTGCAAGAATTTTTCAAATCAGACCAGCGGTTCTTGAATTGAGGTTAGCGCGATCAAACAATCAAATTCTTCAGCTTATCGAATATCAAGTTGAGAACAAAGTGTTTTAAACTAGGAGATATAAGTTTTAAACGATTTCACTAATTTATATTTGATTTTACATAAACAATAACAGGAATATAGAATTGACAGACCGGCAAGCTTAGAAAGTGAGCTTTCTGTTGTTTTCTTTTTTGTAACTACGAAATTTTATAAATCTTAACTATCAGAACTGAGTATTTTCTCTTCTTAGATAAACTTAAATGTATTTATAAATAAGTATATATTATTATTTTAGGTTTATTAAATTTGTAATATCATTATCATAAAAATGCAATGCCTGCTGAAAGATAGTAAGATCATTAACATTATCTCCCGTCTCCCATAGAAACATTAATTGCTGATAAAACAAAGTTAAGTAAATACCTTTTTTATTGGCCCTCACTCCAATCTACGGCCATTCCATACTTTAGGCGCGGAGAGATATCATCAATTAGCCTCTTAAACCCTTCAACATTACTCCCCGCTCCTCGCACCCTCCAATTTTATAAAACCCTAATCCATAATATCCTACCGCTTCATGTTCCCAAAACGAACAAAGAAACTGGGTAACTTTCCGTGGTGCACGAGAGAGCCGGCATCTGTCTCGCTCTTTTGAAAAGGGCCAAAATTATGACGTGATACCCTGTGCACCCAGCCCTGCAACAAACGTGAGCGATGACTCTTATTGCAAGGGTTATACGGCTCGGTTTGGGATACCACCACGTCCCGTAGGTGGGATGACAAAATCGTGGGGTGCATCGCATGATTATAGTATGAGAAGTGGTATATTTTTTTTGCGTTCATTATTAAAGCTTTTGAATAGCTGTGTTTTGCTGCTATTGAATTGCTGCTATTTTGCACAAAACGCGATCTTTGGGTGTACAAAACTAAGCAAGTTAAATATAAATAAATTCCTACGATATC
Source organism: Heortia vitessoides (assembly GCA_020976665.1). Lineage (NCBI taxonomy): Eukaryota > Metazoa > Arthropoda > Insecta > Lepidoptera > Crambidae > Heortia > Heortia vitessoides. Next base: position 294,220 of record JACJUM010005601.1, on the reverse strand, counting down.
TCAAACATTGACCTGATTTCGTGATATGTCGCTTAAGCACTTGCGTTACGGACATCAGACAACAGAGGAGTCACAATTATACCGCTTAAAAATATATATTTAACACCTGGACACAGAACAAACATAAATATCATCATATAAATATTTGTCCTGGGTGGGGATCGAATCTTCGGCCTTCGGCGCAGAAGACAACCTGCCACCTGCGCCATACTACGTAATAATAATTTTAGTAGACTGTTTGATGGGTCGACTGCAGTCGTAGTCAAGCTACCTTGTTTGGGCCACAAACATGTTTTAGTCATTGTGCCGAGGTCCAAAAGCAAACATTATTTAGGTCTTAATTCATCGCAATTCGAAGTTAATAATATAGTGAATTTATTAATGTAAGAAGAAGTTTCAATGAACTTAAATGCTTTTGTGCGACTCTCGAATGATGTGAACACATTTTTGAAACTTTGTCAACATCTGACTTGTCGCTACATTCTATTTACATCATCCAGATGAGAATCTGTCAGTTTGTTTTTGTAAACTTCACCCGTATTTTTCATTTTTGAAAAAGTCGATTCTCACACATTCCTTGAGCCAAAGAAGTTAACAGGGTTTGGGCACATGTTTGTATGCTTTTTCAAGGAACAATACTCCAAAATTCCCGATATACTCTATTATCCTGTTTTTATTTAAACAAGGCTTCTAGTATACTATCATTTTAAAATCGATAAAGTCATCAGACCACTTCGCTAATAATTACAATTAAAACTAAAGCTAACTCTGATATTATTTCTAAATCATCAGAGCAGCCGTAAACGCCCACTGCTGGACGCTGGCCTCCGCGAGAAAGGAGGAATTTACCCATAATTGTCGCTCTGGGCATGCGTGGTGACAATCGCAGCGCGTAGACATTACTGCCCTGATGCATTTGAGCTACACTGCTTCGGGTGGTTATACCACAATCATACAACACCTGGTACAGGGGGAGGTACCATTCTACTCTGCCGGTACTACATTTCTAAATACCATGGAATAACTAGAAGTTTAATTTTTTTTTTTGTTTTCTGAGATGACTATGGGCCTACAAGAAAATCCTGGCGGGCCGTATTTTGAATATAGCAGGACTACAGTAAACTCAAGATTCTTAACATAGTCTAGTATTCAACCTATCAAGACATTGAGTTGACCCTATATATTTTAGGATCAGCTGACTGTCATTTGACATTTCAAATTATTATACTCAAATCTATTTGACTATTTATAAGCATATTTGAGACGCGATCTTGATCTACATAAAATATTCTTGTATTGTATATTTCTACCAAATGGGAGGTAATTAATTTCATAAGAATGGCTTCGCTGCGCAGCAAAGCGATCTCCAGATGTGGCACCCGACACTACTTATGCTTTTTGTACGCGCTTTGTGTCGTCACATCTGGCACCAATCTTCAAAATATCTACTGAATTGTATCAATTATCTGTAGAAATAAAATGGATTAAAGTATCTACTTAATAAAAACTAGCCCATTTCTTTTTTATTAGACCAGGTCGATAAACAAGCATGACAGTAAGCGTCACCGCAGTCTATAGGTAGATGCTTGTAATATCACAAAGATATCAATATTGCGTTGTCAACCTTGTGACTTGAGGATATTCCACATTACCCAGTAAATTCACGGCCTCTCTCATCCTTCAACACAGAACAGAACACAGCAATGCGAACACTGCTATTTGGCGTTAGAAATAAGTCAGCGAGGAACCAATGCAGACGACATTTTGTGTGACTACCTCCTGTAAATCTTCTTCCGTATCCATTAAACTGTGTTTTTCATTAACATTAATCCATTTTAGTTGCCATCCCTGCAACTTGTATTATTTTATCTAAAGAAATACTGCCGCTAGCTATCAAGTGGTATAATTCAATTAGGACGTAGACTGTAGTGGCTGCAACACTAGACTGTATCTTTAGATTTTGTTTTTTATTAGTATTGCATTGACAATTCTATATGTGATCGCGAGAAAAAATTTTGAACACTGTAAAACTCCTGGTTTCCTAGATGATTTTTGATATCAATACTAACTATCAGTCTATATCTACTTAAAAATATCCAAGTGAACATAAGTTTAGAAAAATCGATAAATACTATAAAATCCGTGAGAGCTAAACGCCAAAAAATAAATGCGTGGCGTGTGGAGCGAGTGCGCCGGCGCGCGTTGTGTGCCCGGAAAAGCAAAGATCCGTGACGTCAGCCGACTAGTATGTAAATGTTATTACTTTGCGGCAGTAATAGAGTTGGACAAAGAAATTCGGACATCACCGTTATGTTTAGACCGCGGCTGTTATTGGGATAGGAACTTGTTTTGATCCCAACGCGATCCAAAAGAAAAAAACACCATGTTTCAACTTAGTAAAACAAAACAAGCTACAAGTAAAGCCATTACTAATGATGTTGGCCTATAATGCAGGTGCAGGTGGCTAAAATTATAATTATTATTTATTTTCGTTACATATGGTTTTTGAAAAATTGTAATTTAATAAAATGTTATCTACATGGGTCATAAATAAATAATAATGTTATGAGGATAAATACACAATTTTTAGTGAGCAAGGTAAAATCCTTCGGGTACAGTCTTTCAAGAATGTCCTTCCATCGGATCCAAGATGTCCACATGCACATATCATCAAAACTGGTTTGCTGGTTTAACTGTGGAAGCGTGACAAATAGAGAGGCAGGCTGGTCTCTTTATGACACATACATCTGTAATATTAATATTGGTTTGTATACCGGAAAAAAAAGTTGAATTATGTGTACAGTACGAGAATTGTTTGTTTGAAAGTTTATCACGCTTTTTACGATGGGCAACAGATCAACCTCCCCAAATCTGTCAAATGTTACAGTCATTTTTCAACATAATAACTCACACTTGTAGATTAATATCGATTGCGAAGTTTTGACAGGTCTGCGTAGGTCGATTTGTTGCTCTGTTTGCGACAAGGAATCGAAGCCCTGGTCTACCATTAGTGTATCTAATGAACAAAAATGTGAAGGCATAAATAAAAAACGCATTGCGAGCAATTAAGCTCATTTATGTTCTCAAGTGTAAGTAACGGACAAAGGGCCAGCCCCACGCGTCCCACACACAACCCTTCCTGAATAGAATTAGTAGATTTATGTTATTTAGGCCGTCGGCCCGTGTGGGCATACACCATAAACCTTTATGGGGCCAGGCCTGGCCACAGATAATACTTTTTACTCTTGGAGTTATGGGCCTGACGGGTTTCGAGCCGTGGGCGTAGCAGTTTGGTGGTGTTGCTACGTGTATCCGTTCGTGTACCTGAGAGTAGACAAGACAACCTCCCACCAAATACTATCTATTAATATAATAAAGTATTATTTGTTTCTAATTGATCCAATATATATTTAAACTAGCTAACAAAATAGTATTTTTTTTCCTCATTACCATCATCTTTACAGTCATTGGTAGTCCACTGCTGGGCATAGGCCTTCCCAAGAAGGAGGGAATTTTACCCATAATTGCCGCGCTAGACAAGCGTGTTGGCAATCGCAGAGTTCATATCTCGCGACAGGGAATTTACTAAACGGTTTCAGATAGATATACCGCCATCTGTCGGTTCCGGGGCCTTCGTTTTTTTACTTGTTAAAATCACCTATACAACCAGATCCAGTTTTAGGACTTTGTTGGAAGAATAAACTGTATATACTCAAATAAATTTAATACAAATTTGTTTTTGACTCATTAGTATAATATTTACTTCATCACACGAAAAAAATTGTACCAGGCTCCAACCGAGACTCAAACTGGCATCTTTCCCATGACGGGGATGTACCTTAGCAGAATCGTGTCTGGTACAGTCTCAGCAGCACAGCGGTAGTGCGGTACTCCGGCGGGGGAAATGAGTACATTCAAGTACTTTAAATATAATTCTGAATTTTTGTATGCATAAAACCTCTTAAGTGATCTTACCTTTTGAAATAGTACTCATAAATGCTAGAGAACAATAGATAGTACTTTTTTGTTCATATTGCTGTCTATTATTTAAACGCTTAGTAAGCAAATACCAAATAGACGAAATTTAAGAATATATTTGTTATTTCAAAGTTTAAACACGCCTTCCCACTGTAACAATACAAACACTCATAATCAACACCAGTGTAACATAGATTCACTTCAAACATCTTTTCATATATATTTCCAACATCTCCCAAAGTCACAGCAAAGTGGATGCGCTGGCAACACTGGATCTACTGATGTAACTTTATGTTAATTGGATGGTTTTTGTGTTCTTTTTTCTGTCAACATTAAATTTATGTAATGGTGTAGCCAGGCTTAATTATTAATAACATTATCCAATAGTGTTGCAGTTACTTTATCGCTGTCATTTGTTTAATGCGGTATTTTATTACGTACCTCTTTCTTGCATTTCTAATTATTGAGCAAAGAAGAATGATAGCTCCTTTGTGCGGGACAAAGGAGCTTTTCTTAAATAAATAGGTTGTGGTCATCTGTAAGCTCGTCAACAATCTCTGTGGAAAAACTATTTACATTTTTAGTATTTCTTTGTTAATTTAGTTTCTATTTATAAAGAAAGTAAACACTTAGGTGTCCTATATAAGAAGTGACACATTCAATAAAATTGCTTTTACAGTCATTTTAAGCATATAATTTGATGCAACCTGAGATATAGGATAGTTAATATCTCAATTTAATACTGAACGTCGTCATCGGGTCAGAAAGTATTATATAGGACAATGTGCTTTGTTCAGTTGTATATGTATAAATAATCATAGAATTTTAAGTAGTTTTCAACAATAGAAAGTAATAATTTATCAAGAAAGAAAGAAAGAAATAATCAAATTAGTTATAGAAATATTTTTTTCTATAACTAATTTGATGATTTAATATATGAGATAAAATACAAATATAAAAAATCACTGGTTGGCCTTTAAATCTAACTAGGCTTATCATTACATTAAGAAATATAAGAAAACACTAACCGTAATCCAACAACTGATAGTAAAAAAAATCAGCTGGTCAGCGAAGCGTTAAGGGTACACCGTGACGGTCCGGATAGCAAGGAGAAACAGCGGCCCCAGAACCGACCCCGGGGGACCCTCTACCTGAGACAGGTACCTCACAGGTTTTTATACGGCCGTATAAAACGCAAGTGGTTTATGAAACAATAAACATAGCTTTAATGTTTTTTGTAACTCTTTGTCCGCGTTGGGTAGTATTTTTGGTTGTTTATCGAGTAGCATCAATCGGGCGTGGGCGTCCGAGGTGAGCGACGCTCGCTCCGACTCGTTTTACAATATTGAATGTTGCTCGGACGCGTCGTGTGGCGACACTCAAACCAATTTTAGAAGCAATTTAGGGAATTAGAAAGCCCGAGTTGATTTTTTAAATGTACCATAACAAAACATTCGTTAATCGCATGTTGCGCAAATGTAAGCAATTGTTGATTTCACGTCAAATCGGTTTTATATAATTATGAAGATGATAATACTTTTTTTCACTATATACATGCGATTTAAATGCCTAGAGTTCGTCAAAGGATTATACCTTTATGAATTCTTCAGCTTCTTCCTGATTTTTTTTCATGAATGACTTAATTGAAATTCTAATATAGAAGTACGTATAAAGTTGACGAGCAAATATTTATATAAAGATATTCTGAGTGTTAAATATATGTATTTAAGTTGTATATTTGTGTTTCGCCTGGCGTCCGTAACACAAGTGATTTAAGCAACTTATCTTGAAGTCAGATCATTGTTAGAGATGTTGTGTGAATTTTTTATTATTAATACGACTAATGGTATCGGAGATTAGTCGGAAGTTATGTATACAAAGTCAAAACTCAAATATACTTTGTATTAAGCAAATGTATTAGCATATTCACAGCAACAACATTTTAAAGAATATTATGTATCTTTATTTATAAATAAAATACATAGTAGTAATACGTACGATCCTGATGTTTCAACAGATTCAGGGATTGAAAGCTGGTGGTGATAAAGTCCCATTAACACTTAGTGGTTGGTGTTAATAAATGACAGCGGTTATCTTTCTTTCATATTTATACGAATAAGTTTATTTGTTTATTACAAACACCTTAGTTATATACATTTGAATAGACAGCGCGTACATCAAATGATTCAATGGAAGTTTTCATGAATATGCATATATATAGCAATATAGCAGTGTTCGCATTGCTGTGTTCTGGTCTGAAAGCTGAGAGAGGCAGTGACTTTACTGGGTAATGTGACATTAACATACTCAAGTCACAAGGTTGGCGACTCTGTAGTGATATCCTTGTGATATTGTGAGCGTCTATAGGCCGCATTGCGTCTTTATGACGCGGACTGTTGTTTGTCGAAATTAAAAAAGTCTAGTAAAAAAAACGACAATAGTAGAAATAATGATAATAAAAGACACGATGATAATGAACGAGTTAACACAAAATTAAAATATCAATCATAAACAGTTGAGTCGAGTGCCAAGAATCCTTTATCTTATTTCTAGATTTCTTCAACTCCGTTTTGGTTTACATCGTGTATGTGTTGGAACTAGAGCTTCCAAAGTAATAAACGTAGAACGCAAGCCCCGCCCGCATCGGAAGCAACACACAAGTTATTTTTGTCCTCGGCTTAGGTGCGGAACGCCGGGCTGTAGAGCCTTTATCGTCGATCGTTTTCACAAATTTAACGTTTTATTGCATCGCGTACGTCCAAAAAAGTGTCACCTTCAGATATTATGACTGCTCGCTTTGTAATTTTACACTTGTTAGTTCCCGCTGCTTCGTCCGCAAGCGAGTCCAGTTGACTAATTTCTGGTTTACTTAATACTTAATAAGAAGTTCTTTATTATCACGCAAGCTGTCTGCGAGACCAAGACCTATTGAAATTGTAATGGGGTAATTGCATTCATGAACATTCAGTGAAAAGCAGTTATTGTGACATTACATATGTTCCTATCTTGTGCTTTAAAGATTCGATCTCTACCTAGAACAAATATTTATAATGCATATTGGTATCTGGTCTGTGCTGTGTTCAGACACTTATCTCGGAATCAGGTCCACGTATGAGATGTTATGCGGGTGGGGATTGCCACGCCTCCCAGCGTGGCAATTGTGGGCAAAAATCAGAGGGATTCTTTCTCGGGGCAGCCTGTGTCTAGCAGTGGACATTACGTAGCTGGTATGATGATAATGAGATGTCGTGTTAATGTATGTATTGTATTTACAGTAATCGATTCGATTATCTTATATAGATCACAATATTAAGTGACTATACAATACTTAAGCTAATTACAAACAAACACACCCATTTTATATGTACGTGTTGATGATATAATGCTGTATCAGTTGCCTTCGCTAAAAGGGCAATATTTTCGGTGTCAGTGCTATTAATTCTGGTAATAACGATTGATATCGCCTGTTCTGTTACAATAATGGTAGCCCGTGTTGTTTTGGCTGTAGTGTTGTGAAAGTCGTGTCTTAGTTTACCTCAACATTTTATATACAAGTTTGTCCTCACCAATCCGAAGAGGTTTGTTTATTGTTGTTTGTGCTGCGAAGTGTATCAGTTATCTAATCGTACATAAAATGATATAAATTAAAAAAAATTAATATAAAATCAATGTACGATAACATCGTAATATGTTGTTGCCACTTAATTGCTTCAAATGGGGACCGATCCTTCCTTTTTTGCTATTTTCCACATATATTTTATAATGTAAGAAGATTGCTTAATACACTCACAGGATTCGATAAAATAAACATTAATGCAATGTTTATGCAGTTACTAGCTTTTCGCACGCGACTTTGCTGAGTCTCTTCCCTAAGGAAATCTTGTTATTCCAAGAAGAACTTATATGCATGGCATCGAAACGTGCAGAAAGTCATGCCAATTCCATAAAAAAAAAATAAAAAGTCAGATCTATCCCACGGGAACATGTTTTCGGGATAGAGAAAAGGAAATATATTTAGTAATTATTATCAAGTCAACTTTAGAACGTTCACAGCTAGACATAGCCCCCCCCCCCCGCCTTACGGTTTTTACAAGTTTTTATGCCAATATCACTCTCCTTTTACGATATCATGCATAGAAGGAACTGAAACAGAAAGTACAGACAGGAGGGAGGAGGGGGAGTACTGTAATATAAGAATAGGTAAATAAATACACATTTGGTATACACATCGATGCGCTTGAATTCGACGCCATCCCCGAGGTGACGCGAGCTCCCCCGCCGACTCCTAATTTAAACTCCAAATGGGTCGCCTCCAGTAACTAACACGATCGACTAACACTCTTATAACCTTCAAACTTCATGGTCCTCTACCTCCGTTGCGAGCTGATCCCTGTGATAAAATAATTTGTATAATGTTATACTTCTTCAAAAACAAATTTTGGCACTTTTTTACCTTATTTTCATTCATTTTTTATACAAGTATCGAAGATATACTTATATATATTGTTTTGTAGTCCAATTTTGCTTAAATACCTAACCTAACCTGTAAGGCTATGACAACTGTAAATAATATTTAGTTTTTATTTTATTTACTGCAGTCGGCGTATATGTACTGATTAAACTTATGCTTATACACTAACTACTCGTCGCTTGTCTTACAACTCCGCTCAAGTCGAAATTTAGCGGTACATTTATTATATCAATACAACAAAGCACAAGTGAAAACGAAGTGTTTGTATTACATTTTGTAGCAAGTACCAACAATATGTATTTTAGCTTTCAATAAAGCACACATTCGCAATTTGAGAAAAAATAATCTCAAATTATAAGAAACATACAGCTTCGCTCTCCTGAAAAGTTGGACAAAATGACATAAGCAATGTTGTTAGATGAGCATCGTAATATAATCTCTTCTGAAGTAATAACACGTACCTACCTATAGAATAGAAATCATCTCACAACTTAAAGTGTGAAGGGAGACCGTCCACCAAACTCTAGAAGGATCTCGGTAGTGACGCGTACAGTTTCTATTTTCTAACCTAGTCGGGTAAAATAGGCCCTGAGCAGACTATGTAGTGGTGCAATCAATCGGGCGCTCGGCCGCGCCCGCCGCCGCTCGGCCGCGCTCGGCTCAGCTGACGAATCTGTTGCTATGTGCACCGGCTAAGCAGCAGCACGGACATTTTCAACCGCAACCAATATACTCTTTACAAATAAATGAGTGATTGTATGCACATCACATCATCGGATATGATTATCCTTTTTATTGTGTGAGTGGATTTGGCGTTAATTGATTTTTCAATAAATAATAACATTTCCCTTTTAATACTTCCATAACCAGTAAATTTGGCTATTAACAAGCATCAATACCTGACGTAATTGAAATAATCGTCTCTAAAGCTTTAAAGTCGAAGGAAATGGTGTAAACAGAACAAAGAACGTTGCAAACGCATCGCAAACGTCCGGAATGCTCTTTAGTAATCCCTAAACGAGCCTACGTGACCAAACCAATGTGCCCCGCACACAAACAAATCGCCCTGCTCACGGACACGGACGTGCACTCACACACTCGCGCGCGTGGTTAAGTCGCGCTCCGAATCCAAAATGACCGATGCGACTACGACCTTCACAAAGAGAACGATACATCCGTCGCCTCTGTTGCTTACGAATTAAAGTTGATATTAATTTTGCAATTGGAAAGGCGTATACAGCATGTTTCGATTCGGTAAGGTAATAGCCCCGTTGCGCTAGAGAGTGCATTTATGGCAATGGACTTGTATCGTCAACCTTTTCTTTATTTTGCGATGAGCCATTGCATTTTATAGACTGTTGCTATGGGCTAGTTAGAGGCATAATTACACGTTAATTGCTTACAATGTAACAGTTGTTATTGACTTAATTCTGAACATAATTGAGATATTTTTATTTAAAATTTACGATTGTTTGATTAGAACATCATAATATAATTTTTCAATTAATAAATTGAAGATCGTTATCTTCTAAAAAAGAGATAAACAATTGCTACTATGCGTTTTAAATGTTCAAGTGGTAATAAACGTTTTATTTATTAAGTCTAATACAAATGTATGATCCAAAAAAATGTGTTCAGATACTATTTTATACGCGCAAATAAAGTATCCACAGCACAAAAACCATAGTCTAACTCTCAATTTCATGAAACATTAGTATGTGCTGTCACAAACATCGCTTAGGAATAGTTTTAAATAAGCAAAGGTGAAAGTACCAACAAGGTCGCCCCAGAAAAAGGTTGCGAACCCCGAGCGAACTGTGCTTGGTAACAGCGGATGAAAGCATTGACAAGTACACACACTATTTCATTCCTTATTTTGAATACATTAGAGTTGGTTTCAGCTTGCGGGCGAGTTATTGATCGAAGCTTAACGTGAAAAAGTTCTGTACTTATCGCCTACAAACGATACATGTACTATTTTATTAATTGGCTTAAACTATAACGATGTGGGACATTCAACTCTATCTTTACCTATATAAATGCGATTTTACATTGCGTACAGTTAAGGATATTTTTTTTATCAGTTATTAAAAACGGATAAAGGATTCCTTTGTAAGGAACAAAGGAGGATAGAGCTGTTATTAGAAAATTAATTTTAGTGAAACAGGACGTTCAGTTTCTAAGTTAATTTGGAAGTGGGTGGTGGCGATGGCAGGTTAAGAAATACTGCTGGCGATTGCTTTCTGTTTGTAATTTGGAAACATTTTTTTTTATGTTAAATGACTTGCGGTCTTTGAACAAACAGACGTCTTCAATAAGCCATCGACAGTTTTCTTAAGCTAATCTATAATATTTTCAAGTCTTTTACATTTGTCTAATTATTTTATCTACTAAACTTAAAAAGTTAAAATGGAGCGTATTTGATATCCAATTTATTTTTCTCTTACTTATTGCAGAGATAGGTATATTTACGCAAGCGAGTTTTAACGTTCAACGTTAAATTATCAATATTAATCGTAAAATGCGAAAGTGTGTCTGTCTATTCACCACGGCTGAATGGCTGAAGGAATTAGAATTAAAATCAGTATAAGGGTAATATGAACCATAGAGAAAATAAATATAATACTAGCCTTTATACTGACACTAAATTTGTATATTAATTTTTTAAATATTCCCACAATGACTTTTAGTATTACACTCTGAGGACGCGATCTCTTTCTGCCTTTTAGAGAGTCGTCATCCCCTTTTTAACTCTATTTGACACATTCATAGTTCACGTTTTGATTCCTATAATATTTATTTCGTCTTCCCATTTTTGCCATTGTCCTCCTTTTTCTTATTCCGAATGAAGGTACCAAAATACTGAACTTATGTTACCTTTTATATTATTTACAATACCTCTATTATTTGTACGCCAATGTATTGTCATTTTAATTATCCTATTGTATATGACATTTGTATGTTTTTATACATTTTGTTACTTATTCTGTTTTGAACTTCCTACCTACACTACTTACTACTAACGTACAAAAACAGTGACCTTTCTTTCATATAAAAGAACTAGGTAAAGTCGATTACAATATTTGTTTTTTAGGTATTCCTACAGTTTATTGTCATGGAACGCAACCAATGGCATAACAGTGTAATGCAGTTTAGATTTGAGGTTTAAACAATGTTCTGTATATTCTCTGTGTGACTATATCTCGTCTAGAGAATCTCTATAACTATAACCTTCACATGAGAATGCGTTTCAATGTTGGAAAAACGTAATAATTAACAACTATAGGAAGTCCACGGCTGGACATACGAGGCCTCTCCAGGAGGACATTTTAAAGATATTTTTCTCTTCCCTTGGTCGACGAATACAGTGTACTATACCATTTGAATTAATATATTCATATTATTATTAGTTTTCAATTAGGTTCACGCTACATACCCTGTAGCTATCCTGGATTCTGAATACGTTCCCGTGGACCGCTGGATAAAGAAGCAGGCGGGCGGGATCGCGGTTATAAAACTAGTGTATCACTAACTGATCCGACAGACGTCCTATCTTAACTAGACTTATATGTTTATCATGAAACAAAACTGCGACTACAAATTGAGATATAAACTATGTTATCAGTCAAGTTAGATGAAACTGAACAAATCGGTTCGGTAGTTAAGAAGTTTGTTCTGGACACAAACCGTGACACGACATTTCTAAATAAAAGAAACAAATCAGTCATTTGGTCTGTCTGTACGAATGTTAGCGACTAACTAAAAACCTAACGAATGGATTTTAATCGATTTTGGACAACGAACGGAGTGACTGAGTATGAAGGATAGGCTATATAAATAAAAAAGAATCCTTGAAATGTATGAACGCGCACAACTTTAGAAAGACTGTACCAAATTGAATAATTCTGTTTCTGTTGTGTTTGTAATTATCAGGCCTAGGTTCGTGCGGGTCAAGAAGTTTGTATGGAAACTTTTCTACTACCTATTAAAGACCCAATAATGAGAATAAAACTGGACCGGGGTTGAAATGTATAAATACAATTTTAATATTAAGTCGGGCGAATTCGGGGTGGGCCGCTAGTAATATAAAAAATGGCAATCAAGTTGATAGTGTCATTATCATCATTATAGCTATTGGGAGTCCACTGCTGGACATGAACCTCCCCAAGAAAGAAGGTATTATGCCCATAATTGCAGCGCTGGGCAAGCGCAACCCAACCCTGAACATATGCGTTTGAGCTACACTGTCGCAGATGGATAAACGCATCTTACGAAATCTGGTGCAGAGGGAGGTACTATTCTACTCTGCCTACTACTATTCTACTCAACCTCACGGTTGATAATGTACGAAAGGTGTAATGTTCGTCTACCGTTTGGGAACGTCTATTGAATAGCGTGGTGCTGCCCGATTACACTTAATTCTCTTAATGACTCATTGTGGCTTTTGTTCGACGTTTAATTTGTATTTCAATGTATTCACGCTTATCTTTTGAGTTGATAAGTGTTCCCATCAACGATGTTCAACTCCTTTGTTTGACGGACAAAAAAACAAAATGGTTCCTCATAGTGTGGACAGCGGCGTCGGGCGGGTAGCAGGTTCACCTCTCGCGGCCACCAGACGTGACGGTGGGTTTTTGTATGGGCCGGTTTTTGTTCTTGTATTGGTAAGTAAATGGATGGGCTATAATATGTTATGTTGTCAAACAACAATTGACAAGAACTGAATGTTGTTGAAAATTAATTTGACAAGAGATTTATGCTATTGAATTATTTTAAAATTACAAAAACTAGCTGTTCTTAGAGATAGATAGACTTTCGCATATTATAATACTTTATTTCAATAAATTTTCCGTGATATACCGGTCGGTAGAATAGTACCTCGTCTGGATCAAGTGTCGCAAAAGTCGACTGAGGTACCGGAACCTACAGGTGACGATATTCCGCCATCCGTCCAAAACTGTGTAGCTCAAATGCGCAGGGTGTGGACTGTGGATGGACAGCAGCATCTCCGTCGCAAAAGCTGCGCTCTGCGATTGCTAACACGCTTGTCCAGTGCGACCATTATGGGCAATTCCTTTCTTTAGGGAAGGCCAATATCCAGCAGTGGTCTTACAATAGCTAGTACGAATAATGATGATTAAAAAAAGATCATTGCTGCTATTTTTATTATTAAAAAAATGGAGTATAAAAAACTGAAATTTACAAACCACACGACATTTTTACGTCTCCCTATATAGATACAATTTGGCATATAGATAGCTGGGTACATTGGCCATATTTAATTTAGGAAAGTCCAGAGTAATATAATCTAAAGAAAATAAATTCGATAAAAAACATAGAATTTTATTAATTTACTCTTTCAAATTCATCGAATACTACGTAGTTCCGAACATTGTCAGCGAACATCGCGCGGCCCATTAATCATCGCGTCATGTTGTACTTTGGCCGTAATAAAAAACACCATTTGTTAGATATATCACAAACCCTTCCCAAATATAAATAATAGTCGACGTAATTAAATCTTTTTGTCGTTATGACCCTAAAGTTGGCCGGGCGCGCGCCGGCCGTCGTCGGCCCGGGAGGGCCCCGGTTCGACTCCAGTGGGAACCCATTGAATTTTGCATTATTTCATCGTGATTGATTCGGTATTGAATTGGGGATAACCTTTTATTCGGTTGAGTCGGTTTTGATGTAAATATGGGGACGCTATTATCATGTTATACTTTTGTGAGCATCGTAGGGTGAAAATGGTTAGCTTTTAATCGGAAATGCTAGTTGCTGACCCTCGCTTTGCTCATACCAACGTAGATAAATTGTTACGTTTTTAAAGTTCCCATGCGAGAGTCGAAAGAGTCCCTTCCGACACCGAAGACAATAGATTTTTTTATAATTAACGTAATCTTTAACATAATCATTTTTGAATGCATTAATTTAGACATTTTTCTGACATATTCAACAATATCATATTATGCAGTCACGATATATTCTTATACACTATATATTAGACTATACTTGACTATTAAAGCTGTGTGATGAGTATCGTTCAGACAGTAATTCCAGCCGGCAGTGAGCCAGCACAGTCTTTCTATAGTCACTTTGAGGGGGAGGGGGAGGCTAGTGAAATGTTCCTATTGAATGATTCCAAAAGTTATATAGTAATTTATTTAATAAGGATTAATACCTAGATGCAAAATAAAGAGTTTTAAAGTGAAGGCATTTTAAGTGTTGCGAAATTTTTATTTTATACCTTAGTAGGTAGATATTATTAGACTTTAAGTAATGATTCCAATTTATTTGAATATAAAATATAGTCTATAGCCTTCCTTGATAAAGAGACTATCCAACACTGATAGAACTTTTAAATCAGACCAGAGGTTCTATAATATATGTATCATCTATTCTCACTTGGCCTTGTTGCCGTGAGGTACCGGCAGAGCAGAATAGTACCTCCTTCTGGACCAGGTGTCGTTAGAGGTGACTGCGGTACCGGGACCGATAGATAGCGGTATTTTCAGCCGAAATAGTGTTGTCTGTAGCTGCTTTTGGAGAGGTCCACGTCCAGCAGTGGATGATCAATGGCTGATATGATGTTAATAAGCCTCGGCCGCCGTCCCAACGTGTCTGAACATGCCCGACTGGCCACTGACTCAGGACATACACACGGGCCGGCGTCGCCCCGCGAACTGGCTTGACGCTCGACGTCCACCCGCACGCGTTTTACGACTTCCACACATACAAATTAAACTTTACTGCCTTCCCATCCGTGGCTCGTAAAATGTCAGCCACACTACCAGTCATGATTGTACTGGAGTGTATCAAGAGATGTATGAGATGTATCAAGGACCTCCAACTCTGCGGGAATGATAAGAAATTAGTGTTCACTTTCTATTTTTATAGAAAGGCCCGTTGGCGTATTCTTATCTTGAGCACCAAATGTTGTGGGTTCGATGCCTTGGCAACTGTTGACTTATTAAACAAGTCTACAGCTTTCAAAATATTGTTCGCATTACTGTTATCCTCAAGTCGCACAGTTGGCAACGCGTTAGTGATATCCTTGAGTGACAGTGGCACGCGGACTGCATGCTTGTTTGTCGACCTTTACATGTGCGCTGTGCTTTTGCTTATATAACAAATGGATGGTGTTACAGTCACACAATAAATGTGCTGTGTTATAGGCGAACAAATTTATCGTCTCGGATAACTCGACCCGAGTCCGCATATTTTAACACAAACAGCTGACTGTCATTGTAGCATGACTTAACAATGCTCGCATAGTGTGTTTCGCTCTAAAGGCGCGGGGAAAAAACAGTAATGGTTGTGCCAGCTGGTATTCTGTTGCTGTTGTTTGGCCAGCGGTTCAACGGAGAAATGTCTATTATGTAATTTATTTAGATAGTATCAATCGGACAGTTTACACTAACAATACAAAGTCTGTATGATTGTCACCGTCCCACTAAATATAATTAATTATACCTATAACTTTTACCAAAAAAATATAATTAATTTTTGTACACCCAAACTCAAAAGTTTGTGTGTACAAAAATGGCACTTTCTTTAAAGCAAGCACTGGACTGACTGTGTTGTCAGGGCAGTGCCGCGGGCGAAAGCTAGTTATTAATACCCCAGTGGTCTAATATAATTAAAATGATAGCCGACGGAATACAAATGCCGGTAATAAATCATCCCGCGCGTCTACCTTGTTGGCGCGCCAGCTCGGGAACTACGCTCGTTGTGCGCTGGGTTATCGTTATCGGTGTACAGGTACGGTAAGTTCCCGGCACTATGCTATACATATTTCGGCATGCTTGAAGTCTATTGAATATTGACAATTAAAAAAAAGTGTTTACTAGCTAATTATGGGTATCTTTTATCCATTTCGATCGCCAAACAACAGAGTTTACAATATTGAATTTCGGTTTGATGAGTGATGAACACAGTGATATTACTGGATAATGTGAAAAAAAAAACAAAAAAGAAGTACATATTTTATAAGTAAGGTGTGTTATAAATGTCTAACTAAATGTTTTAAAAATATGAAATCCAAAATAATGAACTGGCGATATATTTACCTGGAACTGTGTCTAATGCACAGGGTAGGGATAGACAACAACGTTTCTTTCGCGAAAGCGCGCTCTGCGATTGCCATCACATCATTGCCAAGCGGGGCAATTATGGGCAAAATTCCTTATTTTTTGGGGAGGCCCGTGTTCTGCAGTGGACTTCCAATATCTGATATAATGATGATGAACAGTTATTATTAAAGAATAAAACATTTGTGAGGCTACAGAACAATCTATGCATATCCGGCATTTATTTATTGACAGACAGTGATATTTATCTATTAGATATTAGGTTCTATCTGCTTTCTAAATATTAGATTTGAACATCAAACTGACTGTTGACATACGATACCCCTTCCCATGTCACATCAACCAAACATAAGATGAGAAAAACTGGTCACTCTTCATACGCTAGAAAACAAGCAAGCAAACTACTAACAAGCTAATTAAACGTCAGCACTTTTGCAAATGCTTATTAGCTAATGGCTTGCACAATGCACCTGCTATGAACTTAGTTTGGTTATAAAGTGACCTTGTCAGGTGACTTTTATAAAATGGTGCGGAGACTCATGGGACTATTATTATTGGCACAGGAGGAACTCCGGGGGTCTAGTTTAGTGACGCTCGTCATTTGGATTATCACGAGTTCTTCTTTATTTCCACTCATTAAAACCTACCAACTCGCATTTGAAGTTCATAATTTATGATTCTAAAATAATAACTGTCTTCCTATGAGCCCCCAGGCCAGTACCCCTGGATTATTCCTCGATACACCATCTTCCAACTGAACGATCTTCGGTAACCTTATCGATTGTGAAAAATATCGGTTCCGTAGCGCCGTGTCGAGTCGCGGTGTAGTGACGTTGACACATGGGCTCCCGTGAGCGGCGAAGGCTCCGGCTGACTGATCGGTTTGCATTGAACGCTGACGGTGCGTTTCTATATTTCTACAAACGTCGACGCGAACAATTGGGAACCGACTGGGAATTTATCGTGCATCGATTTTCTTTCGTGATATACAGGCGATAGTTTCCAGCTGTGACGGTTCTATATGATAACGACCTGTCAAAAATAAAGCCCACTTTAACAAAATCGATTAATAAACTCTTATATCGTTGTGACTTCATAATATGTTGCGCTTGTGTAACGGTGAACAGACAATGAAGGTGCAAGACGATGCATGTCGCTTTATTCTTGTCGCAAGATAGGTATACCATAAACACGCAATACACATTTCGGTGCCGGAATCGAACGCATGCCCCTTGTGACCCAATCGATTCGATATAACATATACCGTATTCATAAAAATACCAATCATATATATAAAACTACACACCAAATTATCTATGTACCGTTAAAACATTAAATACATAGGTCATGGAGATTAGCTTTTTCGAGTATTTCTGGACCACCTCGATTTTAACTACAATGCCATCGGAAGAAATAAGCCATGGAATATGCCTGGTTACTGCTCCTTCGGGCCGTGTGGTACCGCGAGAGTAGAGTTATACCTCCCCCTGTACCAGGTGTTGTAAAGGGTGACTGAGGTATCGGCATCTGCAGTTAGCGGTATATTCACTCAAAACATTGTAGCTGAAATACAACTGGGCGGGGATGGGTAGCAGCATACCTGTCGCGAAGTTACGAACCGCAGCAATTATGGGCAATTTCCCCCTTTCTTGGAACGGCCGATGTCCAGCAGTGGACATTCTACGGCTGATATGATGATGGTGTTATGTCTTTTTCTTCATCATGCGAGGCACCTGTGAAGATATGTGTCGTATATAGTTCTTTTACATGCCACATAAAGTAATTTCTTATGAAATATCACAACAAGTCGCTTCACCCCTCCAATACAAAAGATGTACCGACACATCGAATGAGAAAATATCTAACTGCAATAAAAAATTCGCTCAATACTCGTTTGGCTTGTGTCATTTCTCTGTATATTAGTTTACAAAATCAAATTTCCCGCCACCCCACCGTCAATTCGCGTTCACAATTTAAATATTAAAGATGGCGTACTTTTTTAACGGCCATTTTTATGACGTCACAGCGTCCCGCGGGGGGTCCGTCGTAAAACAACGGCAGCTGGTGCTACCATCGATATATTGTCACAGCGCCTCTCAAGAGAATCGTCAGCATTGTGACAGTCAGCTGTTCAGGCACACGAGACGAGCCCAACGGGCGCCACACACCTTCGGCCCGTGTGCGTCCATTCCCATAACGTTAAATCTGTACACCATTAGTTACACCGGCTGGATTCTAAGCATTCCAAGTGTAAAAGAAGCCAACAATAAACGCCGTGTATTGTTAATATCGTTAAGAAGACGTCGTTATTATTGCAGATTACAATAGTCTGACAGTTTTACAATATCCAAACATTATTATCATTAATAAACAAAATCTGTGGTTGCAATGTATTTGACAGATCATTTAAAATGATTTTGTTCCCACAACATCTTATACATTGACCTAACACCGTGGAAGTCGCTTAAAGCGCTTGTGTTACGGACGCCAGACAATAGAGGTAAAACAAATATACTACTTAAATACAAATAATTATGTTAACACCCAGAAACAGATAAAAACACAAATCACATAAATATTTGCTCTGGGTGGGAATCGAACCCACGATTCTTGGCGCACAAGAAAAGATCACTACCATCTTCGCCATCGGGCCCGAAAAATAATAAATGTATCACTTTTGTTTAAAAAATTATTAGAATAGGTATATTTAGTAATTTAGTTTTTTTATGTATTGTAATAATATTATACAAGGGACAGTTGCTAAGGATGTGAAGTTGTAATCGAACTACAATGATATACAAGCTGTTCTAACTTAACTGTTTAACTTAACTCACTTGAAAGTTATATATACTTACCTAGAACAATTACAGTATATATTTTTTTCTTAAATTAAAAATGACTCATGATCTATTCGGAGCTCGACATTAATTAATTTTATTCGATAAAATTAATTTGAAATAGAGAAGAGTCTATAAAACCGACTCTCACCGTAACCCATATTTATTTATTTATTAACATAATTATACCATATAATTAACTGTATTCGATGTACTGCCAATGGTCGATAAAATCTGTAAAAAATAGAGAAGAGTCTATAAAACCAACTCCCGCCATACCCCATACAATTAAAATGATCTTCCGTTAAATAGAAATGTTACGCTTCCCTTTATAATGAAGCTGCAATTGCTAGAGCTGGGCGTTTATTAAAAATGTGTCTTGTTCAACGGAACCGTTTAAACGTCGGAACAATTACCTCCGTAATGAATTCCCGAAGCGAACAGCTGACATGCGTCGCCCCGGTCGGGCTGGGGGGGGGGGGGGGGCGATAGAAATCGAGCCTTGTAACCGAGGTGTTGGGGTTGGTTTTGTGTGAGAGCAGATTAACTGTCCTGATGGATACGGGAATCAGCTGTTCGGTTCGCAAAGGTTAGCCACAGTGGAGACGCTCTCAGTAATGTTAACACACACAATGGTGTCATTATTTAAATTTTTGTGAGGCCATTGCACGGGCTATATTCCTAAAAGATTTGTATTTTTTGTTTGTTACGTATAGGCAAAAAATTCCTAAACCAGTTTTTAAAATTTTTTCACCTTTGACGGACCGGATGAACGGATTGTAATTAATTCCCTCAACATCTCATACATTTACCTGACTCCGTGATAAGACACTTAAAGCACGCGTGTTATGAACATCAGACAACAGAGGAATCAAATATACTATGTACTTAAATTATTATATAGTTATTTAACACCCAGACACAGAATAAACACAATTCAATACTCTAATTTCCCAAAAAAGTGCGTTATCGGAGCCCTTCCAAGAGAGATCATCTTGTGCACCAAAAATCGTGAGTTCGATCTCCCCCCCCCCCTCCCAGCAAATGTTCATATGATGATTATTTGTATTTTGTTCTGTGTTGGACGTAATTTATTCGTATCAAGTATTCCATTGCTATTTCCCTGTTGCCTAACATCCGTAACACAGGTGCTTTAAGCTACTTATCACGGAGTCAGGCCAATGTATGAGATGACATGAGAATTTATTAATTTATTTATAGGAAAACAAGCTTGAATTTCCATCCGCACCTCCTGCTGTGAAACTTCAATTTACATCCCTCGGGAACTTCAAATTATTTAGTCCATATAAATTCGTTAAGCTCTCCAAATATCTGATTCGTCAAAATTAATTTGACCGGTTGAGTGGCAAAAGCACGACAGACATACATAATATTATTGTAACATTAAGTACGCACTCGAAGCTGTAACAAAAGACAAACTTATTTTTGGCCTACAATTTTCTCAGTATCTTTTTATTGGATATAAATGTGAACAGCGTTGTTGACGCACTGGCCGGCAGCCAGCTGTTGCCGGCGTCGTGAAACAAGGGCTGCGAATTAATTACCAATGCTCGCCCTTAAGGGTTTCCACTCATGTGACATTTGACTTCCTATACCCTCTCATCTCTGGACCCTTCATAGTCCAGCACTGACCAATAAACTATTATGAAACAAACGAATAGTGTAAGCGTGGGATAGTTGTTACCGACAAAGTTTATTTTTATAGGTATGAACATAAAAAAATGGACATGTGGGTGTGTAAAGTCCGTTCATTCCAAATAAACATATTGAAATAGTAAAAATATATTGAAATAGTTGCTGTTTGCCTGTTTTGTGCTCGACCAAAAAGGCTGTGCTGATTTTAAGGCAGCATTGGATCCTTTATATAGCTCAATCCACAGGTAAATACTTACTATGTAATACTTCTTTTTTGTCGTGAAGGTACCGGCAGAGTAGAATACATAGTACCTCCCTCTGCACCAAGTAAGGTAAGAGGCGACTAAGATACTAGAACCGACCGATGGCGGTATATCCATCCGAGACAGTAGCAAAGGGTGGAGATGGGCAGTAGTATCCCCGTTGCGAAAGCTGCGCTCTGCGATTGCCAACACGCTTCCAAAATTCCCCTTTTCTTGGGAAGGCCTATAAGGCCTATCTAACTATGGTTAATTAATTTTTTATTTATTTTATTAAACAAATATCTCATACTTAGAGATACAAATCTTGCTGTGCGTGTGTTGTTTTCTCAATTCATTATAATTGTCTTTTAAGTACTAAATGGTTTATGATATACTTTTTCTCTGATAAGATTACTCTCTTTGGTACAGAAGATTTTACTGGCTGGATACTTAATATTTTTTTATACAATATTATATTTTATACGTAAAACAATTCAAGGTTTCATATTGAAAAGAACATCAAGACATTAAAAATTATTAGTATTTAGCCAATTATATAATGATTTCGAAATTAGGTAGGATTTTAATTCTGTAATTGCAATAGGTTTATTATGTATGTATTCTAATACAGCCAGTCACAAAGCTCTTTATGAAAACTGCAGAGTTTGGAATGTCCGTTAAACAAGCCTATTCGAGTTCACTTAAGTCTAAGATTGACATCGCTAGCTTTTTTCAATAGATTTTTATGTTTATGTACAAAAGTACAGATTTCATATATGTTCAATGATGGAAGCGGCAGTAAACCAAGATCTTTAAATACTGGCTTACAAGATTGGTCAAGAAGGAGTCCACAAAAGGCTCGTCTACACTTTTTTGAGCAATAAATACTTTATGGTTGTCTGCACCGTCCCCCCAAATAATTAAGCCGTAAAGTAATATAGACTCGATGTACTCTATGATAGGTCATTATTACAGCTTTTCTATGAGCTACGGTTTTAAGTTTATTAAGGATACACACAAAATTATTTCAATATTTATACCTAAGAATTTAAGTTCCTTTGTTTCATTTAATTTTGGTATATTAAGTTTAAAATTGTATTAAGAGTGTTTTGATTGATTAAGTTGTATAAAATTGGATTTATTTTTTTTAATATTTTGATTTAGTCATTCTATAATTTTCTCTATGGTATTGTTTATTCTTATATATTCCTAAGATCACTGGTAGTACGCAGACGCACGTAACTCTCACACGTTTTTTGATAACTATGTCAAATGCAAGTTAAAAGAACATGTCGTGTGCGTGTCACGACAATAGCACGACATGACGTACATTTTCATTGTGCACATATTTCCATAAACAAGACTTGCTGAGGATAAAACACAACGCCTGAAACCAACGCGCCGCGCCGGTAGCGGCCATTTTTAAATTAACTTTTATAACTCACAGCCCCGTCTGCCTCTAATCTACGACGAGTGATGCGTCAGCTGACGGAACCGTGAAAGTACCGACTCTCTAAGGAACCTTCCGAGCACCAGGCGCGACCTGCACGCCGACCAAAACCACCCACTCTTACCCTCCTACACACTAAGCTCATATTCCAACGGCGCCCGCTCCGGGAACTGCAGAAGAGATATTCACGCAATCTTACGCTCAATGTCCCTTTATCCTCATAATAGAGATTGAGTGCGAGCGGGACGGAGCTATACGTGCGACGAGGAACTCTATATATGATGAAATTTAGGAATGTTACGACATTTTTGCCATACGTTAGGGGGAGTCGCGTGATGGGATTTGTATGTATGAGTGAGTAGATAGCATCGTTACCGATCGGGTGCGGGTTCGAATCCCGGCGATAAGCGGCGCCAATATGTTTGATATTCTATTATCCGGTGGGGAGATAAATTATATCGATACACGAATGGACCTGGACGGCGCAGGCGAGCACGTTCGTGTTGCGGAGCGAGTTCGTGTTGACGTTGTAGCTTCACGAGGGTATCTCTGATCTCTCAAATCGGACAATTTTCATCTGAAAATACTAAAAATAAAATCTTTACAGCTATTGAAATCGTAACCTCCCAAAATGATGTACAAGACATGGTGGTGATGTGTTCCAGTCAACTCAAAATAATGTAATTTGTAATTTGTTCAGTTGGACCGTGCGATAGCAGTTTTTGCGTGAAGTTAATGACTATTTGTTAACATCGACTATACGCACTAAGCATTAGTTACCGATCAAGCATTTTACAAAGTTCATGTCGGCTAATGTGAACGAACTATCTAATGCAAGATGACTAAATAGAAAGCTAAGTTTTTCGCAACAAATGTTACGATTGCAAATTAAACTTTTATATATCATCCAATGCGCAAACAAAATGCGTCTACATTCATAAATAAAATTAAGTATCTATTGTATATTGATATATTACTGCTTTCTATTCAATGTATTTCTTTGTAATTGTTGTTAAGTTCTTTATAATGTAAATAAATAAAATTTATAGTGACTGTAGCTTGCTTTCAAACCAGATATAATAATAATAATAACTTTATTCAACAACAAAAGGTAACTTAAACTAAAATACATTTTGATACTTAGGTACCTAAACTAGGTCTAGCCTGTTCTTATAGGCACCTGTATATATGCTTATATATATATATTATATATATTACGGTGACCTACCTTAAATAGAAAGTAGATTATAATTTTGTCCTTATATGCCACGATTATTAATACTTTTTAATTAGATTGTTCATCATTTCTAAGGAGTAGATGGTTCCTCTAGTTATACTTAGTTAGAAAAAACTAGACAACTTTGCCAATATAATTTATTAATTCAACAAAGATGTAATAATATCAAAAGCGAGAGACATGAAACTTTCAAAGGAAAGACAATAGAAATACAGAGCAAAGATAAATTGAAAACGCCAAAACGGTTCAATCTATTTTTAGACGCCTAAATGTTCGGCGTAATGTCGAAATTCGGAAGCTCGCTGCACGAGTCCAACGAATTATATATTTATTGTACAAACATAACTTCCTGGTTCGCCATCAGCTCCGGTACAGTTCGTTAAATACGTATTGTTATAGCAAATTTATCTCAGCGTTATTAAAGGGAAGTCGGTGCCATTATGTATTTGGTCCGGTTAGCTAATGCCCGGCCTGCGCCGAATCGTCGTCGGATGAGAGTGAAATGGCCTGTGACACCCCCCGCGGTTAGCGGTGGGGGGTTGTCACACCATCGTGTAATCCCGACAGCTGGTATAGACCGCACGTTTAGAATTAAACTACTTTTTAGCAGCTTTAAAACACTTCGTAGAGGCTTCACTCCGAGGAGTATCTCTAACGTTGCCTGCAAGTGCTCGTGTTTGGTGTACCAGTGCTCCAGTTTCATAGTTAAGTTCATGGAAAATCGTTATCTATGAACGCTTTCCCAAATACGATTATGCTCGTCGTATACTGACAATCTGCTTTTCATTATATTAGCCATTGGAAGTCGACAGCTGGACATAGGCCATTCCAAGAAAGAGGGATTTTTGACCATAATTGTCTCGTTGGGCAGCCAGCGTGTTGGCAATTGCAAAGCGAAGCTTATGCATTTGAGCTACTCTGTTTCGGATGTATACACCGCCTTCTGTCGGTTCCGGTACCTCAATCGTCTCTTACGACAACTGGTATTGCGATGTCGTAGGGGATTGAGGACCCGACCAGGAAGGTGGTAGAATTCTCCAGCATCAGCATAGGTCTATTTAAATAAAGATATATTTGACTTTTGTCGAGCTACGGTCCGGTGTAAAGGCAGCCTAGTTTTATAGCCGATAAAACAAAATTGAGTGTATTAATTGGACGAGGAGGGACGGATGTCGACGGCGAGTGCCGCCCGCACGTCGCTCGCAGCGCGCAGCGCGCGGCACTTGCACGCTCGCCACAAACTCTGACGACGACACCTTTTGTAATATTTTCCTATAAAAGCGTTCACTATCTACATCTACACTGATATTATAAAGAGGAAACGTTCTATTTTGAATGTTTGACACAAATAAACTCAAAAGCGATTGGACGAATTTCGATAAATCTTTCTCTATTGCAATGCTGCAATATTTCAAAGTCACATATATTTTTCCAAGTAAAATTGGGATCCCGACTATAATTTCAATACTTTAATCGAATCTATGAAAAAATGCCAAGTGTCGTGAGTACAAGATTTTCAAGACTGATCAGATTTAGGCAGGTAATATATGTTTAACAAAGCTGTGAGGTACCCGCAGAGTAGAATAATACCTTACCCTGTACCAGGTGTCGTAAAAGGCGACTAAAGTACCAGAACCGACAGATGGCGGTATATACATCCGAAAAAGTATAGCTCGAATGTACATGGCGAGGATGGATATCAGCATGCCCGTCGCGAAAGCTATGATCTGCGACTTCCACCACACTTGCTCAGCGCGGCAAATATGGGCAAATTCCCCCTTTCCTGGGCAGGCTTATGTCCAGCGGTGAACTTCAAATGGCTGATATTATAATGTGTTTAATCTAATGGTTTAAAGTAATTGTCCACCCAAGTGAAGCCGGGGTTCGCTAGTGCATAAAGAAACCACTTTTCAACGGCTTTCAAACGCTTTATACATCATCGTATTTACATTTCACATCGACGTTTCGATTACCTTACGGCAATCGTTCTCAAGAGTGACAGTTATTATGTCAGAACGTGCGACGTACTTATATAATAGCCTATTAAACAAGTTCGAAATTTATATTAAAGGTATGAATAATCGTGTTTCCATTCGTGAAGGTGCTAATTGTGTTTTGCGATCTGGGTGGATAATGTTGGCTTTGTATACCAAAAAAATAAAACATATATTGACAGGTTACATCTTCTATACCCACGATAACGAAATTCCCACCCACGTGAATGGATTATAATGTTCGTCTCGATTAAAATCTCATATAGCAAGTAGATTATATCAACATCGACAAGGGTACGTGAATTGAATGCGTCCTTCTGATTATGAGATTAAAAATTGTACTAAATCTTTTTAGGACTTTGGAAAATATATTTTGACCATTTATTTTACTAATTCAAGAAATAATATAAGGTACAACTGAACACCAATTGTGAATTATTAATAAAAAAAATCACATCAATACATTTTAATGAAATTGGAATGTCTGTTTGTAATATTAAAATATCTGCTCTTCACTAAATGCCTATAAGGTACATATAGGCATAACAAC
Source organism: Heortia vitessoides (assembly GCA_020976665.1). Lineage (NCBI taxonomy): Eukaryota > Metazoa > Arthropoda > Insecta > Lepidoptera > Crambidae > Heortia > Heortia vitessoides. Next base: position 267,715 of record JACJUM010005601.1, on the reverse strand, counting down.
TTTTTTTAATCATTTTTGTATGTCTGTTTGTTTGAGAGAATCTCAGAAACTGGGCTGGGTTTGTTTTGACAACACTTTCACAGATAGCTGATATAACAAAGAGTAACGTAGTTATATGACTTCACGCTATAAATGTGCGTAAGTGCGTAGCATCAATCAAAAATGAGGCAAAAATCGGGCAACACATACATTTTGACAGCTATTGTTGCGTGCACAAAACAATCGGTCGAAATTACACAAAAGTAATGCAAAACAAAAACGCGGGCACAGCTAACCTATACAAAACTATATAACTATAAGGAGAATAGATTATAATTTTGTTTACAACGAATAGGTTCAATAATTCATAAATTTTGGAAATTCCGCCCCAATGGAAAGATACAGTTAGTCTGCCCTTAGCTATATATATACTTTCTATATATATAAAAGGTAAATATATAAACGGAATTTTGTGCGATTGTAACACTAAAAAACTACTGGACCGAGTTCTAAATATTTTTACATTATAGAAAGTTATACTGCCAGCAAATGACACAAAACTATATATGAATTTATATTTAAGTTATGATACTTGAATGTTTAAATTAATATTTGTATATAAATATAGGTACAAAAAGTAATTTATATATACAACTTAAACATCACTTTCTATTGTATTTATAACAGAACTTTAACGTTATTTACAAAATACAACAAATATAATCAAATAAAAACAAATGCAATGGACCAACTAGAATACAATTTACAGCATTTGCAGCATCAGAAACTAGTTTTATCAAGTAACTACACAATTCACCCTATTGTGGTAATGACGCATTTGTGATTATAATTCGTGCACTGAGCCCCTACCGCTCTCCACGTCATCATCCGTCACCCGTGATGCACTCGAGCTATTCAGTTACCCTTCGCCGCTTCCCACAGCTGGGCTCTGTGTGCGCGGGTTAATTGCGCAGGAGAGGCCGAATTTGAATACTTTCCAGCAAGAAGGGTTGAATAGGTGGCAGTAGTTTGAGATCAATTTGTTGAGAAATGATTGAGTGTTTAAGCATGTGTATGCATTGTTTGCCTGATATAGTACAGATGTAGTCGAACTAAGGTCCTCGATTGACTTCCAGCAGATAGCAGATGTTATAAATGGTATTCATCATTTTAGCAATTGGAAGTTCACTGCTGGACATAGGCCTCCCCAAGAAAGAGAGAAATTTACTAGGAATCGCTGAGCGCAGCTATCACGACGGCGATACTGCTGCCCATCCCCGCCCTGTGCATTTGGGATGCACTCTTTTGGATGGATATACCGCCTTCTGTCGGTTCTGGTACTTCAGACGCCACTTACGACACCTAGTACAGAGGGAGGTACTATTCTACTCTGCCGGTATCTCACGGCTACCTATATTTATATGATGATATTAATGTTTGTTCTGTGTCTGATTGGTAAATTTGTGTATTTTAGTAGTATATTTGTGATTCCTCTGTTATCTGATATCCGTCAATGTTTTCGGTGCTGGGGTAAAGAAAAATTCGCCAAATAGCAGGGTTCGAATAGTTGTGTACCGGTTTGGATTGTAAGAGGAGCACGCACCCTTGTCTCGCGCACTACACGTTTACTTTATGCCGTTTACCCACCACCAGCGCGCGGGCGCGCGGGCGCGCGTGCCGGAGCCGCCGCCACTCAGCGCCGCAGGCCGCTTTCGCGGACCAGCACCCGTGCAAGCTCCAGGTGTGCAGGTGCTTACCGATGGGCCAGGGCCTAGTACCATTAACGCCTAGTACCGCGTGGGCCGAAGTCCACTCCCTCTTGCCTTGAGAGGTACCAGAGATAGTCGCTAGGTGAGAGGGGCAGTGAAATAACTGGGTAATGTGACATTGTATCTTCAAGTTACAAGGAAGGCAATGCCCTTGATATCCACATCGAGCGTCTACAGGATGATGCTTTCTATCACGCAGACCGTATTTTTGTTTGTCGACTTAGTTATTTAAAAAATTTAAATTAAAGTTTGATGTTTATGTATGATAACTGATGATTCAAGGTGCAATCAGCGTGGGTGACGGCTGTTAAAGACGCAAATGCGCGTTGGAATTCTGCAGATGACGACCAAAATAAAATTAAGTAGCATTGAGGGGACGACGACATACAAATCGCTGAATTGATATTTAAATTGAATTTTTAATTACCGGTTCTGGCGTGATTTAACTACAATTATCTATCCGCATATCGTGATCATCATATCAGCCATTGGTATCCACTGTTGCACACAGGCCTCCCCAAGAAAGGGGCAATTTTGTCCATAATTGCCGCCGGGCAAGCGTGTTGACAATCGTAGAGCAAATCTTCGCGACGTATGCTGCTGCCCATTCTCATATGGTATTTCTCCCATTTCCCATATGGTAATTATTTAGCCCTTTCTTGTCGATTATATAGCATGTGTCAAACTTACTCCTCAGGGTCAAAGTACCCGTACATACGGTTGTCATTTTGTATAATTACTTATTATCATATAAGACACTCTAAATCCTTCAAGAAAATAATAGTTATGGCGAGAGTGGGATTGCTCATTATTCCACATTACTCATAAATGTCCACTGTGAAAACTATTCTCGATACCTCGCGAGTAAATGCGCGGGAAGATATTATCTGCAAAAGCCAGTTTTCTAACAATAGACACGAATAAATCGGTTGTTTTTTTTTACAACAAACGCTAATTTCATCTTATTATTTTTATAAAAATTATCATTTGTCCTAGCTTCGCAAAATCTATGACGAGGGTGCAAGCCACCACCCGCTGTCGGAAAAAACCGGTGCCCGTATGCGACGGCGGCGGTGCGGGGAAGATAAAAAATGTTTTGTGTCGGGCCGCGTGTCAGGTTACACTTTGTCACAATTCTCTATCAATTTTTATATTACGGGAGCGATCACAAATATCACTGTCCGATTTTACGATGGCTCCTTTTCGAAACCGTTAAATCGCTTTCAATTATGTAACGAAATAAAACAAGCAGCTATTTGATTGTATTCAATAAAATTAAGGTATAAAATGTTATGAACTTTTAATGGTCGATAAAAATGAAATATTGACAATTTATATTTTTCTTTATATAAAGAAGCTTTTTCATATCCAATATCAGTTGTATCATAAAGATATAACGTTTAACGTACGAGCAACTACTGTGTGTCTTGTACTCTCAGACATGTTAATACGCAAAAATAATAATATCTCATACATTGACCTGACACCGTGGAAAGTCGCTTATAGCACGCACGGACGCCAGACAACAGTAGAATCAGAAGTATACTACTTAAATACATATATTCAACCCCCAGACACAGAACAAACACAAATATCTTCATATAAAAATTTGCCCTGGGTGGGGATCGAATTCACGACTCTAGACGCACAAGATAGGATCACCGCCTTCTGTACCATCGTGCCCGTCGTAATATCCATAACAAGAAATTAATATAATTATAATTGTTGTAGGAGTCAATCCGCCGCGTAATGACATGTTCAATATGGCCAAATCTAAAAACGTCTAACTAAGTATTTTGTATTCGCGCTTGGGCACGAAGCCTGCCTGCGCGCGCGCCTCCCCCGCCGTGTCAAACACGAAGAACACAAAGAAGCAGGGCTGGCAATCTCATTAATTAAATTAAAAAACAATTTTGAAGATGTGGATTGAGTGACAAGAATTTTTAATTTAAATTTAAATAATTAATCAAACTAATTAAATAAAGCAAAAACTAATATGCAAATTAAAATGTCATAGTGTAGTGAAAAAATAACGATAAGGTTAAAAAAGACATTTTCAATATTATTGTAAATGTACAAAATGCTTTAAAAGATGAATATAAAAATTTCGATCAAAACTTAATAAGTATTTTCTGGCAACAATTTAAAAGGGAACATTTAATAATTCACAATTAAGTTCTATTCTTCGTCTTTGGATTAAAAATTCTCAGTTCCAGTCAATATTAAACTCTTCTTCTAAAAACTCTTCTCTCACTTAGTGACGAAAACGAAATCGAAAACGACTTTTTAACGGTTTTAAAACTTTGTTGCCATTACTATTGCAATATTTACCGTTCATCATATAAGCCATTGGAAGTCCACTGCTGAACACATGCTTCCCCAGAAAAAGGGGAAATTTGCCCATAATTGCCGCGCTGGGCAAGCGTGTTGGCAATCGCAGAGCGCAGCTTTCGTGACGAGGATGCTGCTGCCCATCCTCGCTCTGTTGCATTTGAGCTACACTGGTTTGGGTGGATATACAGCCATATATCGGTTTCGGTACTCCAGCCGCCTTTTACGACACGCTGGTACCCCAGTATCTAGAGTTATTAACTTGATGTTTTTTCTATTTTCTTGTTTTATGGCAATCGTAAAGCGCAGCTTTCGAGACAGAGATTCTGCTGTCCATCCCCACCCTGTACACTGTTTCGGATGGATATACCGCTATCAGTCGATTGTGGTACCTTGGTCGCCTCTTACAATTCCTGGTACAGAGGAAAGTACTCTACTCGGCATATTACCGAAAACGCTAAAAATAAATAATAAACATTTTATTTAATAATAAAACCAGTCCGGCCGGTAGCCCTGCACACGACGTCCAAAACAAGGTTACTAGGACTATCTTGTGTACGCACAATTCCGGAGCGGGCATGGCTGCCCTTGGTTGTTCCGAACCGGTCCGCGTTTTTTTTTCAACACTCGGATAACTCTTTGTCAAGAGGCAATAGATTTTTTGTCGTAAATTAAATATACTTTACTCGCGAGCAATCGCGACTGTGTCCACAGAGAAAAAATGAACAGATAAAAACGCGTTTGTCATCAAATTGGGTTGACTTAGGACAATTTTTTTTCATTAAGGAGACACTGGCTGTAAACAATCCAAATTTGGAACTGTATACTCAGATTGTTGTAGTAGATGTTAGACAGCTGCTAGAAGAGAATTTATATCACCTAAAAATAATCTTACGTAACATTTTTGATATTTTTAACGCTATGCGGTAACGTCGGTTATAAATAACTAGCGGCACGGGTAGACATAAATAGGTGCATATATTTAAGTAATAAGCATGCTAATTAAAACGACTATGAATCCCTAATTTGAAAAAAATTGTATGCTTATCTTAAAGCCTCCCTGTACGTTGGCTGTGGTATTTGTAGGTGGCAACGAAGCGTATTGATTTTCAGGAGATCCTACTCGAGAAGGTGCCAAATAAAATTGCTCTCGTCGAGTTACTCGATGCGCTGAGTGGCGGTCGCAGCCCGCATGTATTTTTATTTTAATTTCATGATATCTTTTGAATGGAATGTCCGATTTCAATAATTCAATACGTAATCATCAGGTATTAAGACAGTTTTGAATATTAAATTATTTATTGGGATAAAAATTTATAAATGGTATGGACAACACGGTCTGATTTTGATCGGAATTTCTATCAATTTGTTAAATGTAAAAAAAGTAGTTATAGTGACGTAACTACAATAGTTAGACATATGGTCTCGTGAAGTTTTTTGTAGATATTGATATATCCTATAATATTGTCAAACAATGTTTGTCCTATCATTAAGATTCTTCGCAGCGTGTGTGATGAAAGACATTTTATGGATAATTTTTTTATACCTTTGGTTGATTTTAATAGGCATTTCTAAAGTAATCTAGTACTAAATATAACCTATGTTACTTAAAGATAATGTAGCTTTCTAATAAAAAAAGAATTATTAAAATAGATCCAGTACTTTTTAAGTTTTACCATATTAGTGAAGAAAGTGTAGATAAATAATTCCCGTTGTAGATAAATAAAGACTCCGAGATAAGTTGCTTAAAGCACTTGTGATACGGACATCAGGCAAGAGAAACGTCACACTTACTTAAATACATATATTTAACAATCAGACACAGAACAAATTCAAATATAATACAATATTTGTTCAGAGTGAGGATCGAACCCACGCCCCTTGGCACACAAGATAGGATCACTACTATCTGCACCATCAGGCTGGTCTATCTTAAAATGTGGAAGTTATAAATAGCGTTTTAAAGAAATAAAAAGTAGAATGATAAAAAGGTAATTAAATACCAATATGCGTTGACAAAACTCAAAAAGTGTCAAATACTTTACACTCTATGCCAAATGAAGTTCAATTAATTGAGGTTTGAAATTTGTCAAAATTTAATAGGCAGATATAAATGCGTGTATTGATACTCATGGACACTCTAGGTTATCGTAGCAAGAGACTTATATCCAGACTCCTGACAAATTATATATATATATATATATATATATATATATATTGTTATAAGATAAGGTCGGCCCACAAGCATTGAATTCGCATGATAGTAAGCGTCACCGCAGACGCTAGTAATATCACAAGGATATCACTAGCATGTAGCCTACCTTGTGTACCGTGTGATTACTACGTCATATTTACCCAGAACACAGCAATGCGAACACTGCTATTTGGCGATCAAATAGGTGGGAGTGAGGTACCAATGCAGACGATCTCAGTAAGAGGTCATGTATATTGTTAAAAGCATCCGAATAAATTTAAAAGGACCTTTTATATAAAACCTGCTCAAACTTCTATCGTAAGTCCAAAGATAAAACCAGTATTTACGATCTGGAACTGAAAATAAAAAACAGCGGGGTATTTTTAAACCGAAAATATATTGCCTTACTTAGACAAATCCCATTACAGGACACACTATCCCTTTTCATCCCGCCATGGAAAACCTGATCAGCATCAGACAGCCATTTCCATAAATCTCAACACTTACCTGTTCACGACTCGAGCACATTCGACTGACAATGACTCCCCTGTCCCGTTTTGATAACGTGCAAATGACAGAGACGAAACGATGTGTGTCGAAAAAAGTCGCTGACAAGTTACGCGGCTCGGATCTCATATTTTTTCTCTTTGTCGCTTTGTGGCAGGACCTGACTCGCGTCCTGGCTCGCGTGTGGTTTTTGGACTGTAAGTATGTTTGAGTAATACGTTTAAATACGTTTTATTAAATTATAAAGCCTTTTGTTTATAATATTCCATTTGTGTGATATCGTTGCTAATTGTATTGTACTACTTCAGTGTCTTGTTCAAGTGTTATGTTACTCATGTAAGTAAACAGAGAAAGTTAACTATTACTATATTTTTCAATAGAAAGATAATTATAGTGAAATTAGATACGTTTATGGGAAAAAATTCAAGGACTTGTTTGCAAAGAACATTAACAGACAGACAGATAGTTGGAGCAAACTTTACATAGCAACAAATCCAGGTCTATAATTTACAGAAAAATTATATTGGTTACAAATTCTTCTAAAAACTTAATTGTGTCGCACATTTTACGCCTAGTAAATTGAATTTGTATTTGAATTTGTATTCATTTTAAACTTAAGAAATAAGCGGCTAACAAAACTGTATTCTGACATTACCTTCCTCCCATTATGACTGGAAAACAAAAACAAGTATAAAATGACAGCTTTCTCCATCGCCGGCTCAGAGATAACACATGTTTAAATAAAACAATTATTCGTATTAACTCAAAAGCAATCAGCGGAACGATCACTTTCCTTCGGCCGCGGTGGCGCATCCTGTTCACGGGCCGGCGCGGCCGCGGGTTCGGACCCCGTCACGCGCAGTGCGGCCCAACAAAGGACCTAATTCAATTCGATTAACGATGTTTACTATCTCTTTATTACCATCGACAATACGGCAGGAAGGAGCGAGGCGTCATTTGGGCTGTGCGTCAAAAGCGAAACGATCGTTTCATTTATCTACGCTTGAGCCTTAAATCAACTTGTTTAACAACGCGCAACCACTTTTGCTCACTTGGATTTCAAAAAGGCTGCATTTCAAGACTGACTTGAAATCGCTGGCTTAAGCCAGTAGAGATATCCTGTACAAAAACCGAACTCCGACCCATAATGATATACTTACGTTTTTTTTAATTAGACCAGGTCGACAAACAAGCATATAGTCCGCGTGATGGTAAGGCTCACTGCAGCCAAGCAGTCACTCATCATCAGCTGATTTTACAAGGATATCACTAACGCGTTGCCAACCTTACGACTTCAGGATATTATGTTACAATACCGAGTAAATTATGGGCAAAATTCCCCTTTCTTGGAGAGGCCTATGTCCAGCACTGGACTTCCAATGGCTGGTATGATGATGGTAACTTTACAGAGTTCTTCATTATAATAGCAGCCACTGAAAGTTCGCAGCTGGATATAGATATTGACTTCCACGATGACTATTGAGTGTAGCTACCCTGGAATACGGGCGAAGTAGAAAAGTACCGCCCACATCCGTACCGGGAGTCGTAAAACGAATAAAGTAGGTACTGGAACGGGCAGATGGTGGTATGTAACCGAAACAACTATGCCCAATTGCGAGAAGCAGTCCGCTCCCTTGCATTTGTTCTTTTTTGTTTTGGTTGGATATACCGCCACCGGTATGCATCGCTGTATCATCATATCATCGCGTATTCATGTAATCCTACCCCAGCGTAAATATTATGGGTGAAAACTGTTTAACTACAACGAAGTTTTTTGACAATGTACTAGTGGCGTTGTTGTTGCTTATTTTAATTTCACAATGGTACTTTTTTGGGGTCCGAATGTCCATTGTGTTTCTTAGTGGATTTAGTCCTGACTGGAAATACTGTTTCCAAAACGATATAATTAAAAAAAACAAAATACAAAATAATAGAGCTTTATATTTATAATAATATCTCCCCCTCAGGTTGTAAGAGGCAACTGAGGTACCGGATCCGACAGATGACGGTATATTCACTCAAACGAGTTTAGCTCAAATGCAACAACGCGGGGATGTAACAGCATTCCCGTCGCGAAGTTACGCTCTACGATTGCCAGCGCCCACGCTGGCCCAGCGCGGCAATTATTGTGCTAACTCCCCCTTGCTTACAGGCAAACTTTGGATAGAAATAATGTTAAAGCTAGAGGAAGTTAAAGGTGACTTTAGTACAACAAACAAACATACATACATATAAACAGATACATATACACATATATACATAAACATACACATATATACATAAACATACACATTCATTCAAATAGATATAAAAGATAATATTACAAAACAAGGAAAGTGACAGAATTACTGTAAAGGTTTTGCTATAGAAGCTTGTAGAATGCGGAGGCATTTTGAGTGACAAATTCTCTGACGATCTTAGGGATTCTTCATGGCGGTCCCAAAGGAACAGTAAGCGACTTGTAAGATAAGCAGAAGATAATCAAGAGACATAGATAAAGTCTTAAGTATATTCAATGCTAGGCATTTATCAACAGATTAAAATGTAATATCAACTTCTGGTATAATTTTGCGAAAATAAGGATATGCTATTTTCAAGCAATTAATATGCAGTGGTGAGTTTTATCTTGTTTTCTAAGAGACGCTTTGACCCTAGAGCTAGCGCGAGGGTCGAACACCTCGCCCGAGAGAAAGTAGAATTCTATATTTACATAACTGACCAATTCGTGTTGTAACGCACCGAGGCGCTCGTAAAAGACATGTTCAATTTAAATAATCGACTTCATTTATTAATGTGACGCCCCGGTTGGACGCGGTGCGCTCTGGTGGGGCCGTGCTCGGTTTGACGAAAAGTCAAAGCTGTCTGAGGGATCTAAGACAGCTTCGTTCGCATCGCGAAACGTTCACTAAGATGATAATATTACGAGGAAATAATATTTGGCGCATTCGGCAGTGTCCCTTATCTTATACATTGAGGGACTGAGGTTAGATGCTGGATAAACATTTATGAAAGGACATTTGTGTTTGTTATGCGTCTGGGTGTTAATCATACGTTAATACTAAACTACACATATTTAACACGTAGTTTTCTTTTTACGGAGTCAGGTCAACGTTGGTGTTATGTGAATTTATTTATTTGTTGTGTAAATTACATTTCATCTCGGAACTTTAACACATAAACTTAGTAAATGTCTATGAACTATGTATATATATGAACTAAATTTTGCAGGAAGGCCTAATATATAAGTATAAAATATAAGTAGCATAAATAACAGATTTTAAAACTGTACGTGCAGCCTGAATGCAAACTTAGTAAAAATCCAATACATAATTTTTATAATTATTTTAAATAAGACCGGAAAACTAAATTTCATAAATAAAAATTCATAAAGTGAAATCGCTCTATTAGGCTAGGTAGTAAAGGCCTGAAACTAAATTCTACAAGCACCTCATCAGATGTCCTGACTCCTAGATAAGTCGATGAAACCACTAGTACTACAGACATCAGACAATTGAGTGACCACTAATATAATCCCCAAACACATATTTAGAATATAACTTCTTGAAAATTGTTAGCGTCGCTTTCTCTTTGATAATTATAACCAATTCTTGTTCATTTAACGCCACTCCAATAAATAAAGCCTAATATCTATTCTATGTTAATGGCGAGAGACCAACCCGACATTTGAATAAACCTTGTGTCATCTGTATGCAAATATCGGGTTTATTTTTATAATTGTGTTTGAATTGTTTTTTGACCTTCGCGAATATGAAGCAATAAAATGAATTAAACAGCTAAATGGTCATTATATACTGAGATTTATCATCGCGCTACCATTAGTTTGGTCTGTTTAAGTGTGCACCCGTGTTAGTCTTGGACATTTGTATTTATTTATATCATGCATTTTAAACGTCAGTGCTATTGTTTTGCCTAAATTTAAATGTAAAATCTATTTATAATTGAACAGGAATATATTTGAATTCGTGCCATGAGGCAACGGCAGGGTAAAATAGTACTTCCTCTGTACCAGGTGTAGTAAGAGACGACTAAGATACCGACAGATGGCGGTATAATCATCCAAAATCGTGCAGTTCAAAAGCACAAGGCGGAATAGGCAGCGGAGCCACCACGCACGCATGGGCATATTTCCCCTTTCTTAGGGAGGCCTATGTTCAGTTGTGGACTTCCAATGGCTGGAATGATGAAATTAAATCAAGTTTTATTTGTGAAATTACAAATGCTAATCGATGTATATACAAAGTACAAGCATAAATAATATGATAGAAATATTTGTCTTGGATAAGGAGTGAACCCACGACCTTTATTTGGCGCACAAGATCATATGATCACATATGAGGCACATATGTGCCTTCGGACATGTCAATAATTGCACACTCGATGAGTTCTCTGCTGTTACTTCACCCAGCGATGTTATCAGTCAAAATTTACACATTTATATCAAAACATTTCTTCTATTTTATTCTTATCTTATAATATGGGTCTGCAAGGGCGAAACCTCCAGTACATGGAGACGAAAGTAAACTGACAACTGACAAAAAGTACAGGCGCAGCATCCATCCCCACCGGGCCAGGTCGGCGTTGCATAACAAAACGCTGTTAATTTGCCCGTCACCAGACACAGCGCTCGCAATGACTTGTGAGACAATGATGAATACTCCTCAATATCTACCCGAAGCCTCCCAAATTACGGCCGCCTCGCCCCTCACAGCTGCTCCGCAAAATCATATCCCATATCAATCATGCGGCGAGGATGTCCAGCGCCGGAGGAGCCCTGCCTATCACAAGAACACAAACGTCTTGCAGACTTTCAGCTGGGGTTAAGGGGTGTCGGGGCTCCTCGTACAGTGGTTATGCGGAGTCAGGGTTGCTGCCAATTTCACGACTGAAATATCCGATGGTTCCGTATACTTTAAGGTTGTAAGTATTTCTTATTTGACTTTGGGAGTTTTGGACGAAGTGTCGATGTGAAAGAAATATGCTGACGGATAATGTTTCACAAGTTTTTGCATTTGATTAATGGCTCGGTTTATCGCGCATGATTTTACTACGGGCGGTCCAAGGTTCAGAAAATAACAAGTGGACTCGAATATGTGTGTTTATGTGTCTATTGTCCTTCCAAACCAATTTATCAAGAAACTTAAAAAAAATTATTTATATTTATGAAACATTGGTAAAGGAGCACTATTTTTTACTTTAGCTATTTTATGTGGGGGCGAGTGTTATTATGTATAGTGTATATTACATAAACCTTGGTGTACCGGCGGAGTAGAATGGTATCTCTCACTGTATCAGGTGTTGTAAGAGGCGACTGAGGTACCGGATCCGACAGGTGGGGATATATTCATCCGAAACTGCGCAGCTTGAATACTACAGTGTGAGGATGGGCCGCAGCATCCATGTCGCGAATCTTCCAATCTCGGGAAGGCCTTTGTCCAACAGTGGATTTTTTATGGTTGGTATGAGGATGATGGTATTACAAATTTCTCGTTTGGTATTTCTCAGACTATCCTTTCCACACCCAGGTATCACCACGCTCTCTGGAAGAGATTAAAATGATGTGATTCCACAACATTCCAGACAAAATCTAGAATGTTTTATAAGTTGTTTCTTGATAATGCGACCAAGAATGATTTAGCTAATAAAAGTAGTTGCGTAACAACAAAACGATTCATACAGAAAACCTCCTCAAGTCTTTTGTGACCATACATTTCCTTATTGGTCAACAATATTCTACTCCTCCTTTATGAATTACGCCGCGCCCTTCGAAGCCGTTTTCTCGCTGCGACGTTCACACGGGCGGAAGTAAGATGTCCTTCGAATTCAATACCACTCTCCGACATATACAGGTGAGTATAGCGCGGGTCCATCATACAAGGCGGGTTTTACCTTCCCGAAAGCCTCCAGTGTGTCATCGTAACTAAATAAATTGCGCCGAGCGGAAAAAGGAGCACAATTTCTTCCGCAGATACTTGGACTAGGAATAATACAGACAACGCGCAGCGCCGTGGGTTTCTTATTTTGCTACTTGCAGTGCCCCGCGCTGCGCCCGCGCTTGTCGTAGTAATATATGTGTTGAATGTAATTTTGAATTTTGCGCCTAGCAAAACACCTGCTCACGCTTGGCCGTTTTTTTTTATTCTCTCTGCTCCGTTGACATTATAGTGACTGTGTGTGCTTATTTAAATTATCTAATATAAAGCTGATATTTAAACTAAATAGTAGTTGTGAATTCATTGAAGTCATCAATATGTATCAAAATATAATATAGGTAATAATAATTTCTACAACACTGATACATTGACCTGACCTCGTGGTAAGTCGCTTAAAGCACGTATGCGTTTATGAAAAACTACTAATTTGGAAGCAAATACTTCAATATTGTCATTTATTGACTATAAGCAGATAATGAACTTCCAAAGACGGAAGTCTTGGACGTCAAGTTCAGTGCTGGAAATATTGTATTCGCTAATGAGCGATTTACAGCGTCCACGTGCAGCGCGCGTCCCCCGGGAACCCCGGGATCGGGGAACTGCCGGCGATCACTCAAGCGCGCCTCTAATGGGCGGGACTTGAGTGCAGACTATTAAGGAGAAACGGATGGTAGATTTGAAACAGCTTTATTTTTTAATAAATTATAATGCACATCTCAACAAAACATCCGTTTGTTTTTATTAAGCAGGCATGCAATCTTTATGGGTAACCCTCAATAAAATAGTACCTCACCCCTAAACAGGTATCGTAAGCGGCATCTATGCTACCGGAACTGACAATGTGAGAGTTCTCTTAGATCAGTGTAACGTAAAAGAGAAGAGTGAGCCCGCCGTGTGGAACACTAGCGAGACAGTGATTAATCTTTACTTATCTATACTAATATCATAAAGCTGAAGAGTTTGTTTTTTTTGAACGCACTAATCTCAGGAACCACTGTTCTGAACATAAAAAACCTTTCAGCTTTCCATAGTCGATTTATTGAAGAAGCCTATTATATTCATTGAAGTCATTATTCCATAGAAACAAAGTCGCGGGAACTGCTAGTAATATGATAAAGCTGAAGAGTTTGTTTGTTTGTTTAAACTTGCTAATCTCAGAAATAGTTGATCTGATTTGGAAAACTCTTTCAGCGTTGAATAGTCTAATTATAATTATCGAGCAAAGTTATGTTACATAACACCACGTAGTACAAATCATGCAATTTGTTCTACAACTTTACGCATAACGGTAATACTGCGCGCATTACTACTCAGTTATAAACATAAAATAGGCATTATATCAACAATGAATTTAACTTCTGCCAGGTAGAAAATGGAAGGCATAAAAACTTGAAAGCGCAGAAAGCTGCCATCTTTTGCGAAATGACCATTCGCAAACGCGTTTTTTGAGTGAAAGGTTTTTTATGATTGTCACTTAAGATACTTAAGATGTGTCTAACGGCCGTATTCTTAATTTATTATCAAGTGGGAGTAAAGTTAAAACATTTACGAGTATCCATTCCCCAAACGTTGAAAGACAAAGACAGTGACACAGACAGTGACGACCAAAAGAATTGATGTGATACATGAAATAATTTATTTATCAGTACAACCAACAAGAACATTCACCACAATTGTATCATTTTCTACTATATCTTATCAGACAGGTGATGGCTTATTTATGATGGTTGACTCGGTGTGAATAAGTTGAGGCTGTTGACTTGTGAAAGTACAGTATTCTTATATCATGATTATCATATAGGAGTAGACACGGCATCAAATTCTTCATTAAAAAAATCGTAACCAAAAATCTCTGTTGTTTTCTTTTACATCCCGAATGGGCACGCCCGGAAGACACAAAGAAAGTGAATTTTATTATATTCACTTTTATAATATTATTAGAAAATGAAATATTAGCAATTTGTGTAATTCTTGTTTTTCTAAAAAGAACACATTTAATACAATTATATTGTATGTGCGAATGTAAAAAGAGTCTGGAAATCGAGGGGAAATAAAAGTTTGCGAGAATAGTAAAATTAGACGAAGTCCAACAGACAAAGTCATGGGCAGAAAACTAGAAAATACCATTATCATACCAGTCATTGGAAGCCCACTGTTGGACATAATCCTCTCTAAGAAAGGTTTTTTGCCCGTAATTGTCGCTCTGGGTATTGGCAATTGCAGAGCACAACGACCGCAACGGGGATGCTGCTGCCCATCCCCGCCCAGTGCATTTGAGCTGCACTGTTTCGGATGGATATAGCGCCATATATCGGTTCTGGTACCTTAGTTGCCTCTTACGACACCTGGTACAGTGGGAGGTACTATTCTATTCTGCCGGTACCTCCCTATATATATATATATATATACATAAAGACGAGATTCATTCATGCACACGTGTCTTAATATTTCTGGACATCTAGCGAATACATACATAAATTCAGCTTACGTACTAAATAGCTTCCATGCATTGGGAAAGTAGTCTACCGTTTTATTGGTCCAAGCCTTGTACAGAAAAACATCCCACTTCCTGTACCATCTCTCCCCCCTGACCATCTCCCCACCCCTCCCGTCCAAAGTGTCCACTCGAGGATACATTTGTCCAAATCGTCTCGACACGCACTGTTTCATAATAAAAATATCGCATCATAAATCCAATTTTCCTCTGACGGTGCCTCTGGTTTTTGTTTTGACTTTGGATGAAGAATTCTGCTCGGCGCGACGTCACCGCGGTTACGGCGGGGGGTTTTAATGTGTGCGGAGTTTTGACTCTGGAAAGTTTAAATAGGATGAAAACAGCAAGATTACAAATTTTTTTTTAGTACCACTTCGTCATTTAGTTTAAATTTTACTTACCTACATTTAAAATATATCATAAAATTTAAGCTTTAAGTATTCATAATAAATCTTTTTTTATGTGTTTCAAGACGCGGTTTATTTAACAGTTTTCTTTGATGTTCCGCTGTTAAAAACTATATAAAAGGAGTAGCTGACTGACTGACTGTCTGACTGTAATATCAACGCAGGGCTTATACTATTAACTTTAAATTTGGTGCAGGGATATCTTTTATAACGTCCCCTACGTTAGTACTAAAAAGGAATTGAAAAAAATTGTGCAGAAGTTTATTTGAAACTTGCTGTTTTTGAAGTTATTTAAATAAAGTTAAAGGTTTAAAATCATGAAACACGTATAAAATATTTTTTGAAAATCACCTTTAAAGAAGTAAAACTGGGGTTGAGAGTAAAAAAACACTTTTGATTTTTAAAGTTACTATTTCAATGAAATATTATGAGAATAAATAAAAAAAGGAGTTGGCTGACTGACTGTTTGACTGACTGACAAATATAACGTAAGACTTGGAGCAACAACAGCGGAGCATAAAAGACACTAGATCAGTTCTACAGCTGAACGCAGGTGAGATTGCGGGAGCTGTTCGTTGACTATGAAGAGGCTACACTTGTATATTTGCACAGTTGTGACAAACAAATTCAAAAACTGTGGGACTGATTTCAACCATTCCCTTTTAAACAAGCTATATTGTGTGTTCGTGTTTTTGTAGAAACTGGGACTACGCGGTTCAAACCGCGCGGCCCGCCTAGTAAAGATCAACAGTGCTCCTAATATTCTGGAAGTGTTGAGCAGGTACAACGAGTGCAACACTTTCCTCATCCACCATGAATTGTAACTAAACTACTGACTCAACTACCTAATCTGTTCCTGCTAGATGTGTCTAAAGTGCGTCAACATTGACGAACTCCGCAACAATAACAAAAACAAGTCGGTTCCTGAAATCCTTCTCTAAATTAACCTTGGCTCATTATCGCTGCTACAATATAACAACGCACATGGTAACAGATTATTTTATTTTGATAACACTTAAAGAACACTCAAGTGGTCCGTAATACAATGTGTTAAGGTAGAATTTAAATATATCAACGAGTCTGAGTGAGTTGATATGACTAACCAGAGTTCTAGGGAACGAAGTACTGGTTTATTTTTTCTCATTCGGTTTTCAGTTTAGTCCGTGTTCCGGCGAACCGTAAATATAACAAACAATTAAATATATGTACCGTTAATCGAGGTTAAGATTTTCGACTTTTTCTAATGAAAAGGAATAGTGAATGTTGGGTGTGGCAGAAGAAGCACGCGAGTAGAATAAATGCTGTTGAAATGAGAGTATTTCAAAGTATGTATCGTGTGAGTTTGAGAGATACAGTAAAAATTGTATGATAAGAGATTGATGTGGTGGAAAAGATGATATTGTGACAACAATAGATAAGGGAATGTTGAGATAGTTTGGACATATAGAATGGATGGATGAAAGTAGAATGAAAATGAGATAAAAAAGTTAGTATAGGCGAACATATCTTAACCAGGTAAAATAGGTATTAAAGAAGGGCCAGTTCAGAAGTACTAAGAATAAAAGAGCGTGTTTGAAGGGACTAATGCGAGTAAGGAAAGCGAGAGAAGTTTTCCAAGATCGTAGCAAGTGGAGATCCATAGCTTCTGCTTAACCCGATGAGACGCAGGCGTGATGTATGAACGAATGGCCAATAAAAAGTAGTTGCAAAGTTTAGAGAAAGAATTGTTGGATGATCAAAACATATCCTCAGGTCAAAATGTTGACAACAAACCAAATGTACACTATGAAATCTCGAAAAACAAACCAGTCTCGAAAATTAAGTGGACAAGTATTATCAGCAAATGCAATGGTGGGCAGTACCATCCCTATCGCAGATCATGATTTCAAAAAAAGGATTTTAATTCCTAACAAGGTCAAGGTACCTACTATTTATTGTACAATATATTATTTATTATAAGGTTTAAGCTATTCGGGATCATGAAAGATAGAAGCAGTACTTTTTACATTAGGTTTTCCATAAAAACCGCTAGTGTTTCGGTTTGACATACATGTGGAGTGGGTGCCACCTTGCGGAGGAACACACGCGAGCCGCGTGATAGCGCACCCAGTGATAATAAACGAAAAACACAACACTATCACCATAACAAGCCCATCCATCAACACTCACTTATCCGCGATCTTTGCTCCGGCAGACCATATCAGCTCATATATCTCGTATGTTAAAGCACAAAATCCTATTAGCTCGCAGTGAATATCAACTTTGTAAAAAACTGGTTTCATCGACTTCTATATTGCTTTAATAGAAATAATATTCGAGTTGCATTTGCATAATAGATTTCTATATGAATAAATAAATATATATTTACCGTTATACGTACTTTATTTACCTGTGAATTCTGATTTATGTCACAAGTTAATTTTATTTTAAGTGTTGGTCCTCCCCAAGAAAAGGTAAATTTTTAAATAAAAAAATAATTTTCCTGTTTCACCTACACCTACCTATTTCACCCTTCAAACGGGAACATAGCAATGCGAACACTGCTATTTGGCGGTAGTAATAGGTGAGCGTGAGGAATACAGACGATCTTTGCATAAATAGTAGCATAAAGCTACTATTTTCTCTTTATTAAGTGCGAATGAACAAACATTCAAAGGATTACCTACCGCGGGGCGATACGAAGTCCCTTTTAGTAATTATTCGGATGGCTAATTGCTCATATGTGATTCGGTGAACCGAGCGCGGCGCCGCGTCGCGCGCGCCGTCGCACCGCGCTGCTGCTGTGCCCGGGATCTCGGGGTACAGCTGTCGTGTGCTTGAATCATATTTTATGGTATTACGGCGTCTTGCAGGATTATGTACTTAAATAGTAACCGTTTTACTGAAATGTAACAGAGAATATATAATACTAGCTGTGCCCGCGACTTCGTCTGCGTGAAATAGTTTTTTTGGGTACCAACCTCTTTATCCCCACTAATATAAACTTTGAATGTCATGTTTATTTATATCGAATCAATGACTTGAAAAATAAGTTTCAAGTTTCAAGTTCTCTAAAAATAGCGATACTTCTATACAACTTTTCATCCCCCCTTTCGACCGATTACAACCCTTAGTTCGAATTAAAAAATAGCCTATGTCCTTTCTCAAGGTCTAAAGATCGTCTATGCCAAATTTTATCAAAATCGGTTGAGAGGTTTAAGCGGAAAGCGTAACAAACAGACAGACAGACAGAGTTACTTTCACATTTATAATATTAGTAGTTGAAGCGCCCCCAGCGTGCCTGACACTTCGCTGTCGCGACTTCGTCTCTAGAGCATAAGCCACTTCAAACTATGTCTCAAATCAAAGTCAAGAAGAGCTTTAATTGAAAACACAATATACGTAATAATGTACAAGAATAATTATTCGCGTCTTGCATTCGTCCCGTGGTTCACGTACCTATAACATTTTGCTCTTTCAACAAATATTAATCCAACCTAAAAATATAAATGGGCTGCACTTCTGTCACTTGACGGACACTCAAGCCAAAGACGACGGCTTTCGACAACCTGTATACGGTAACATATCAGCCTACCCAAATCTGTCAATTTTGTACAATCAATTTTGAACTCAATGGCTCGCTTTTATAGATCAATATCTATTGCGAAGTTTTGACAGATGTGGGTAGGTTTATCAGTTGCTGTGTGTACGTCCCTGTATTTGCCCATAAATGGCACGCTTGCCAAACAGAGCCAACACAAAGCGTAGCTTCGCTTTTGGGGACGCTCCGCCCCGCCCTAATGCATTTGCGCTTCGCTGTTCGGGGTTTCACACCGCCACCTGTCACTTCCAGTATTTGAGCTGTATTTTTGGGAACAAAAGGTCGTTACTGCTCCACTCTGCCAGTGCCCAATGGCCACTTGAGCCCTAATCAGATCACATGTAGCTCGATGTACTTTCTTTATACTCGCTTTGTGTGAATGCCACGCTTGACTGCGAGTACGCAGGCATGAGCTTGCTCCTTCATGAATTGCCGAGTCCTTTCACTTCGGCTGCTCAAGAATTTCCATAAGAAATTCTTGAATAGTTCGACCAGCTAACTCCGATACGCAGAAAATTCACGCTTCGCGTCAAACAAGCATTTGTCCCTCCCAACACACACACCGCTTTTGATCACAATTGTATTACATACAGGCGCCGAGCACACATGCATTCCCGCCGGTAGTTACGTGCGGCGTTGTGTGTGTGCGTGTGCACCAAGCCCCATCGCGCGGGTGACTGAAAACTAACACGCATTCAACGGATGGTAGTTATTACATTGTACTTGGTCGGTTTGAGTTTCTCTGTATACGAATATTTACTGACGCGCCTCCATTGGCAGGGGCTGCCCTTGTTGGAACAGTGGGGCGATTGTAGGATACTACAATTCACGTATGTGGTTTCAGACAAATAATATTTTGCCTTTAAGAATAAAGAATTTTAGTGAGCTTTTATTGGGTAACCACGATAGTATATTGGGAATGTAATATAGCCTAAGAAAAATTTCTAAAATCAGTTTTGAAGTTATAGAGCCTATTCATAACCAAGAAAAATACAAATATTTGTTCTGTTTACGACCGAAACCGTTTGTCGACTGCGAACTGCAGACTCACCAGAACACTCACTTGGATTATTTAACTGTTATGTTTAACAACAGCTCGGGCCGAGGAGGCGCTGGCGGCGCCGCGCGCGAGCGGCAGCCGGCTTTGTTGCTTGTTGGTTATCGCGAGTGAGCGCGCAGAGCGGGACAGATAGTGAACTTGTGTAATGATATGGGATTACGGGGGGAGACTAACCGTTTCCATTAATCCTACATCACACCCCTAAAATAATCTCTTTCAACAATAGAATATTATTCCGCTCAAAGTAACCTGAAACTACGTGAAGTATTGTTACTCGCTGAATAAATAGACTTTATCAAAACATTCATTTAAATGACTCTGATTCAAATAACCGCTAAAATGTACCGCTTTAAAGTTATTGGACAGTTATAATTGAATCTGTATGTAATATCAAAATGACAGCTTTTTATTTAGCAATTTGCTTTATCCCGGCTAGACGGCGGCTCTGGCGAGACGTTCAAGCAGACAACTAAAATTATAATAACTAGTCTTAAGCTCGTCTTATTTCAGATAAATACCAAGGGTCCATAAAAATATTAAGCCACTTTTGCTATTCAATATTAAATCACAAGTCGAACATTGAACGACAGGTAAAATTGTCCAAATTCTGAACACTACACGAATATATATTTTTAGTACAAATAGGTCATATATTTCATTCCAACTGTCACACGTCAGACATAAAAGAACCACTGATGGAATTAGGTACAAATACAACTCTGCTAAAAGTTTTTATCATTTTTAAAGGGTGCTTTTTCCCCACAACATCTCATAGATTGACCTGACTTGATAAAACACTTAAAGCACTTGTGTTAGGGACACCAGACAACAGAGGAATCACAAATATACCACTTAAAATCATATAATTACCATTCAGACACAGATCAAATAAAAACATCATGGTACCTATAGATATTTTTTCTGGGTGGGGATCGAACCCACTACCTTCGGCGCACAAGATAGTATTACTACCATCGGCACAATCGGGCCAGTTTCAAATAGACATACCGCTACCGCGGCTACTCGAGTGTGGTACCTCATGAAATTGCTTGCAACTTAGTACTACTTTGATGCACATGGTAATAATGGATAGGTAAAAATGAAGCATTAAATCGCAATCAATAATCAAGAATTAGCCAATATAATCATTCATTGAGATAGAGGCTTCGTTATCGAAGACGTGACGCAGCGAGGCTCGCGCGCCGCCTGCGCCGGAAACCGGATAGAGCCGGTGCTGAGCGCGAGGCATGATTCGTTGTTTTCTGGTTTGCCGGTACAACATTGGTGTATTAAGATATCCTATTTCTACATACGATTGTAATAATGATATACATTATCAACTACATAAATATACGCGAATACACCGAATATACATAATTCGAAAATGTTAGGAGGTGTTTGTAATTTAAAAAAACGCTTTCTTGTTGTAAGGAGATTGATGTACCTACGTATGTGAGATTATAAGACTCGTCTGCAAACACGAAATCTGAATTTAGTCGTTTTATTTCCCCCCAATTAAACATAATGAATTTCCTTGTTGTGTTTGTAATAATTTTAGAAATATATGATACATTCGTCTTTGTCGTTGAAATTTTCTTTTTCAACATTTTCTCTTCCTTCGTCGTTGAAAAAGTAATAGAATTAAGCTAAATCCAAATAATGATTAATCCTGATTTAAGCCGTGAAGTACTAGCAGAGTAAAATAGTACCTCCCCGTACCAGGTGTCGTATGCCATATATACTAAGGTACTAGAACCGACAGATGGCGGTATATCCATGGCAACGTCGTATCACCATCCAGCATCACCATTGCGAAATCTATGCTTTGCGATTGCCAACACGCTTGCCGTAAAAAATTCTCTAGGAAATTTTCCCCTTTCCCTAGAATTCTTAGAAAGGCCAATGTCTATCAGTGAGGGACTGCTAATGGCCGATATGATAATTAGATTTTTACCTAATGTAAGTTTGTGACACAATTGTAAGTACATTAAAAGAGTTCATCATTTTGCAATTGAAGTCGATTAAGCAAGGTACTACCAACAAATAGGTTCTAACAAACGATGTCATCAGCTTATTAACTTTCGATATAATTAATTTCTTATGAACTTTCTTACCCTAACTGAAGTAGATAACTTTAAGGCCCAGCCCAACCGTTCATGTGCAGTTTTTCTTGTGATTATTTGCAATTATCGTCTTCGAAACATTTCCGAGTAAATATATTTCGTAATATGTCCATAATTGTGCCACAATAACTGCCCGTCCATTTCTGCTTGACGTTCTTTGTAGTAAAAAGTGACAGGCACCTGGTGACGGACGGCTGGCTGACACGCCAGCCCTCCTTCATCGCCGTGGTATTTTGCCAGGGGCGTGGTTGGTGCGGTTGCTCTTAGGTACCTATACAAAAGGTTACTCTGCTAACAGGTCACAAAGAGGGGGCTTTTTAATGCGCATTCCGGTTACTAAGGAAGATTTAATATAGGTGAGAAGGTATTAGACATGTGATGCAGTGCAAAAAAGTAGTGGAATAAACCAGCAAAAGAATAGGACATAGCTCTTTACATGTTCTAATTGCTAGAAACGTAGGTTAAGTTCTAGGTAAACAAGCATGTAGTCCGCCTATTGACGCTTGAAACATCACAAGGATATCACTAACGCATTGCCATCCTTGTGACTTGAGGATATTATACCTCATTACCCAGAAAACACATTACCTCTCTCACCCTTCAGACAGGAACAGAACAATACGAACACTGCTCTATGGCGGTAGAAATAAATGAGAGTGATTGCAGACGGCCAATGCAGACGACCTTTTCCGTGATGTCTAGTTCATGTATTAAACATTTCACAAATGTGGTTATCAAGATTATGTACATAGAAAAAAAATCCTGCCAATCTATTTGGACATGTCCTAACTAATGTTAAAAACGCGAATGCATGTATGTTTGTTCCACTTTCACGCTGATACGGGTCAACAGTTCTGGATGAAATTTGGCACACAGATAATTAATAGTCTCGTATAACATATAAATTGCTACTTTTTATCCTGAAAAAATCTGGCTGTTTATTTTTCTATATCGATTCGGCATGACTTCTTGCACAGACTAGCTGTCACGGAGCGACATAAAATACTCCATGTTGTTTGTTAGTGCAAAGTTATAACATTTTGAGTATACCTATTACGTAAAATATTTTTAAACAACTAGATTGAAACTCTTTGCTTTATCTTTCAAAGACACCGAGCCGTCCTAATGAGCCGTATACTCCTCGCTCCTCTCCCGTCTGTATATAACTGTATCGTCAAAGCAATTTCCCTACAAGTTCCCTGTTCTGAAGCAACAAATTCCCACCTTTCAAACTCATTAATCCCGGATAATTTGCACTTCGTAAAGGAATCCCTAATGAGATTCGTTTCCGATAATTACTTAATATTCCCGGGTGCGTGCGCGCTCCCTTCTTTGTTGTTTCAAATGTTTTTAATTGGAAATTTTTTGAAAGTAGCTTTTGTATCCAATTTATTTCATACTTTCAGAACGAAGCTCGACATCAATCAAGATACTCAATACATTGTTGGCTTTAATTTGATCCAAATTATTTTTTTCGAGGTTACTAGTGTTGGGCCCAATATCAGTGATGGGAGTGATCTTATCTTGTGCGTCGGTATTCATGGGTTCGATACCTGCCCAGTGCAAATATTTATGTGATGAATATTTGTATTCGATTTATGTCTTGCTGATAATTATATGTTTATTCGTGATTCCTCTGTTGTCTGATGTCCGTAACACAAGTGAATTAATCGACTTACCACGGAGTCAGGTCGATGTATAAGACATCGTGCAAATTTGTATTGAATGAAGAGAATAATATATTACTATCTATATTATCCTATATATATATATCACCAAGCATGTTGGCAATCGCAGAGTGCAGCTTTCTATTATACTATGCCGATACCTCACTAACTAAACTAAATACATATATATGTATATATTAGTGTCTAACAATTGACTCCCTTTTTTTCCTGTGTAGGCATTCAAGCGTGACGCTTTTGTCCAGGAGACTCGCGAGCCGTGCTTCGACCTTGTGGTTCACGGGGTCGGAACGGGATTTATGTATGTCACTCGAGGGCGCCTCTAATGCCGGATGCGCGAGGCCGTTGTTATATGTTGTATATAAAAACCTATATATATATATATATATATATATTTATATATAAATATAAAAACATATATATATATATAGCCTATCCTGACCCACAACTATATATGGGTTATCGCCCATGTAGCAGGAGTAGCACTTCTTCGCTAGCGTACGCGGCATACTACGAATAGTAGTGTATAAAGTGTTTCTGATTGTGAAGTACCAGCGAAGGGACGCCCTCTGTGCCTCAGGCGTCCATTAAAGTTTTCTATCGGGCGGGATGATGCCCGCGTGGTTGTCACCAGTCACTAGATTCTACGTAATGGAGAAGCGTCGTCCGCTAGGGATCTTAATGTATATAAGAAATATGCCTATAAGAACAGGCTAGACCTAGTTTAGATACCTAAGTATCAAAATGTATTTTAGTTTAAGTTACCTTTTGTTGTTGAATAAAGTTATTAAAGTTATTATTATTATTATATATGTGTCCTATTATATGTCATGTTGTACATGGCCTACTGCCACTTGACAGCCTTTCCTATTTCGTTCATGTATACGTGCATTTTTTGTTGGTTTGTTTGCAGTTATATTAATCTTAGCTCACAGTATTAGCATATACAGGATTACTATAGAATTAGTACTACATGTATATTTATTTATAGTCCTTCTTTTTTATTATAATGGCAAATTTATTTGTTTAATTAATTTTTTTATCAATTAAGACGTAAAGAATACAAGCAAAAACAAAGCCATATGATGAATTATTTTACTGCTCCTTAGCCGATTATGATATTTTAAGTGGTGGCTGAAGATAACTCAGCGGCCAGAATTTTTGATATTTCCCTCTTAAAAGAAAGGAATCGATTATAAAAAATTGATAGAGATTCTTCCTGCAGACGTCACACATAACACAGATGCATGCAGGCGCCCCACGGTCACCTATTTCTGCGCTAACAGTGGTCATATCGACGATCAGAAATTCAATTGTCGAAAGGGATATATGGACAAAAACATTGTATTTATTTATTTCCGACGTTCGTTTACTGTAGTTTTAAGGAAAAAATTGAAAATTTCAATGGTATTTGTTACAAAAAAATTTAACAAAATTATAATTAGCTGACGAAATAATAAAGCAATAACGTATAAATAATGTTTATTTTGCGAGAGTTTTGTTTCGGGAAGGCTGAAAGTAACGTTTTGGTTCTCTTGAAAAACCGTTTATTATTTACGCTGTGTTCTAGTCTAATAGTAAAAATAAAAACACGTACAATTAAGCGAGGTAGGTAATTAATTTGGTTAATCGGAAGGCAAACACGGTTATCAGATACTTATCGCAAACACCCAGCCGCGAGATGGTCGCCGACCCCGGCCACTATCTGGAGCCTGCTATCTGATAAGCCTGTTTGACTTTCAGTCGTCGTGCCTGATACTCGCTCGACTATTTTAATCCGCGTGATTTTATGTATGTATGGATACTGATGACATTGTAATTTATGCCACCTATATAAAATAACATATCAGATATGAAACAGCAACCAGTAAGGCTTATTCTTATCGATTATTACTTTTAATTAACTAGCAATGCTCCGTAGTGACGCGCGGTTGCGGCAGAGTACAATATTACCTCCCCTGTACCAGGTACCAGAACCGACAGATGGCGGTGTATAGGATAGGAATAGGCATCAGCATCCCCGTCGCGAAGCTACGCTCCGCGATTGTCACTACGCTTGCCCACCTTCCCCACGGAGGGCATGTCCAGCAGTGGACATTATTACGGCTGCTGCAATGAATGCTCCGTAGTTTCCGCAGTTTAAATATATAGTTAAAATACAATTGATGTTACTTGCTTATAATATAACTTTCTATTAGGTTATTTGTTACATACGAACAAATACACCATTTAATGTATAGAATGGCAGTGGGCAGGCACTTGGCACTTGGTTCTGGAACGGAGACCACGTACCGGCAAGCGCAGCGTAGGGCGTCCACCCGCTATGGACAGACGATCTGACAAAAATCGCAGGATCGCGCTTGACACGGCCGCATAAAACCGGTTCTGTTGGAGATTACTTGAGGAGGCCTATGTCCAGTGGACGTCTTATGGCCGATATCACGATGAAATTATTTAATCAAAAATTTATAATCTAGATATAATTATTAATTTAGTACCTGATACCCATTGAAGGAAGATGTACCAGTTCGATAATTAATTAAAACCACGGGGGGGGGGGGGGGGGAGATGTCGTTTGTTCTAATATAAAACAAACCGAAAGCAGCCGTTGAACAAAGCCAAGAATATCCACATCCTCCAAAACAACAAGCCGGGATCAATCCGACCCAGCCGGGGTCATAAGCCGTCCTGAGTAAACGACCCGACTTATTTACTTATTGTTCGCTTATGTAAACTTATGTACATGCATAATTGATGCAGCCAAAAATAGTCTTTCGGGGAATGGAAATCGGCTTAAATTAGCGCTTTACAGGAGATTTGGATGAAGTTTTGTTTCTATACAGGACTTTGTTGAACTCTGATTATGATGACTCCCTAAATTGACTCTTTGAGGGGATTATTTATGTCAAGGTTCATTGGTATTTATATTGTAACTTAGTGAGCGCGGGAGCTGAATGGCCTAAGTTATAATCTTTCTTGCTCCTTTCAATTCAAGTACGAGATTGATTATATTCCAGAATTATCTAAAGGTCAGTTGGACAGGACGTTCTGGCTAGTAATTTTTTGGGATCAAACTAGTACTAAATGTTTGTTTCATCGACTCGAATTAAGCTTAATTTCATAGCATAGCATCTGCTGCACCAAACCTTCTTGAACAATAGTAATTAATAATTATCATCGTCATATTAGCCGTAAAAAAACGTCCACTGCTGGACGTGGGCCTCTCCAAGAAAGGGGGAAATTGCCCGTAATTGCTGCGCTTGGTAAGTGTGGTGGCAATCGCAGAGCGTAGCTTCGCGATGGGAATGCTGCTGCCCATTCCCGCCCATACCGCCATCTGTCAGTTCCGATGGTTCCTCTGACGACTTCTGGTACAGGGGGAGGCACTTTCACCCTAGCCGGTACCGTACGGTATAATTAATAATCAGTCATTTTAGTTACTTTAGTGATTTTCATGAGTTTCTTTGACTGTTACCTGGTTTCTATATTTAAAAAAATACCCTACAATCAAAGTGATTTCTTTACATCTATTCCAATTTAAGCAATTCGGAATAATTAAAAAATAGAAGGTCATTTCTACAGGCGACTTTATGTGATAAAGTATCAAGTAAGGTTTATTAGGAGATATGAATGTCTGTAGACAGAACGAGTCCTTCGTAACTGAGGTAGTGAAGTGTAGAATGAAACGCGGCGTAACTCGACACACCAAGTGTCGCCGCCCGCGCCTACCGCCCGCTTCCTCCCCCCGGGGGCTTCACTTCCTTGTTCATTCGCACATCCTTGTTACTACAGTACGCTTATTTTAAGAAGATCTCTTTAGCATTGTGTCGATATTTGTCACTAGCTGCCTAAGACCGCGACGTCGTCCACACAACTCTTGGTGTTGTTGATACATCCATATTAGAATCGACTGTTAATTACAAAAAAAAAGAAGCCATTAAATACTTTTTGGTCCTCACATCTAAATGCATCACCAAATTAGACCAGCTTGGCGGACTGTCTTCCCGCTTATAGCAGTGAGGTACCGGCAGAGTAGATAGACCTTCCCCTGTAAGGTGTCGTAAGAAGCGGCTGAGGTACCAGAACCGACAGTTGGCGGTACATCTATTCGAATCAGCGTAGCTTCAAATGCACAGAGTGGAAACAGGCTACAGCATACCCGCTGCGAAGGCTGCGCTCTGCGATTGCTTACAAATTGTTGTTGGCAAAATTACGGACAATCCCCGACCTTGGGGAGGTCTCTGTCCAGCATGGACTTTCAATATGGCTGATATGATGAAAACTTTTTTAATATTCTTATATACTTTCGTATTAATTAAATAAACATATGCTAGTGCATATGTTTATTCTAGTGAATAAACAACATCGGACAAACACATGCGATGATTTTTTGTATTGTTGTAGAATATGAGCCAAAGATGAGACTTCCTTAATCGGCCATCGTCTTGCACCACTACGCTCGTGGTGTGAGGTGATCCGATGAGTATCTCCAAAAATGAGAATTGTATTAACAAATATTACACTTGGAATAGCCGACACACACTTACTTGCAGACATTCAACTTGTAACGTTTACTCAAAACTTTTGTTTAGGGCCCACCGCAACTTTGTCTCTTATCTTGTTTATAAATAATTCGGACACTAATTGTTGGCAAATTGAATTACTACCACTTCTAAACACATGTCTATAAGTTTATAATGATTTTTAAAAACGTTAACTGTTTTATTACTCTTAAGTGTTTATACTTATTAGTTTAGATTACTACCGTCGTATTACTAAACCGATTAACATATCTCGGACTGGCGCAGATGGTAGTGATCCCTCCTTGTACGCCAAAGGTCGTGGGTTCGAACCGCACCCAGGACAAATATTTATATGATGATATGTATGTTTGTTGTGTGGGTGTATTTAAGTAGTATACTTGTGATTCCTCTGTTTATCATAGAGTCATGTTAATGTATGAGATGTTGTAAGAATTTATTTAAAATTTCTAAATAAACACAACAGGTATCACGACCTTCGTTAGAGTAACACTTGATATTACTCTCGAACCCATTTATAGAAAATCATTAGAAAATAAAAAATTATAGTATGATAGTTGTAATCATGTTAAATCTCCCTCTAATCTTCTTGATTTTATATAGTTTTGGCAAGTTGACTAAATGTGTTGACACAAATGTTCTTTAGAAATATCTGTTATTACATAACGGGATCGTAATTGAAACAAAACAAATCCTCTTAGATATAAACCATCGGATAATTGACCACACAATAAACCACGCATCCATTACAGTTAACCGCATCTCGAACCTTCCATACCACTTTGTTGTAAAATACACACCTAGCCGCACGCTACAATGCTCTTTACCACCCCCACCATTACGGGCTTGATTGGCTTAAATCAACGATTTAAATTATTAATGCTTGCACTTTAATAAGAGCATACACTTGTCTTAGAGTTAAAAATAGAGAGACCAGCTGTAAGGATCTGCGCTCTGTGTGCGGGTGATAAAGCCGGTTTCGGCGTGGTGGCGGTGCGTGGTGGGATTAAGGGGGGTCTCCACATGTTAGCCACATTAGCGGCTGACGCCTCACTTGTCTCACATCATGTTTTTACTGTAATCATGCAGTGTTACGTGCACAATGTGCTTCTTTGATATAAATAGCATAATGATTCAGTGAACGAGCGCAAAGGGAGCAGCTCATTTGTATTAATCTGGTAGTTGTTTGTCAAACTACTAAAAGGCTGGGATCGCTGTTTCGTCGTTAACCAAAGTTAGTGACCTGGCCGAAGGGATTTACAGGTCGAAGTGGCAGTGGGCAAATATATAGCACGCAGAGTTAATGACCTAAGTGGCCGCTAAGATCTAGAATGAAGACCACGCACAAAAACTTTCTGATACGAACGGGTATTATAGGTTGCATACAAGTGGTCGTTTGAGGTGCGGAGGTGGAGGTGAGGTAAGCTGGGACTCGAATTGCTATATTTCCAGTCCAAAGAGTGAGAAAGGCGGCGAAGTGACATAATATACTACTCAGATCGCAATGTTGTCGACGCTCTGGTGATATCGCAGGATACAAACATCAAAGGGCAACTGAAGGGAATCGATCAAACAGCCCTTACGCAGTTTCATAACGCGCCGATACCCGGGCCGCGCCCGCTGCTCCCGGCCCTTATCGATGATAGCGTAATCTACCCCGACGATGGCGGGCACATATTTAAACAATTGTCACACAACACCTTTGGGCGCCCCCTGCCGTTATCACCTTCCCTGTTATCAGAGCCGCAGCTGCCGGTTACCTGGCTGACATTAATTGCGTCTAAATCAAGATAATTACCGCAATTGCCGCTTCACAAACACCCAGCCTCCATTGAGTGTAAAGCGAGACCCCGGGGAGTGCCGCCCACATTCGAATTAAAAAGGGATACTCGACAATGTGAGTTGACTATTTAAAAATATATTTTTGCATTGTATTTGTATAGATGCTTTACTAATATGATTCAACCTTATGATTGAAGCAGTAAGGTTTGTATCGGAATAGCTTGTTGAAGCAATGTTAGGCGTGCTACATGCGTTGATTCTCTGCATCGAGTGCACCGTGCATATTGAATTACAAAATTTAAAAAAAAATAATATTTCTCTTTGTCAGTTTTTCGAACCAATTGAAACCGACAGGTTGTTTTCATGTCGTGTGCATCGGTAGAGCGCTACACAGAGGTGCGCGGACCGCACCGTTCCCACCGTCGGGAAGACGGCGGCCGTGAACAGAACATCGCCCGCGAGTACGCGCAGTGATAAAACACCGCCCGCCCTTTCGCCGGGACTTGGCTCGTAAACTAATTATGCACATCTGTCCCGTTTGTTCGCGTGTCACTGTTTATTTTATAGTTGCCAATAAAACGGTGTCAAAAGAAGTCGGATCTGTGTTTATGCCTGTAGTTAACTGCGTCGTAAAGCCTCGTTGTGATCTTGGCGAATTTATGCGACGACACATTGTGTTCGTTGCTTTGTAACGTTGCCCGCGTCTATGTCCGAAGGGGACTCCGACGTACACCTCCGGCTGCAAAATACATTTTACTATCTCCGGATCGATCGTCAACCGACCGTTGCACTAATAAATTATTTACTCTTATTGTGTTTTATTTGGAGCATAATAGAATTGTAGTATTATTACCGCCATAGCGGTGAACAATAGTCAAACAGACACGGGTGGCCGGTGCCGGTGTATATCCATAAAAACAATACATTATTTATTGTACACGAAACACAAATATAGAAGACAAAAACCATAATTACAAAATTCGATGGGCTGCAGTTTAATATGTCTATCTACACTTATATTATAATGCTAAATAGATTACATATTTGTTTGTTTGTTTAAAAACCATAATCTCAGGGACCACTGGTCTGATCTAAAAAATATTTTAGTGATGAATATTCCATTTATTAAGGACGGCTATAGGCTATAAAACATCACGCTAATAGCAATAACAACGTAGCATAAAATATACTAGGTTTATTCTACATATTAACGCAGGTAAAACCGCGCGACGGTAATAATGTATATATATATATATAAATATAATGTATATAAATAGATTTTATGTAAAGATAAGTATTTAAATTTAACTATAAGTAAAGAAAGATATTCTTCACCAAATAAAAAATCACATTATTGCCACAATATGAATACACATTAATAAAATCACTGTGTTTGTTTGTAATACTGAAATTGCACTTTTATAAAATAGACATAAGAAAGTGTTTACGGTACCCATTACTACAAAAATAAGCATTATAATTTTTTGTCTGTCTGTCTGTACGAAATAAACTCCGTAACGGCCGGACGGATTTTAACGGGACCTCCACTGATGTATTGCTATTGTTATAGCATAACAATTTAGGCTACTTTTATTATTTATCATTCTCACGGAAACGGGCTCTAGACGGGTGAAACCGTGGAGCAGCGCTAGTGTTGCCCCTCGGAGCGTCCAACACTAGCTCACTGTGCCGGCGGACAACGGACTGCAAAATTGGTGGAATTCGTTAATCAAGCAGGAATTCGTTACGTAGTAGCGCGCGCCGGCGCCGGTGCGTGCGCTGGTAAAGGGCCCTTGAGGTCGAACCCAAACATTTATGGGATCTAAAAATAGTAAAGTTTATTAAATTTACCTTTCACTTTTAATGTCCCTTTTTGCATAATTTCTGAAAAAATTATAATGACCCTGATGACCCATTTTATACAGACCAATAAAAATTAACTGTCTGGTTTTAATTACTTTATGTACGTAAAAAAATTCCATAAAAAATAATCAATTTTGTAATTTTGTTCTATCATTTCGTGTACTGCTTGTAGAGTCATTTCAACAAAAGTTCAAAACTCTACATCTAAACAAGAATATAAAAGAATATAAATGAAGTTTGCCTCAGTGCAGACCATTATGTATTTATAATGAAAAAATAAGTAATGTGTGTGTGCGGCGATGTGGTTTACACCCGACGGCGACGCCAGCCTTCGAACTTCAATAATATTCAGCCGTTTTTATTCGTAGCTGTCGAAGCACTCGAGAAATTCTCTAAAAATATCTGAAAGTCATCTCTGATATAAAAATACTTCAATAACTTTCGCTATTGAACTACCCTTGAATATCTCCTAAATACAAGATGGCGTCGATAAGACTGATTCATGTTACGATCTATAAAACAAGCTTATTTACATTGGTTACAACAACAAGCTGAGAAATTACTGATATATAATGATGCAATTAAAGCGACGGAAAATAAGAATTAGTAGGTGGCCATGTGTTGTATTTAATTTTAGGCAATTTAAACGTACTTGGCTTCGTACCAAACCAACTTTCACCTACAAGTTATTCCTTTATCTTCTTTAAAAATATCAGGCGGTATTATTATTCTTATTTAGATCTTAATTAATTAATTGTTGTACTTAGAGGAAGACCTCATACAAAGGGATTCATTTTGGTAAACTCTAACCTATTTCGACCACCAAACAGAATGCTCGCATTGCTGTGTTTTGTTCTGAAAGTACAGAGAAGTGAAATTACTGGGCAAGTCATAATATATGCAAGGTTGGCAACGCGTTGGTGATAACACGAGCGATACAGGCTTCTGTGACGCTGACTATCCCGCGGACCGCGTGCTTGTTTGTTGACTTGGTCAATTAAAAAACATACGAGTACACGACAGTTAGATTGCTACAACACGAAACTGTACCCTCCGACGTTGCTGTCACCAGCTTTTTCAGATTAATTCTTGTTGAAGCTATCACTTAAACGAAAATGTGTAAGAGACAATTGCTATTTTGAGCATGCCTGTTCTCTAATTAGTCATTAATATTGTGTGTTGACCGTGTCATATTAAACACTAGCTTTAAGTCAGCGATTCCATTTGTTTAGGAATCTAGAATCGTCAATGTCCGTCTCTAGGATGAACTCTAGCCACATAAATGACACACATTTTGGAATCTCTCAAAGAATTTATTGCACATTATTTTTTATTATTACAGCTGCGTAGCGCAGAGGACCTGTAATAATTTAGGCAAGTCTCGCGGCGACGACGGCTGGATTATAAAACTAAAATATGTATCTTTATACGTATATTTGAGTAAAAAATGCTTGAACTTGACATAAGAAGATACGACGAATACTCGGATTGCGTTGATCTGCTTTAAGCAGTGAGAAAAGCTGTTAGATTATTGAGTACGCGCTCGCTTATTTTTCAGTTTAGTAGTGCGAAAAAAAACAGATGGGATTACACTCTCAGACCTCATGTGATATGTTATTCTGCATTGTCGTTCCAGATAGACTTCAAGTTATTCATTTCTAGATTATCTGATATGTCGACTGACAAACGTGATCAGCATCGAGCAACGTCATTCAAATAAAATATTGCCAGTTTCAGATTAAACCTGTCACCATCTCAGATACCTCGCGAGGCGTCGGCCGGTCTGAGTCGAGGTGCCGACGTCAACGTTGCATTGATAAAAGGCGATTGGAAATTTTCTGTTATCAATCATATTTTTCATTCTGATATTGCGATATCTTTAGAAGCATCTGAAGGATTGTAATTATGATAATAAATAGATTACGTTTTATATGAATTACAGTTGTTTTTCATAGAAATTACAACACAGACTTCTGTATTATTATTGAGTACAAAGAAAGGTCACTAACGTATGTGTGAACAAATTTGCTATAATTTTAAGAATGTTTCTTTGTTTTCTTAGATTTAATGTTTCATATGTAACGGGGATGGCAGTCAAGCTGTCTGCGACAATGTAAGCTTGGCGTAACCTATAAATGTTCGCGAACTCGCAAGGATACATTGGCGGGTCGCCAACCTTGTAACAAATGGAGTAACTAGACCATTGGGGTCCCACCACTTAGTTTCATTTCTATATTTGTGTTCATATTGTAATGTAATGTTATGTTCTCCTCATAATGTTTATTTGTCTGGATTAAAATATCACGTAAAAAACGTATTTGAAAAGTATGTTAACAATAATTTTAATCAAATATTTTAGAATTTGTATTTTCTTCAGTAGAGTACAATTTTAATTTTATTGTTTCTAAAAGAGCACCAAACCTGCACACATTTCTTTAATTGAAAATTGTACGTTGTAAAACAAAAAAAGTCCTTGTTTTCTTTACTGATGTTCAACCGAGCAACGTTGTATAGAATCATCTGATTGTAACGTTGCCAATATTTGGTATGAAAATGGTTTTTACTTAAGGTAGACCTCATACAAAAGGTCGTCTGCATTGACACCTCACTCTCACCTATTTTTATCGCCAAATAGCAGTGTTCGCATCACTGTTCTGTTGTGGAGGCTGAGAGAGGCAGTGAATTTACTGGGTAATGTGACATAATATCCTCAAGTCACACGCTTGGCAACGTGTTTGTGATATCTTTGTGGCGCTTGCTATCACGGCGGCGACTGTGTGCTTGTTTGTCCAATAAAAAAAATTCCTGACGGTGCCGGTTAGCGGTTGCGCGTACAACGTGTAGAGGCAATCGCATTTCTAAATCACATTATCAATGTCCACGTGTCGCTCGTGTTGCAGACACACGCATCTATCACACTCTAAGAGTAACATTCGTCGACATCATAGTCGCGGCAAGCCGCAGGGAAACTAATGATTATGTCGTAGTAAAAATAAAGAATACAAAACCAATAATTTTGTTACAACATTATCATTTGTAAAGCTGTTTTTAATTATGTTTAAGCTGTTTTTTTTAAATATACAATTTAAATTGAATCCTCTTTTACTAGATTTTTTGGCTATATATTGTCCCTTACGCCAATTGAAGTTCGACCATCCATGTCAACGGTTTATTTGTGGATTGGCTGGCTGTGAGATACCCGCAGAGTAGAATAGTACATCTCACTGCACCAGGTGTCGTAAGAGGTGACTAAGATACCAGAACCGACAGATGTCGATATATCCATCCGATATAGTGTAGCGCAAATGCTCAGGGGGGGGGGGGGTTGGGCAGTAGCAGCATTGTCGCGAAAGCTGCAATCTGTGATTGCCAATACTCTAGCTTAGCGCGGCAAATATGGGCAAAATTCCCCCTTTCTTGGGAAGGCATGTCCAGCACTGGAATTCCATTTGCTAATATAGTGATATTTAAAGAAAAAAAACTATACTTATAAAAAATATACTTATATTGTGGCTTTTTTATGTATAGTTTTATTTAAATCATAAAAAAATAATAGAATATTATTAAACGTATGTGTTTTCTCTATTCACTTAATATTTTATCAAAACAAATAGGTACATTTTATTGGTAAGATAACAAAAATATTATCAATATTTTCTTCAGATTATTCTTTTATAATAGCAAAAAGCAAAGTCATGTAACATACGAGTAACAGTAATGTTGCACACATCACTGCGGCCAGTACACATCCTCTGTATAATATAATTCAATAATGTTTTCGAAACGAGTTTATAATAATGATGGTGTATAATAATGTTTATTACTTGCCAGGAACAATATTTTTGTCTGAAACATTTCTATTACTTCTTAATAATATGTACTCTAGAATTGATAAATCTTGTAAAATTAAAGACTTCATATTATTTGCTTAAAAACGAAAATAGATTACTAGATAGAACTGATTTAGACAATTTCAGAAATGTCGTGTTTCGAGAACGCGCGCGGCGGTGCGCACGCGCAGACCGCGTGGCGGCGTGATCGCCGCATGCGCAGGTCCTTAATATAGAAAGAGGTTTTAATACATACGAGTAGTACGTACTTATTGGTTCATGTGGACAGATCATGTCTGACTGACGGCCCGTGTGACTTTTGCTTGTCTCACGTTCTGAATGACGGAAGCACAGTCGACATCTCAGGCTAAGTATATTAAAGTAAATAAAAAGTCAATATAGACTTTTTGTTAACATAAAGATCTTTGCCAAATACGCAGATGAGCAAACAAGATATTAAACATAACAAACATGTGTAAAATATTTATGTACATTAGTTATTAAGATATCTTTTTATTTTGAAAATCTACGTAATAATTTTTTTATATGAAGTTAGCAGGCCAATTGTTTAATTTTTGATTTACCATTTAAATCATAATTAACAAAACCAAAAAATATAAAATTAAAAAAGCACAGCTCGAGTAGTCTACGTCTGCTAATTGACGAATTTTGTATATAGCAAAAGCTGCAGAACTAAGTCTACTAGCGAGATCAACTGTATGAGATCCCTGTGTCACTGTGGCTTACTCCAGGGTATGTAGCGTTGACCACGTCCAGCTCCTGATTCGGCACAACTATGCATCAATGTGTTAGTTTAACATTTGGTGTAACAAATTTTATACTAATAATATTACTTGGGAAGGCCTATCTATATACAGCAGTGGACTTCTTACAACTAATATGCTGATCAATTAATAATAATAATAAATCTCTGACAACAGAGGAATCACAAATATACTACTCAAATACATATATTTAACACCCAGACACAGAACAAACACAAATGCACTAACCCACGACCCTTGGCGCCATCGGGCCCGTCAAAGTTTTACTTCGGGCAAATCCACGGGCGAGGAATAAACATTTTGTGGCTAATCATATTAGATTAGATCTTTCTGGAAATGTTGATGGTAGAGTTCTTATCAGAGCTCACTTTTATGTCGACAATATAATTCCAACATCGACACAGGCAGTTAGTACAATTTGTTTTGTACTGAGATTATATGCCAATAAAATTGTATACTTATACAAAAGGAGAACTTCTATTCTTGTCTGTTGGTGAACACTTTGTCCGCAAAAATAACTTTATAGCATTTTTACAATTTCAGCATTTTCTGCAATATTTGTATCGAAAGGTTCCTTTAAGTAACCCTTATTTAGTTAGTTGGCTAAAATTATTAATCCCAGCACTTTGATACAAAAAAATCAGAATGTTTGATGTTAATGATAATTTATCTTAATTAATTTAAGATAATTAACAACTTGCAAGCTAAGATGTCCTTAAAAGGCCAGAGCTCCATAAAAAATAAACATTGTCCTTTAGTACCTATTCTCTAAGAGTAAATTCCTTTTTTATTAAATACCTAAGCCGGGAGGTACCGGTAGAGTAGAATAGTACCGCCACCACAGTCGCTTTTTACGACACCTGGTACAGAGGAGGTACTTTTCTACTCTGCCTCATGGGCATAAGTGTTCCCGTGGGCTCTTCGATTGCCAGCACGTTTACCCAGCGTGTCTAGTATGGGCAAAAATCCTCGTATCTTGGAGAGGCCTATGTCCAGCAGTGGGCTCTTAATGGTTGGTATGATGATAAGAAACTACACAGACCAAGCTCGCGAGCACCGCTAGTTAACAATAATGCTAGTTAATAAATTTGCTTTAGCGGCGAGCAGCGGCGTGCCTACAGATTATGTAAGGTGTTTGCTCACAGAGTTATCACGCCGCGCCCCGGCCTTGGGCGGCAACTGCCCGACAAACAGACCGCTTCCTATTTGAACAGCCTAATCTACATCTAGATACCTCAAGCAGACCTCACACACTGTGTCCTGTTATTCAAGAATCCTATGACACGTCCACAGTAACTGAATTTATTTTATTTTATCTTCCGTAGACTCTCTTCTTTCTCTCTCTTCAATTGATAAAAATTACTTACAGAGTTTTGTTTTGCGACGAAATATAACTTAAAAGTGAACACTTTTAAAAACCACGGCCCTAATACTTGCTTATTGACGCTTGGAGAATTTTTTAACCATTGTAGCATTCTCGATTAGAAACCTTTGGTCTTTTTTATATAAAAACGTATGATACTCACTCTCATCTAATTTAATTCGCAAGCAATATCGCTCGGTTACTTGTGGTCCACTTGCAATGGCGAGGGAGGCAGTTAAATTACTGAGTAATGGGATAAACTTGAGTTGAGAGGTTGTTATATTTACTAACTATGCGGAGAGCTTATCGTGGACTACTTTTCATAAAACTTTCCTCTAAAACCAAGACCTCTCTACTATCCTATGGAGTTGTTGATACATAGCGGATGAGGATACAGAAAGATAGGTACGATCTGACGTCTGTTCGCGCTGAAACTTTAACGTTCCGTGATAACAATTTTATGTGTGTGGACATAACTTGCAATATATAATATAATATATAACGTTATGAGTCACGCTGATAACGTTCAGTGCAATACGTATGTAAAAAACAAACTATGAATCATGTTTAAATTATTTTCACGATTTTCTAGTGCGTGCGCGCGCACCTTTCACGATTGAGGTAAACTGATTTATGTTCTCTATTATTATAACACCACGAGGTGCGGATTGGATATATATATAATAGAACCTCGCTTCGTGCTTGATATCGTTGAGGCGACTGGGGTCGGAGTAATAATAATAATAAATACTTTATTGTACACCAAACATAAAAATATATGACAAAAAACAGTAATCATAAAGTATAAGGGGCAGCCTCATCGCGAACAGCGATTTCTTCTCGGCAACCTTTGGATGGAAACAGCGAATGAAACTAAGAGGTAGCAAGAGGTGTAAATAAGACAAATAGAAAAATATACTAATATATAGAATATACATAATATAAACAAATTTTATATACGGAAATATAATTGAAAATATATTAAGCGGGAGTGCATTCCACAACCGAATAATCTGGGCCGTGAAGGACATACTAAAAACGCAGAAATGTGTAATGCACTGGTGTTTTAAGTAAAAGGGTCTCTGATGACCTGAGAGATGTATCATGGATCTAGGAACACGAAACGATTTTTGAGATATCAAGGGTAGCAAGGGTCGAACAGTCTCTTGTATAATAAAGACAGGACGTAAGCATGTCTGCGAGGTAGATTCATACGGAAATGCGTAGCTCAAATAAAAGACAGGGCGGAGAGCGCAGCACCGCCGTAAAACTAAACTCTGAGGTTGCCACCACGCTCGCGAAGAGTGTTAATTACGGGCAAAAACCTTTCTTTTCCCGAGGGAACTAGCACATGGACCGCAGCCTATAATCGCTCGTATCATATTATAAAAGCATTAGCACATTGCCAGCTTTTTGACTTAAAGATATTATATCACATAACCATATGCCTCTCTCACCCTTCAAACCGGAATGCAGCAATGCAACTAAGTGTGGCAGCAACACACTAGTGGGTAGAAATAGACGGTAGCCAGGTACCGAAGCGGACGATCTTTGTTTGAGGTCTACCTTTAGTGTCCAAAGATAGTTCTGTTTAATATTCTATTTTAAGTAGATTAGTACCTCCAACTGCACTACCAGAACCGACAGATGGCGGGCGGTATATCTATCCGAAACAGTAATGTAACTCAAATGCACAGGACGGGGGTGGGCTTCAATTCAATTTCAAATCTGGCAATTTGAATTATGGGCAAAACACTTCCTTTCTTGGCAAGGCCTATGTCCAGCGGTGGACTTTCAATGGCTGGTATGATGATAATAATAATGAATATTAGGGTTAACACTTGTAACTGGACTGAAGAAAAATCTGTCCACACTCATGAAAAATGACAAATATTAAACGAAACAGAAGCGTCTGCTTTCGGTTGACACCAGAAAAAATTGGCGATAAATGACCTTCAAAAGTAACACAACTACCAAGCTTGCCAACACAAATATTGATAGAGTTCGACGAACAAAGCAAATACGGCATACTTCCTCGACCTTGAGGCTCTGCAAAATATTTGCGTGGTGAGGCGCGATAACTCCGCGCGCCTGTCGACAAGACCAACAGCTGTTATGCAATGATGGCACAGCTGTGGCCCAATTACAGAGACCTGGGCGCGCGGCGATAAGCGAATATTGGCGGGAACGATATTGCCTCAGCGTTTCCTCTGTACGTTCACAGACAAGAAAGATTATACCAGGAGTTGTTATTGCAACAGATTTGGACCGATAGGGAAGCAGTGGTTCTTCTGCGTCAAAGATTGTGAAGTCGATCCCCATCGAGTTCAAACATTAATATGATGAGTATTTGCGTTTCTTCTGTGTCTAGGTGTTAAATATGTATTTAAGAATGATATTTGTGATTCCTCAGTTG
This sequence comes from Heortia vitessoides, assembly GCA_020976665.1. Classification (NCBI taxonomy): domain Eukaryota; kingdom Metazoa; phylum Arthropoda; class Insecta; order Lepidoptera; family Crambidae; genus Heortia; species Heortia vitessoides. The sequence goes on along the minus strand of JACJUM010005601.1, from coordinate 227,055 downwards.
GCTGATCTCCGTATCACAAGTGCTTTATGTGATTTATTCCGGAGGTCAATGTACATAATGTATGGTTTAGGTTAACATTTCAGCCATTTTTTTTCAAGGCAACTAAGCGTGAAATCGTAGTATAATCACTTGTTTATACTTTAAAAAGGATTTGTATGTAAAGGTTTGATTTGTTTAAGTCGCTTAAGCCGTGGTAAGTCGCTTGAAGCACTTGTGTTACGGACGCCAGACAATAGAGGAAACACTAACATATTACTTAAATACACAAACATATATTTAACACACAGACATGGAACAAACCAAATATCGTCATAAAAATATTTGGCTTGGGTGGGGATCGAACCTACGACCCTTTACGCACAAGGTGGGATCACTACAATCTGCGCCATCCGGTCCGTCATGAGAATTTCATAGCTATGAAACAGATTATGAAGAAGATTTCCATCGCCCCCACATCATTAACTAATGAATTGATACTGTCGGCAACCTCTCGAGGAGGCTGTGTCGGGCGCGGTCGATGCGATCATAATTATGATGATAGAGTGAGCATCATACTTGTAAATCGGTTATCATAATATAGAAGCCGATCTTCTTTGTAATCATTAAAGTTGGAGTGGGGGTATGAATAGTTGGCAACACAATCGAGTCGAGTGGCCGAGTCGGATGACGGTGAGCATGTCGGCGCGGAGTCGAGGGCCTCTTCAGCTCGGCGCGAGTCACCTGACCGAACCACAACAACCCACGACTTTATTGAGACAATCTGAAACGTATCGACGCGGCACCCGTCGCCGCCTGCGAAATATAACAATGCTATCACTGATATATGAAGTACACGACCGCGCAGTCCGCAGGCAGTGAAGTAAACTAAAATAAGAATGAATAAGAAATTATATATCCCTGTAGACGACTCTCGCGTTCCTGCACCACGGTGATCAGTGACTATCTTTGTATCCACAGTTTTTATTCGCACAAAGTCTGACTAGGTACCCTAGCTAAGTCTCTATATCTCTTTAGGGGTACTACTGGCGACTGAGGTGCCAGAAGCGACAGAGGGCGATATATCCAAACATACACGGCGTGAATGCTGCGTTCTGCGATTGCCAACATGCTTGCCCAGCGTGGCAATAATGGGCAAAAAACCTCCTTTCTTGGAGAAACCTATGTCCAGCGGTGGACTTCCGGCGGCCGGTAACATGATGATGATGATAGCTCTATTTGTTTCCCCCATATATAACTTACATATGAACTTTTCAATCCAGTTATAAATTCTATACTATTATAACTGTAACTACATATACAGTTTATCATAAAAAAATATTGCTACCATAAATTGAGATATAAACTATCCTATCTCTCAATATGATCAAACTGTACTCAGTAAGCAAACATATATTAATATCGGTTTAGTAGTTAAGATTTTAATCTCGGACCAACACCAATACTCATAAAGATTCTCGAATTGATTATCCTTATTTACTACCTTAATTAGTTTGGCAGAGTAGTATACCTTTCTCTGTGCCAGGTTTCACAAGAGCCCCCTGAGGCACCATAACGGACAGACAACGATACATCCATCTAAAACATACAGGCGCTCTGCGATTGCCACTACGCTAACTAAGGGCATAAATCCCTTATCATTGGGGTTCATATGTCCAACAGTGGGCTTCATATGGCTAATATGATAACTAACTCAATTGTGGGCGTCCGTCCATGAGCCCAAGTGTACACATCTGCTCTTAATGTTTACACACGTAATAACATCTCACGTTGGAAACACGTCCCGGCGACACGACCGCGCCGCCGGTGTGTGAGCTCGTCGGTGGATGCGTGGACGGAGAGAAGACGGTCTCACTTGAGAAGATCAATTTGAAATTAAACGTAATTTAATATTGTCACACACCTTTCTCAATTAATTATGTTAAATTACTTTAAACTATTTTGATTGACTTTAAACGATGTTTTGTATAGTTTGAGCATAGTTTTATTTACATTTATTTATTATGTAAAGTACATATAAAATTTATTTATTAAGTTAAAATATTGACTGTTTATAATTATTTTAAAACAGCATGTACAATACAAAACTGAGGAACTGAGGACTAATATTACAAAGGCGAAAGTGTACGAGTATGGATATCCATATATAACAAAGACATCCAAATGTGGATGTCTTTGTTACTACTTCACACCGGAACGACTCAACAGATCTGGATGCAATTTTGCACAGGGATTATTGACAGTCTGGAGTAAAACATAGCCATAGGACACTTTTTATTCCGAAAATATTTTTCGGAAAAACTTTTTGCACTGTTAAGCTATCGAAGAGCAATAGAATCTTCGTCCTGTAATAACAGATTAATTTGTTTATTATCTATGAACTCTTAATCTAATTAGATCTTAAAAATTGTTCATTTTCTAGCAGCTTTAATTACTTCTTATAAAAAACACCATACATAAGATAAACACTTTGCATAAGTAGACATTTTATCGCTCAATGATACTTAGATAATACAAATAAATTGGATACTAATTCTAGACTTAAACTCTCAAGACGGAGTTGAAGCGATGAGCTAGGCATTATGTAATGGTACTTAGACTTAGTGCCTGACTTAGAACCTAGTCTCGAGCGGAGTTTCCAGCACTCAGGCTGATTGGGCGTGTCATTTACATGCGCAGTTCCAAGCGGCAACTCGCGCTTCGGGTCGGTTACCCGCAACCAACTTATGTGATGTGTGCGGGGGGAACCTGCGGCGTTCAAATCCAAACACATGGTCATGTATATGTATTCTTCGCATGTTACCGAAAAAAGACAAATAGAATAATTAATTTTTGATTTCTTTTAACTTGTGCCTTGAGGATCTTATGCCACTTTACCCAGTAAATTCACGTTCCTCTTTCACCCTTCAGACCGGAACACAGCGATGTGAACACTGCTATTTGACAGCAGAAATAGTTGAGAGTGAGACGAGGTACCAACGCAGACGACCTTTTGTATGAGGTCAACCTAATAGCAAAACCTGGGTATGGTTTAGTGTTGCCGATGCTTTAATGTCATCTACATCCGAAATCGAATTAAACAACCCGACAACTAAACGATCAAAGATCATTTCTGAAAGAAAACATTACTTGCTTCGTAGACGAAGCCACAGCCGGCGCGGACTCGTTACGCCGTACAATTTTATTATTAAAAAGTCAGGTAGTACAAACGTAGAATCATCTCGTTTATTTTGAGCACATCTCTCTATTACCGAGTACAAAGTAAGACCTTTGTTCTGTTGAACGGTTTAAGAAGCAGCCATCATCATTAATGAGGCGGGCGGCGACGGGCGGCGACGGGCGGCGGCGGGCGGCGGCGGGCGGCGGCGGGCGGCGGGCGGCGGGAGGTTACAGCGCCGCGCACACTAAAAGCCTAACTCTATAACCGTTTGAAAGCTCTCCGCTGACCTTTCAAATGGCAAAGCTTTTGCACATATGTGAGCTTTGAACAGAAGCCGGCCGCTTTAACGTTCGCTTGTAAATAACATTCGGATTAAAGAGAACCCGAAGAGATTAGCTGTGTTTTAATCTGCCGTTGTCCATGTTTGATCTAACACGCGTGTTTTATTTAACGTCTTATGGAGGCCCGCGTGGATTGATCTACATTCATTTATTTCCACTAGGGTTAGTGAGATTATATGATAATTGTTAATATTTAAATATATACATACATACATACATACATATAAATATATATATATATATATATACATATCTATATAATTAATTATAAAGAGGGGAGATCAGACCACTAAGGAATCAACCAGAAAACAATCCATACTAATGTGATAAACGAGAATTTTTTCTGTTACATGTTCATCACGGTCCTTGCAACATGGCACAGCATGTTGGTAGATTCATCATAGCAGCTAAAACTTCCATTGCTTGCGACATATAGGTCTCACCAAAAAAAGAGGATATTTTCCCATAATTGCTGCACCACGTAAGCCTGGTGGCCACCGCTGATTGAAGCTTCGCAACGAAAATGCTGCCGCCCATTCCCGGCCTGCTGCGATGAAACTGAGATATCGCCATCTCCGGTATCTCATCTTACGACTCCAGGTACGCGGGAGGTACTATTCTACTTTACCAGTACCTCACGGCATAGTACATAATTTGAACTCTAGGAAATACTATACTAATAACTATACTTAAATAAAAACTATACTTAAATACACAATGGTACCTTAGTCGCCTCTTACGACACCTGGTACAGGAATAGGTACTATTCTACTCTGCCGGTACCTCATTTTTTGGTTATTAGTTCGGGAATCAAACCCGGGTTACTTCTTCACAACCTGCGCTGTGTACAACTGCGGTGTATCACACAGAGTACGCCTAACTTTAACTGTCTGTGTTTACAGACAAAACATAAAACTTTAAATTGTGAAAATAAATGCAACATGTCAAATAACTCCCTGAAAACTTTCAAGCAACTTCCATTTTTGTTGTAAGCCGAATTCAGTGCGCGCAAAGCGACGGCACATTTACACAATAAGTGAAATTATAATTTCTGTTAGCACTGAAATTTTTTATGAAAGTATGTATAAATTCGGGTCTGAATGTATTTTTATTCGCCTGAGGTACCAAAAAGGTTTTCACTTACTGATGTTATAATGACTAACTTAGATATATTTTATATTGGAAAACATTTAGAAATGTATATATATATAAATGAATCCCTATTTCCCTTGGTCGCCATCACACGAACGGTGAACGGTTGAACCTATTTTTATTTTTTGTTTTGTTGCTATTTCTAGAGATTCTATTTCTATTGTCAAGAGATTATTTTACAAGAATAATTTAAGAAATTGCGTTGATAATAATTTACACCTTTAAGAATAACTTATCAAAGAATACTTAACAAACATGTAACTAGCTGTCTCGACAAACGTTGTCCTGTATCAACGATGAGTATTTAATTCGAATTGGTACAATTACGATTAAATAATATACATTCTATTTTATAAAAATATGTTAATGAATAAACAAGTGTATTTATTATAATACTTTATGATAAACAATATCCAGTGTTCGTTTTTAATGTTGTGTATCATAAAACATTAGAATAATAAATACACTTATTTTTCTTTGAAAAAGTCATTCACTTTCACATGGTCGAAGTCGCGGACACTAGCGGGTCAAAAATAAAACACGAAAATTAAAGTGAACGTTTGCCTTTCAAATGAGTTAGTACTTTATTAGATCTAGACTACGACCTCGTGTTAAATTAAAACAGTAAATTGTAGAAAACTTTAATAAATTGCCGCGCGCACGTTTGGGAGATCAAGCTCAAACTTCGTCATGCTTGAAACTAGTCACTAAAGTAGGCAGGTAACTCGAATTGTAAAGAAGATCTAAATACTACTACGGATTTTTTACCCCCTTATTATATATGTAAAGAAATTAGTTCTTTAATTATTATCTATGGGCCTATCTATGAATAGAGGGCGCGACTGACAGTGCCAACTTAATGACGTTTTTAAAATATGGCGATAGGGTAGATTAATAAAAAGTTTACTAATTGTGATAAAGGAATCGACTAGCTAATTTTTAAATAGTGGCTAAAATTAATAAACTTTAAATGTCGTTTCTTTGTATTTTCAGGTATGTAGTGTATCTGGATTGTATTGTTCTTGTTGTTAAAAAGATATTTGTGCTAAATAAATCTTTGTATTTTCAGAGCAACACGTTTATTATTGCAAAATTCCTAAATCACTATAAAATTGTCTTATATATATTATGTTATATATGATAAGTATTCGGCCCGAGTGATGGTTAGCGTCACGCAAACTCACCATTTGACCTGAGGATATTATGTCACATTACGCAGTAATCAACCCTACCTCTCTCGCCCCACCAATCGGGACACGTGTGAACACCGTAATTTGGTGGTAGAAACAAGTGCCAGTGATATACCCCATTGGTACGCAGTCTTACAAAGTAATTACGGACATACCTTACATTTTATTTATTCGTATTCATATCAGAAATAAAAGTCCACATAGACCTCCCCAGGATAGGGAGATATTTGCCCTTAACAGTCGCGCTGGGCAGGCTTGGTGGCAATCGCAGGGAGCATTATTGCGACGATGATGCTGCTACCCATCCCCACCCAGTAGTATCTGAGGTACGCTGTCTAGGATGGATATACCACCACCTGTCGGATCAGAGAGAGGTACAATTCTACTCCACGAGTATACGGTATAGTAGTCACGGCGAATGAAGAGATCCTACTGATAGTACACGTGTCGTACGCCGAGTCAAGAGACATGCCTAAAAATACCCTTAATATTTGGCACAAAGGGTCGCCGACGGTCGCCGACGGTCGCGGGGAGATCGCGGCCCGAGCCGGGGGCGCTCGTGCATGCCCGCTGGAGCGCGCGCCCTGGACATCCCGAGTGCGCTTCACTTTATTGGAAAACGAAAGGTTTCTTACATATTGAGGATGTTGTTACGATGCCCTGACTGGAATCTTGTCTGGGTACCTTGCCTCATTTGTGGGGCGAGCTATTGTTGGGCTCGGTCGTAGGTTTGATCCCCGCCTGGGTCAAACATTATATAGGTGTTAGAATATTTATTTTTTATTCGACTAGTTGGTCAAACCTGCATACAGTCCGCGTGATAATGAGCATCCCTGCAACCTATAGATGCTCGTAACATCACAAGGATATCACTAGTGCGTTGTCGACCTTAGGACTTGAAGATGTAACTCTCTCACCCTACAAACCGCGGTACAGTATACTGCGTACACTGCTATTTGGCAGTAAATAGGTGAGAGTTAGGTTCCAATGCAGTGGTTATCGTTTGAGGTCTACCTCATATATTTAAGTATTATATTTGTGATTCCTGTGTTGTTTGATTAGCAACACGAGTGCTTTGTTGATCGCAGACGATGTTCTACGGAGTGACTTTGGATAACTACAGAGTAAATACACCTTCGATAAATCAGTATTTTAATTCGTAAAAAACCCGATGAACATACACAATTGTATTATGGACGTCTGTTACTCTTGCACGCCGCAGTTGAACGGGTCGGTGTGGCAAGGAGATTAGAATAATGAGCACACGGACTAGTCTATCGCGGACCAACATCGGGAATAGGATGGACACGGTATTCTGCATAGGGTTAGTGAATGACATTAGTTTCTTCTTGTCCCGGAAATATGTACGGTTCCTAAAGATTAAATTTGGCATTGTTTTCAAACAGGGATTGACATGATTTTTTACAAAATGATAATTAGATAGAGAAAACACACTAGGTTACGTTTAGTCCCAGTTAAACAAAGAGCTCCCCAGGGACGCGATACAAACCGTACTTCATATGGATGAAGTCACCGAAAGTATTGTTATAATATTCGTATATACCGTTTGCTTGAAATCAATTCATGTACATTTTTTCCAATTCTAGATTGATTTTAATAAGAAATTACTAACAAGTCACCCTAACATCGTCCGGGTGCATAATACAAATGTATTCCACTGATCCCGTTGCCGCTGGTGTTTAAATCCTGGACTTTTATACTAACTTTACAATCCCTGACACCCCCGATAAACCAGGTTCTAGCAAACAAGACAAATAAATAATTGTCCAATCAGGCGCTGTTACAAACACTGCGGTGACTATTTTAATTTATATAGATAGATTGAACCACGATATTTTAAAATGTTTTGTAACGTGATGTTTTGCAATTAGCTAAATTCATCCCTCACCCACATGAAAGAAAAAACAAACAATACAAAAGGAAAACTCATGAAGCAACGTCGCATTTCTAAAGGTTCACGTGACGGGGTCACGGGATAGTTCAGGCCGACTGTTGGGCGACAGTTCTATTCGAAGGCTGGCGATAGGAAAATTCCTGTCACCTTCCTCTTCACCGCTTACGCAACCGCCCAGGGCGGCCCAGTTACCCGCGTCAACGACCCGCGAGCCTCCGCTGTGCCGGCCAGGTTTCACTGAAACGGATTGTTGGCAGGTGAAATAAACTGGATCAAATCAATATCTATTTCCGTGAAAAACTTTTACAGAGGGGTGGTGGGTGCGATTTTTTCGACGGACATTTTTCTATTGTTTTCTGCGAGATTGATTTGATCTTGTTTTAAGTCATTACTAGAGTTCGCCTGGTTAACGGACTTCGACTAAGTATATATAACTAAATTTTGCAAATAAATATTCATTATTTGTCATTCTCATGACATTTAATAAACAACGATTAGTTTATATAATTATTACTTCGTCAAAGTATGTCAATATGTCATTAAACAGTAGTGTGTAGTGTTTATAATTAATCTAATTTTTTAAGCGCATTGTGTATAAATGAACCGTTTTTTCAAAATCAACTTTAACTTTGCGAATTTTCACATTTTATCATGACCATTACACGAGCCATTGAGAGTCCGCTGCTGAAAATAGGCCTCTCCAAGACAGGAGGTTTTTAGTCCATAAGTGCCGCGCAGGGCAAGCGTGTTGGCAAGGGGATGCTGCCGCCCGTCCCCGCCCTGTTCGCAATTTCCTTTAAAAATGGAATACAAATATTACGCTTTTCGTATAAAATACAGATTTATAATTTATTTTTTAAAATGCTGAGAATTTTGAGCATTTTTATAAATTCCAACGACACCCCACACTGGCGAACCAGCGAACTTGACTCCGAGGTTAGTATCCGTCCGTGAAGCACTTGTGTTACGAATATCAGGCAATAGATGAATTACAAATGTTCATCATATAAATATTTTCTCTGAGTGGGGCTTGAACCCACGACCTTTGGCAAACAAGACCAAGACCATTTGCGCAATCAGAAACTTCAATTATCCTTACAACATAAAAATATCATTTGTTTGGTCTGTTGTAAATACCCGTCAGTAGTTTACTAGTAGCTTTACCCCACGACTCTCCCTGCGAAGTAATTAAATCATAACAAGCAGAGAGCGCTGCCACCCAGCGCTCTCCGCATAAAGCGAAAGGGGAATGCTGCTGTACATCTTCTACTTGTCATATTTGAGCTTCGTTGTTTCAGAAGGATACACCGCCATACGTCGGTACTCGGACGCCTCTGTCGACACCTGGTACGAAGAGATATTCTCTAGAACAAGCGAAGAATAATTTCGTCGTGTAGGGATAATCTGCAGATGCCATAAATACTTTAAATATGAATATTTATAGCCGTGAGGTGCCGGCAGAGTAGAATAGTATATCTGTAATAGGTGTCGTAAAAGGCGACTAAGGTACCAGAACCGACAAATGGCGGTATATCCTTCCAACACGGTGTGGCTTAAATGCACAGGGCGGGGATGGGCAGCAGCATTCCCGTCGCAAAAGCTGCGCCCTGCGATTGCCAACACGCCTGCCCAGCGCGGCAATTATGCGCAAAACTCCCCCTTTCTTGGGGAGGCCTGTGTCCAACGGTGGACTTCCTATTGCTGATATTATATTAATTATTTTCATAAAATTGCAGAGCGATATAAATAACAGTCACACGAAGAGAAAATAAGTAATAAATGAAACAAGCCCCCCTACTTCCAAAACAAAAGCAAAGTAATTACTTTCTGTCAAACAAAAACGATTCTTCAAAATCATCAGCAGCCCGGTAATGCGATCCCGCGGGACTGCGGGGGTGCGGGGGTGGGGCGCGCGGGCGCGCGGGCGCGGGGTGACAAATAAAGGATTCGCGACTCCCGGCTAACTAGTTTAGTTGGGCAACTCGGATGGAGCCTGCCCCGAGGGCCAATCCTCACACCCTCGGAACCTTTGTTCGGCTGATAGGTTTTCCTGCGACTCCTTTCGTTCGGAACCTTTATTTGCAAACATTAATACAACTTCTTGCTAAAACGGTTTTGTCGAAACGGACTAGATGCGAAACTTGACGACCAAAACATAGCAAAGGGTCGTGTATACATCGTTAGGACTAAACCAATTTCAGAAAAATGTCGACTGTTTGTTCTAGTCTAATCTCTAATAGAAGAAAATTATATTTGTATCGCATCTTTATAAGACAATACAGCGCTTCCTTAAGCGAAGTCAGGGGTGGATGCAAGTATACCGATACTTATTATAGAGCTTGTCATAAGTTAAAGTCACAGTCAAACATACTTTATTTAAGTAGGCCAATCACAAGTACTTTTAAATCGTCAATTTAATAAAAAAAAAATAAAAATAATAACATTAATATTTTCATCAAGGAAGTGATCACACGCATGTTTGTATAAAATATGTTTATGATGATATTTGTATTTTCCTGTGTCTGGGTGTTCAATATATGTATTAAAGTCTTATAAAATTGTGATTCCTCAGTTGTTTGATGTCTGTAACACAAGTCTTTAAGTGACTTATCAGTGAGTCAGGTTAATATATGAGATGTTGTGGGATAATATATTACTATTATGGGCCAAATGCCTGCTTTCCTAGGCAGCTCTATGAGATGATAATTAGTACTACATTCAGATAACCTCATCGGAAGCCATGATGTTGTTAAAACATTCGAAGTCGGCGTGAATGTGTTACGCCGTGCGTCGGCGCATCAGTCGGGCGGTTTCACCTCCCACATACATTATTCAAATAGCACAATAATTTTCCGAACATCCTGCCGCTATGTAAAAAAAGTAAGTTATTACACCGGCCAGTTATGATAAGCAGCTCCACTCCCCCCCCCCCGCCTCCCCCCCCACTTGTAGGGTGCGGCGGGTGCAGGATAAGAACTTGATCATACTTGTCTTGAAAAAATACCTATTAGAGAGAGACATAATCATAACTATGAAGAACGGTGTTATATAAACTTATATTTCTTGAATACCTATACGACAGTCTGTCAGTCGTACCAGAGTCAGTCGACTGTCTACTGACTCTGGTACGGCTAAACGGATGAATCGGTGTTTATCATAGTTGGTATAAATATAGTTAGAATTTCAGGGAACACACAGGTTAGTTTTATTAATGTCCTGATAAAAACATTTTTTTTCATTTATATTTTGTTGTGGTTTACATTTGTAATTATATTTCTGTTTATTACAAAGACAATACCATAATGGCTAATAGCTTTCTGTTTTATAAACATATACATATAATAGAATAAAGCGGTGGACCAACGCGACACAGTGTGTCGATCAATCGTTCGTCACTTTAGATACACACAGAACAGATATCCAGTTGCCGGCGACCGGCGACCGGCGCCCCGCGCGGCCGATCAAATGAAGCAGTTTTTATCTTGTTTCACAAAGTAACAATTAACTGCAGTTACTCGCGCAAGTTTATTGATTTGCAATACAAAGGGGCGCGCCGGCCGCGGCCGCCGCCGGAAAAAACACATTCAGGCCTTCCTGTCTCTGCGCCGGACCAGGCTCGGCTGCCATTTACCTTTTATTGATCACGCCAATGCCACGGACACTAACTTTAATTATTTATATGTATTTTATAAGCAGAAAGCAAACAGTAAATTTTGTCAGGAAAAATAAAAGAACATTTTAAAATGTTAATAGAAGCCGTAACTTTCAGGTCATAGTTAGACCGGCGGCTTCGATGCTCACTTGACTTCCTGTCTAAGAAATGCATGTATTCACTGGATATAAGGTCGTCTGCATTGGTACCTCACTCTCGCCTATCTCAACCGGCAAATAGCAGTGCTTGCATTGTTGTATTCCGACTTGAGGGGTGAGAGAGGCAGTGAATTTACAGGGTAGCTTGGCATAATATCCTCGAGTTACACAGTTGGTAGCGCGTTATATCCTGATGATATGACGAGCGTGTACAGGCTGCAATGACACTTACTGTCGCGCGGACTGTGTGCTTGTTGTCTACCTGGTCTAATAAAAAAAAATATGACGCAATATGTAATCTAAATATACTATTTCATTTAAACAAGGCTGTTGAGATGCCGTGAGGTACCAGAGACAGGCAAAATAGAATGGTATCTCCCTATGTATCCCTCTGCACCATGAAGGTCACGCCCTGCGATTGCCAACACGCTTGCCCAGCGCGGCAATTATGGGCAAGATTCCCTTTTACTTGGGAAGGCCTATGTCCAGCAGTGGACTTCTAATGGCTGATATGTTGAATCAAGGCTAAGCACTTGATTCACAATTGACAATTCACCAGTATAAAGTAATCAATAATAATTACAATAACGGATGTACCACATTTTGTACTCACAACACTGATGATACCCCTAATAAGTTCAAGTTTCAGTTCCGAAATGTGGAAGAGCTAAGTTGACCTCGAGACATATGTAACTACACTACCAAAGCACCAGCCGAGTTTTCAAAGAATTCACTTTGGAGCAAAAGTGGTAAAATAAATAAAACAATTAATTAAGATAACTCATTTTCCACTAGACTTTGCACAGACTATTCTAAGGCTAGATATTTTTTTGGCGGCTGACTCGTATCAATTGCTTTTGCCGCGAGAATGAAGAGATATAAAATAGCTTATGTTATTTATTGATAAATTATTACAATCATATTTGGTCAGTGTTCGAACCAACACGCCTGTATGCGTCGTGCGGTCACGTTTTGGCTGCCAATAAAAGCTTGTAAGACTCCTCCACACTTGCCAGATACACAAACTATTTCACTTGTTCATCTGTCAAATCATCGATCAGAATAACCTATAACATACATAGATATATACGCTAACAAAGTCGCAGAAGAAAAAAAATATCGTTTTACTATGCTGTGCGTAAGCAAATGTACACTTCTACAGTCAGTACAGTGTACGTAAGTGTCCAAACCGAACCGAGAGCTTTGAGCTTTTATTGCTCATCATCACAAACGCTATCACCACAAGGAGCATCCTCAAATTGGGATCATAGAACATTGTATGTTCAACTACCTACTGACCTAATACAGAGGTTGTTTGCATTGGTACATAGTAGAATAGTGCCTCCTCTTGTACTATATATCGTAAGAAGCGAACAGGGTAGCGGACCCGACTGCCCCGGAGGTGGGCATCAGAATGGCGAAGCTATGTTCTATAATTGCCACAAGGCCTGCCCAGCGCGGCAATTATGAGCAAATTGCCCCCTTCCTGTAGAGGCCTAAATCCAGCAGTGGATATATGTTCCTAAATAGCGATTATATCAGATAGAGAGACTACAACATCGAGCTGTTTTCCTCTCCGGAGACAGAAGTAATACATTCACATCATTTAATTGTCCAATTTTAAAAAAGTGTTCCTTTCGTAAACTGGTTGCTAGAAGCGATTTAAGAGCCGTGACTAAACTCTTAAATGGCCAAAACATATTTAATGAACTGCCGCTGGAGGCTGCGGAGTAATCGCCCCACTGACGGACCGACTAACACGCACACGCACGCGCGCGCGCACACGCACGCACGTGCACGTGTGCGCGCCAGAACCGGTTCGAGAGAGCCTTAACAAGCGTAAGTCGGTAGCTAAACAACTCCAGGGCTATCACGACGCGGGACAAAAAATTCCGTTTGTATTTTGTGATTGCCGTCACGTGTATCAACACTTTATCGGGGCCTCTGTTCCTCAAGTGTTTGGACTATTAGTAAACGATTTTTAATTATGTTGATGAAAATGTAATTTTATAGCTAGCTTATTTATTTTGCAATCAATAAACATCATTTTTATTGAAAAAACAAATTAATACAATTTTGTTTGTGATTAATAGCCGGCAGTAGGAGTTTATAAATAGAGATCATAAATAGAATTATAAAATCACACAACATACATTGAGGTAACTTAAATATAAGTGGCTTCAAACACTAAATATATGGTATTTAAAAATAAATTTTAATAAAACATGTAGTTAATATACAGACACAGAATAAAACATAAATATTCATTATAAAAATATTTATCCTAGGTGGGGTCGGACCCACGACAAGGATCGTGGGTTCGATCGTGCACAAGATAGAAACACCACCGAGGGTCATCAGGCCCTTTTAAGTTCATAATATACTGGAGAGCTTTTAAACAACAATTCATATCCCGAGTTATTTGTAATATGATTTCAGTTGATATTTATCAGAAAAAAAATTAACTTGTAGTGTCACGTTGGACGCAGATAAGATAACTCAGCATTTTCTATACATAAAACCTTCGAACGAAATATGATTTAAATTCTTTTTAACAATTTAAAATCGGAATAGAGCAATAGTATTTGAGAGCCAGCCAGGCAGAGCAAGAACATAAAAATGACAACCGGTCCTCTCGGGACCTCGGGGGATCACCTTCTTCGGATATTATGCCGAATAAGATGAAATTTCAAGTCATTTTTGTAACGAATTCCAATTTTCTTTTCAAACATTGAACATGACTCAAGAAATTAATGGTTACACGTGCATTTTACAATAAGTCATTAATATTGGAAAATAATGAATGAATACCACGGGTAATTAATATAAACGCCCGGAAAAGATAACGAATATTTATGATAATGCTGTTGTAGTCGACCATTATATATATACATAATTAAACCGATGCAAATATTCAATCTGATTTGCAAAAAATTATATCAATCAAGGAAGCAATAGATAATCGTAGTAATGAGCAAAAAATTAGCATTTTTTTAAATATAATATTTTAAAGGTAGTTGGCGACCCTGCAAACTGGAGGCAAGCCTCCGAAGTGGACCGGTTTTTCGGGTTTCGGACCACATCCAAATGTATCGAAAACTATATACGTGAGAAAAGCTCGCACGAAGTACTACTTTATTGCGGGGGGGTTAAGTCTAAAGCCCCTTGCGCGGCCAAATGCCTAGTGACGTATAAAATATGAACATGTCGAGTGTAGCTGTCCCCGTCAGGCGCGTAGCCGGGTCCCTCTCGCGCCAGCTGTCACAGCCAGTTTTCACAAACATTGATGCTCGAACGGGATCCCGGAGTACTTGCTCAACGAGTTTCAATTGATTTCCTAGTTTTTTTTAAAGGATGTGCTTACTGCCGAGTCAGAAGTCGCTACTTAAGATTTCGTCGATTACGAATTAAAAATGGAGATTAACTCAGCGACGCGTTTGTCCAGTTTACGAACGCGATGGGAGCGAATGCTGCGTGGGCAACACGCCTCTAAAAAATACATACAACTGTCATATCGAAATAACAGAATTTTATAAATATTTTCTAATATTCGCGGCGTTTCGTTCACTAGTTGTTACAGCTTCCAACCACGGCGAAGAAATGTTAAAATATTTTTCAAAAATTCGGCTTCTCTCATTTCGACATAACTTTTAGATATACCTAGTTGTAATTACACATAGATTTAAAATAGTACATTTAAACAACATTCAAATATGTTTGTAACGATACAACCCAATAAAGTTATTGCTAAATAGTAAACAACGTGAGTCTATGTTCGCCATCTCGTGTGTGTACACGTGGGAATAAATACTACTTATATATATTTTTGTAGAAGTAGAAACGACTTTCGATGATCTCAATGGCTTATGAATAACCAAAAGATAATTTTAGTTTTAAATATTTATTTACCATTTTTTCTACCAAGTATTTCTGTAATTATATATATGTGTCTATAGTAAATAGAAACATTTTTTAAATGTTTTTATATTTCATTTCAATCATCCTTGGAGTTTGAAGTACGTATTTAATTTAGGGATTTCATATTTTTTCTAACATACCAACCACCCCTGAAAACGACTAATAAAACTACGGAGAACTAGAACTAAGCTAAAAAAATTATATAATTTACCCAGCTGTTTTAAATAATCAACTTTCTCTGCTGATAATAATAATACTCTGTATTGGTACACTAACCATATAGATACCAAAAGAATTGGAAACGAATTTAAAATAAAAATACAATGGGCGGCCTTATCGCATAGAGCGATCTCTTCCAGGCGACCTTTGGATGGAAAAATTAGATAGTTTGGGGTGTACCTATATTGAATTAATAATATATAATAAAACACACCAATGTATTGAGATCTGAGGATCTCCAAAATAAGAATCTTATCTCATACAAAGAGATCAGCAACGCGCGTATGGCTCTTCTAAGTCACCGGTGTTTGTAGGCGGTGACTTCAAACTGCATGCTTAGATTTTTTGTCACCCTGATTATAAAGCATTCCTTTATTATTATTGCCAAGCACCAAGTGAAGCCAATAACCGGCATTATATAATTGCTAGGATCGGTAAAACAATTGCTTTTTGGTACGAATTATTTACGGATCATTAGTATCACAAAAAGAAAATGCGCATACATTTTAGTGGTCCCAATTTTAAAATGCGACATTTTACAAGTGACTCAGGTGAAATCAGGAAGAGCAGACTTAAAACCCCCAGTCCCGACACTAATGCGTTCTGACCGGTTTTGCTATTCACTGCGCACACGCAGTTTCCTACCGTACGCTTAAAACTTTACATATTTATAAAGATTAAATCAGTTTACACAACAATAGGATATATATTTTTTTATTGGACCAGGTCGACAATCAAGCATATATAACATGCGCGCGATATCTGCGTGGTGGCAAGCGTCGCCGCAACCTATAGACGCTCGTAATATCACAAGGATATCACTAACGTGATGCCAATCTTGGAGCTTGAGGATATTATGACTCATCATCATATCAGCCATTGAAAGTCCACTACTGGACATAGGCCTCCCCAAGAAAGGGACCAATTTGCCCATAATTGCCGCGCTGTGCAAGCTTGTTGGCAATTGCAGAGCGCACCTGTCCCGACAGAGATGCTGCTGCCCATCCCTGCACTTTGCATTTAAGCTATACTGTTTCGAATGGGTATACCGCCATCTGTCGGTTCTGGTACTTCAGTCGCCTCTTCGAACACAACACAAACAAATAGGTGAGAGTGAGGTTCTAATGCAGACGATCTTAGTATGAGGTCTCCTTCATGTTAGATACGTGTAAGTACCTTAATATAATGAGTACATCCGCGAAACAGAAAACGCTGCGCCAGCCCAAAATAAAAGCCGAGAGCAGGCATCAGATAGTGCCGCGGGTGTCCCTAAAACAAATAAAAAACAACATAAAGAACCCCTATAAACCTTATCACAAGCCTCATGTCACAAACTTTATTTGAAGGACAATGCGCAACTGATCATAACATCCATACGTAATTATTACCAGCTTTACTCTCATATATTTAAGTCTCAGTTTTCTCCAACAGAGTCGCTGTTTAAGCGCAGTAAACCAAGTCTCCCTGGAAAATAGGAGTTCCCCTTTCCCGTTCCCGTGGAAGGGATTAGACAGGGATGCAAGCTTCGCTTTAACCGGTTAGGGTCTAAGAGATAAAAGTCATGATTTGGGACTTGTTGTTTGTATTACAGCGCCGTGGATTTTATTTGATACAATCGGATAAATCGTGAGTGATTTGGGTTTCGTTCCAGTAATTTTTGTACAACGAACACTAAAAGGCCATGAGTCTTGAGAATAGGCGTGTATTTATTCTGTTATATATAAACGAACTATTATAAAAACACATTGTTGGCAATCCGAGTGCCTAAATCCTCTCCACCATTTACCAACTTGCATTTCTTATATATTCGATATTACATGTACAAAAACGTAATAATCGAAATTTATACAAAAATCCGTTCGTTTATTCTTGGTACTTTAAACCTGGCCTTTCTTTAATACCTCTTGTACCTGGTTAAGATATGTTTGCCTAAGTCGTCCCATACCAACTCTTGCATTCACTTCCGCTCTATATATTTGTGCAGTCATTCAACTTTCATCCATCTCTACTACATCTCCAAACCATCTCAACATTTCTTTCTCTACTGTTGTCACAACGTCATCTTTTACACCACATTGATCTCTTATTACACTATTCTTTAATCTATCTCTTTATTAATCGATTACTTAATAATTAACGGCTTTATTAATATCCATTATTTTGATACATCTGTAATGATCTTTGTACTTTTTTTCAATATTCAGGTTTCCCGGCTGACTAAGTCGTATTAGTTTTTCTTCTATTTATTTTCCCAGTAAACTACCGATAACATTATTAACCTTAGCCATATTGAAATCAACAATTTGTAACTGCGTAGCCTAGCCGTGAAGTACCGGCAGAGCACAATAGTACCCCTCCCTGTACCAGGTATCGTAAGAGCCGACTGAGTACTGTACCCCGACAGTTGACGGTATACCTACCCAAAGCGGTTTAGCTGAAATGCAACAGGATAAGGATGGGCAGCAGCGTTCCCGTCGCGAAGCTACTCTCTGTGATTGCTACCACGCTTGCTCAGCGCTAGAATTTTACGCAAATTCCCCCCTTCTTGGGGAGGCCCATGTCCAGCAGTGGACGTTTAACGGTGCCTAAGAAAAAGAAGAGAAGAGAGAACTTTAAATATGTTTACACGGATCTTTAATATAATTACATCTGTAATGATCCGTGTAATGTTGTTTTCCGTTTTCCGTTTTTTAAAATTACCGATAACATGTAACCATTAGCCTTAGCAATATCGAATTCACAATTATTAGCTAGGTACCCGCGTCTCTTGCGCACGCGCCACATGGCGTACAAGTATTAAGACGATGTCTGAATGATTAGAGCATTCGGTAGTGTTTCAGTGGTGCATCTTGAGTGCTAAAGCTCGTGGAATCGAGTCCCACCAAGGATGAATAATTATACGATGGATATTTATGTTTGTTCTGAATCTGGGTGTTAAATATATACTTATTATATTTGTTATGGTCAATGTACGGGATGTTGTGTGCATTCATACAATAATGAAGTAGAAGTGAAAAGATCAGTGAATGGTGGAATACATTTGATCATAAACCACAAGTAGTCCCCGGCGAGCAGCTGCCATTACTGTGGTGACACTCGCCAATATTGTCGCGGGAACATCAGCCTGCACGGCGGCGGTGTAATTTATTGTGAGCGTAAATTTGTTAATGCAATTGATAATAATACTTCCCCACAGATTTTATTTCAATTAAAAACAGCCATGAATTTCGCTATTAGATGGACTTTTCGGCTAAGCTATATTTATATCGAGATTCCAGCGCGTATTTGTGAAACGAAAAACAATGTCAGTCATAATTTTGAGAATTTAAACATATATATGAGGTTAATTATTATACCTTCACGTATAAATCAACTTTACATATAAGCAAATATTTATATGATGATATTTGTGTTTGGTCAGTGTCTGGGTGTTAAATATATGTATTTAAGTAGTATATTTGCGATTCCCCTGTTGTCTGGCGTCCGTAACACAATTGCTTTAGACGACTCACCTCGGATCAGGTCAATGCATGAGATGTTGTGACAATAATTTTTAAACGAGATTTATGTACATAAAACTTACATCTTTATGATATCTGTACACAAGATGATTAATTAATTTAAACTAATTTGTTTAAATATTGTCAGGCAAAAAATTTTATACTTAAAAATTGGTTAAGTTATGAGGGTGTTCCTCATAACTTACGTTCGTCGTAACCACCAATTTTCAATTTTTGTGTAACAACACAAGTACACGAGTTAGTAATACGGGTATGAGCAATTATTGCCTTATTTCTATTAGTCCTTTATTATTTATTGGCACTCATTGATCATACAAAGTCTCAATATCTTCTTATATCTTAAATAAAAGTTTCACAAGGAAAACAGAAATTCACATATGTATATCAGGATACTAAAAGGCTTATGTGTCTTGCACAACCAGTCCTCAATGACACAACCATAATTTGGAATATAAGAATCTATGTGCCATTTGACTAGTTCTCTCTAGTCCATGATAAAAACTTTGCGAGCATTCACATGCATGCCCGAACCAAAACATCAGGTTGTGAGATCACGCGGGCGGCGGCCGGTGCACGGGTACTTTTCTTTTTTACTTGGACTCGTCCGCGGAATTAATAGCCCTGGCTTTATCGTTTATCTTGTTTCTCGTAAAGCTGTGTTCACCAGGTACACTGAACTTAGGGCCAAACATAGGCCTCTCCAAGAAAGGAGGAATTTTGCCCATAATTGTTTTGGATGGATATACCGCCCTCTTTCGATTCTATCTCAGTGGCTTCTTAAGACACCTGGTACAAGGGGAGGTACTTTTCTACTCTTACGGTACTGTGACAATATGTACGCCTTGGTTCATTAATTCCTAAAGCAGTTAGTATTCTTGTTTGAAACAAAAACACTACTTTCATTATCAACATCATTATAGCAATTTCCACTGGACACAGACCTCCACAACAAATGACAACTTTTGTCCACACCTACCGCGCTAGGTTAGTGTAGCAATCGAAACAGGTAGACCTCATACAAAAAGTATTATGCATTGGTACCTGACTCTCACCCATTTTCTACCCTCTACCGACAAATAGCAGAGTTCTCATCGCTATATCCCAGTTGGAAGGATGAGAGAAACAATGAAATTACTGGGTTATGAGATATAATAAAAGCCATAAAGCAACGCGCTAGTGATATATGTATTTGAGATATTATTCGCTGCGGTGACTCTTACAACCACGCCGATTGCTTGCTTGTCTCTCGACCAGGTCTAACAAAATAAAATTGCTGAGCGCAGCTCCGCGACAGATTTATTTCAGTCCATTTCCTGCTCCTCCTCCATTTGCGCTACGCTTTTTAGGATGAGTGTACCGCCGTTTGTTGGATTTAATACCTCAGCCGCGTCTTACAACATCTTGTACAGGAGGAGGTATTATTCTACACAGCTGGTACCCCACGGCTTTAAATTTGTGGATCCTAAGAAATAGCACAAGCTGAATCACTTGGAACATTAAATTAGCAAAAATGTGGATTGGTAACGAGTTTCTAAATGTGTGGCACACACTACCAACTTATACTTCACTTTCACTCACCCGTCGACGCGGCACCAACTATGCTAAGCAAAATGTGAAATAAAGTAAGTAGAAGCTATGCAAAATAAAAAATCGAAGTCCTGCAAAAGCAGATGGTGTGCGCGAGCCCTAACACCCTGTACCACGACCACTCCAACCATCAATATAATTGGAAAGCTCGTCGCGGTGAAGGCGCGCGGCCGGCGGCGGGCGCGCTATGTTGAGCCCGCGCCCGATACACTGCGCAGTGCACGACGACGCTGGTCGGTCACTCGTTCACAAGCACGTTCAAAATATAGGCTTCTAGTCTCTGCAAGAATACTGTAACTACATAAAGAACCAACAACAATTGCATCCTACATCATGATAGTCTAATAGCTATCATGATGTAGGATGTTCACTGCTGGACATAGGCCTCCCCAAGAAATGGGGAATTTTGCCCATAATTACTGCTGGACAAGCGTGTTCGCAATCGCGAAGCGCAGCTTTCTCACAAGGTTTGCTGCTGTCCATCCCCGCATCATGCATTTGAGCTGCACTGTTTCGAATAGATATACCGCCATCTGTCGGTTTTAGTACCTTAATCGCCTCTTACGATACCTGGCACAGAGGGAAGTACCTACTACTCTGTTCTGCCGGTACCTCACGGCGGTATCATTTCTTATCAAATTACCAGGTTTCGTAAGAGGAGATTGAGGTACCGGAACTGATAGATGGCTGTACACCCGTAACAAATGCGACAGAATGGGGAAGGCCAGCATTCGTGACGCCACAATTCTGCGAATGCCTAGCGCGGTAATCATAAGCAAAATTCCTCCTTTCGTGGGGAGGCTTGTGTCCAGCAGTGGACGTTATCGGCTGCTGCCCTGATAATGATGATGTCGAGTTTGCTACTGAGTTGAACCACGCATATAACTCGCGTAGTAATCAGTGTTATGGGCAGTACACACTAGTGACCTTGGGGCTTAATTTATATTATCAAGTAACTGAACATATGAGGTCCGCCGAAGGTGAATACTGCGTGTGCCGCATTTATAAATACTTATATTTACAAACACATAGTTCTGTTCACTATCCACCGATAAATAATATTTATCTTTAAGACACGTTAAAGTTCACCAGCACTGGACCATTATCCCAGTGTTACGAAACAACTAACTAAAGCAATCATACAATTGATTACGCCTGTACTAACAAAAGCTTGCAAAGAAAGACCAAGAACGTCTTTTTCTTTCTCCTTCTCGGGCAAATTCTAAAAAGGGGGTAATTTTTTATTATATATAAATCCACAAAATTTTGGCTTACAGTATCGTACGTGTAAGTACCCTTTCTCGTATACGAAAGGTCGTGAGTTCGATCCACTCCCGGGACAAACATTTATGTGATAAACTAGTGTGGATGTTATATACATGTATTACATATGTAAATCCCCTGTTGTCCGACACACGCAACACGAGTGCATTAAGGTACTCATTTCGGAGTCAGGAATGTATGAGATGTAGGGTGAATCAATAATTAATTCTTATTCCGATATACTTAGTTTAAAAACGCAACGACGAGGTCTGCATCGATCATAGTTATAATGCTATAAATACGTAACATTTTCATTCTTTCAAAAGCTGCGTCCGCGCAAGTTGTGGCGTGGTAACGCTGGCAGCCATGTTCTCTGCTCGTCGTTTTTTGCGGCCCATTGTGAAGTAATGTATTCAAAAATTGTTGCCGCCGCGTCATGCCGCACTGATGTCATTGGGCACCAAAAAACGGCCCGAGTGAAGGCACCGCCGCAAAAACTTGACACTCAATTATAAAACTAATACTCGACTCCAAAGAAAGTCGAATCATTTTAGAACTCAACAGGTTTAACATTCTCGAAGGTTGCTCGTTAGAGTCATCATCATTTTACATGAGAAGAATGCGATGAACCCGTGTTATTTATATCGATCTGCTTTACAATAGAGCACATATATGTTTAGGCCGTTAGGTTTGCGCGGAGTATAATAGTACCTCCCCTTGTTCCAGGTGTCGTCAGAAGATGGCGATATATCCATTGGCAACAGTTTAGCTTAAAGCACAGGGCGCGGATAGGCAGCAGCATGTACCTGTCCCGAAAGCGATGTTAACACGCTTGCCCAGCGCGGCAATTATTGGCAAAATTTCCCCTTTCTTGGGGAGGCCTCTTGGGGATGTCCAGCAGTGGACTTCCAATGGCTAATATGATGATGACACATATTTTATGGGTTAATTAGAATTACTGTCTGTTATCTAAAGAACGTCTCGGCCGACACGACTCCGATGTACTATATAATACTTTCTTGAAAATTAATGTTACTGGTAAGTTCTTCACATGAGTTCTGTTTCCAGAAAGTCGTGTTCCAATCACCGATCGACTATGGTACACATCGCCTGCGCTATATATAGTAAAGTAAAAGCAAATTTTAATTAGTCCAAATAACAGCGAAGTGCTCTCCCGCAAAAAACGTTGCAATAAAAATGGTCACTCGGTGGATAAATTGAGCATAAAAAATGTTTTGTGCGATTACGGTACCGAGAGACGGCGGCGACGTGACGGGCGGGTCTTGTCTCCCTGGGTTCCGTAGCCTGCGGGATGCGTGGTAGAGTCAGTCAACAATTTTAATTTTTTTTAAAACAAGTTTAATTCAACATTACGGCCGTTGGAAGTCTACGGCTGGACACAAGTCACCCCAAGAAAGCAGGAATTTTGCCAGATTTTTAGAAATACAAGCTGAAGAGCACTGTCGCTTCTCGTGTTGATCGACCTCGCCCGCCGGGATACTTGAGTATGATTGTATGATCAAACAGTAGACAGTATTGACGCGTAAGGAGGATGGCGGCTCAAGTTTCAATTGACAGACAGTAGGTACCTGCCGTCTGGCAAAAACTTACACTCTCCGGTAGGGATGCCAGAGGAAGCATTAATTTAATACCAATATACTTGGTATATTGGTATTAATTGATTGGAGAATTGACTGAGAATTGGTCAATATCCATTATTCACCCTTAACCCTTAATCCTTACCACTTAGTGATAAGGGTTATGCAGCACTAACATTTTATTTTTAATTTCTTTGGTCATTTTTTTAATATATTTTTTTTAATGTAATTGTTTGCCACATTATAAAAAATAGTAAATAATATGCAAGCCTACATTTCACCCTCGTATTACCAACCCCAATTTTCTTGTAGTTGTTTGAGTAATTTAATCATTTTAAATTATTCTTATGACAGAGCAACGTTAGCCGGGACGGGACAGCTAGTGTTTTTATATATTAGTATGAGTCAAACACGAATACCTGTTTGTGTGTGTACGCACAGACTTGCAAGTGAGTGTACACTTACATATTTTTCATTACTGACCTTGGGAGGCGTTCAGTTCAATCGCGCCAGAAAACAAATCTCCTAAAATCTGGTTCCTGCAGCGGTCTGGATGTGAACCACGGATATTTCAATTGTTTTCCACTTTTCAGAATAATATTAGACTATTGTTGTTTGAACAAAGACACAACGGAGAACAATGGAATGTGACACAGTGATATCAAAATGTCTTATTTAAAAAAAATAATAGACTATAAATGTAGATGGGTGTCTGATATGGACCTGAAGTTGCAAAGAAAGTGCATCCTAAACACAGTCAGTTTCAAAAATAAGAGTACAAGAATGACCTATTTTTTTATTTTAGTTCGAAAATATGTCTGTTGCTTTCTCGCCGATAGTCGGAGTTGATATGGACAAAGAAGTTCACGGCCAGCTAAACTTGCAACACTCACTGTAATAATAAAGTCACAAAGTTATCAGCAACAAGTACAAACACCAACACCATAATTTGACAGTATGCTATAATCATGGTTCCAACGCCGTATAGGAGCAGAAGCTGCGCGTGCGTCGCCCGCGCACATCCCTGCCGGCGAGGAGAGTAGCTCGCTCGGTTGCCATGGCAACGGTTTTTGCGACAGCGACTGGCAAACCTTGACTTGTTTTTTGCAGCATTATGTCATGCCGCCGGTGCCTACTCTTCGACGAACCTATCTTATCTACAAAATTTAACAATGTTCTCGCTCTACTTAATGATATACGAAACTGACCTTTAATGGGTAACGAATAAAGTATATTGCGCTCTTTTGTGTAGACGTACAAAGTTTGTATTTTTTGCAACAGTTAAAAAAGTTCGTGAATGTTTTTCACCGCGCGAATAGAGCGTAATGATCGGACATTTCCTTTAATAATCAACTGTTTTTTTTGTTGTCGTTAATAATTTCGTCTCGGTGCGTGCGCACGGATGGTGCTGATTTTTGTATAAATTATAATCATATAACAAAAACATGCCAACACTTATTTAATACGAATTTAAAGTAAGTTTTCCGTGCCTACGCTCAGATAAGTAATATACTCAAAATATAGATGTGATACAAAGGGCTACGATCATTTCGCTGCAAATTATTCAATGTCATAAACAACCACTATATTATTTATCTAAGCAAAGCACAAGCGCTCTCAGCGCGAATACGATAATTCAGAGCAATTCGGTACGAGCTGCGGCGGGAGACGAACCGGATCCCTCGCGTATAGCGGGCGCAAATTAACGCAAGCCGCCAACAACACCCACCAGCTACTACCGACAGACGCAGTATGCTGACTTCGAACATGAAACGAAATTGATAGTTGACTCGTATAGTGTTTTGAACGTTTGTTAACGGGGAACTCTATAATCTGAAACAACTTAACCACACATTGACGGGCCCGATGGCGCAGATGGTAGTGATCCTGTCTTGTGTGCCAAGGGTCGTGGGTTCAATTCAACGCTACATCAGCTGTAGCGAGTTCGGTCGCGGGAGATGTTGAGCCGCCCACCGGCCATACTTCTCTGTTTACTTACTTACTTAGCTCTGTAGACGGGAGATAAATAACTATTTGGCGTGGTACTTATTCGTTGTGATCGTTGTTTTTATTGCGAGACAAACTTTGAGAGAGGAAGAGAAAATATATGTATGTTGAATAGACTGGTAACTACAGAATCGATTGCGAAAATTATTTCACTAGTAAAAAGTTACATTCTTCTGAATTAAGATAAGCCGTATTATATTTACAAAAAAAATTTATAGATACCTACCATAAATTAAAATATTTGAAAACGATCTGTATTATTGTACGGTTGTAACAAATAAACTCAAAAACTAGAGAAAGGATTTTAAAATATCTTCCATAAATAAAAACTTACACTAACAGCAAGTAACATAAGCTCCGTGTCCTCCCCGCATCCTCACAGACAAGCTAACTACGGGGGTCAAACCGCAACAATGTGCGCTCGTGCGCCGAGCACAGCCGGGACGACTCGCGAGTGATAAACATTAGCACATGCTAATCAGCCCGACTGCCCATCCAAGTCTAAGAAGTGCGAAAACTATCAACAAATATTTGGCAGTGTGTCATAGCCAGTGTCCTCACCCGGGCTCGCCTCAGACCGCCTGGAATCCCAACGAGACGCCATGTTTGCTAATGTGCCCACTTACTGTACACCGTTCAATTAAAGGAGACGATACATTCAGATTGAGTTCTGACTCGAATACCCAACACGATCGCCCGCGGGCGCGCTTCCAGCTCTGTGTCTGTCTTCTGTGTTCTGTGTTCTAGGTCTTCTAGAATTATAATATCGTCTTTATTCGAACTCGCCACATAACTACACCGTAGGTTTTTATTGTATATATTACAATGTTTTAGCAAAGCTTAATCATTATGTTATTTGATCATGAAGTTTCTCATTAGTAAAATAATTTTTAACTAGCTCTAGCAGTTCAAAGAGTAGTAAGATCGGCCCAGCCGCTTCAAGGGTCAGCCGGAACATAAAGACGGACAGATTGAAAAATGGGTTGTTTTATGGCAGTCCCGTTTATATTTTCATAGGCATTATGTGGAATGCTGTAATTGGAAATTTAAAATAACGACTGTCACTTCAATTTTATCAAATACTAGCAGTCAGCTATATTGTTATTCTGTATAAATACTATTTGCTTTCCAAATACAATAAAATAATATTTTTTAATGCGCCCGTGTGTCATTCGGTCGCACGCACACACAGCAACAATCAACCTACAATATCTTTTAAAACTTCGCAATCGATATTAATCTATAATAGCGAGACGTCGAACTTAAAGTTGACAGTAAAACATGACGTACTTGGGTAGGATCGTCTGTTGCACCGACCGTGTCATTGCAAAGTTTCATTAGAATTATCTGCGTGCGACAGTAGCAAAATATACAAACTCATACCAGTCCTTACTGATATTATAAATCCGAAAGTAACTCTGTCTGTCTGTTACGCAATCACGCCTGAACTGAACCGATTTGTATGAAATTTGGTATGCAGATAATCTAAAGCATTAGAAAGGACATAGGCTACGTTTTCATTTGACATAAGAGTTGTGAGGGGTCGAAAAGGGAGATGAAAAGTTGTATGGAAGTATCACTCATTGTTAGGGCTAGAAGCTTAAAATTTATTTTTTAAGCTATTGTTTTGTACATATAAATAAATATAATATTAAAATTTATATAAGTTAAAGTAAAAAGGTATGGTGCCCAAAGAAACTACTGCACGCGGACGAAGTCGCGGGCACAATTAGTTTTAGTTTATATAATATATTATTTAGCCATGAGGTACCGGCAAAGTAGAATAGTACCTCCTCCTGTACCAGGTGTCGTAAGAGGCGATTAAAGTACCAGAACCGACAGATGGCGGTACACCCGGAACAGTGCAGCTCAAATGGGCAATACTTCCTGTGTCCGGCCGTGGCCCGTTGTAGACAGACGTTGGATACATTCTTGCATGCATCCTTTCAATTTCAAGTATCTTTTATATAGATCGAGATAGGTTTGTATAGATAGGTCGAGAATATTTCTAAAAAGGAATTTTATTTTTTCATCATAGATACTTCCTTGTGAGGTGACGTGTCGGACAAACTTTGTAGCTTAAATTTAACTGGGCGGGGCTGGGCAGCATCTACCTCAGCTAAGCACGGCTGATATGATGATTCAAATGTCAATGATTTATAAGCAAACCACCGATACATTTGGGTATCGGAAGAATATATTTAGGAGTTGGAAGCCAGCGTCCGCTCGCGGCGGGCCGCCGGCGCTCATTAGACAGTCGCTGGAGCGGGCCGCATTGTTCTCTCTATGTGAACAGCAAGCGCGTGTTGATCGCTATCGAGAGCGGCTAGGGCTGCCCCAGTATCGATGTTAATCCATCGATTGATAAATATCTATCGGCGGCAAAACACGCGGTGAAAAAAACTGATTTTTGACTTTTATTTATTAATATATATATAACCTTGTGACTTGAAAAGCCTATATTACCCAGTAATTTCATTGACTCACTCACGGTTCAAGTCCAAACACAACAATGCACACTATGCTATTTGGCCTTTGTATGAAGTCTACCTCTAGTAAATTGTTTATATAAAATACCCGCAGCGACAAGCCTTTCTCAAAAATTAGACTATCCAACACTAAAATAATTTTTCATACCAAACCCGTGGTTCTTGAGATAAGCGCGTTTGAACAAACAAACAAACTCTGCAGCTTTCTAATATGCCAAATACAGAAATGCTACTATAAGTTACACGTGGGATGCTACTACCTTAGCATATGTCATTTTAATCAAGCTATATTAAAAGGAGCAAGGTGGGTATTATATAAAAGACAGCGGTGGCCACCGACCCGGCCGCAGCACCGGCCGGCTCGGCGGAGGTCATTCCCGGTTCGGCACCCGTCGATGTTATCTGCGACGTTGATGTGCGCCGTGCCTGTGTGTCACGCGCCAGCACAACAAACGGCTGCACCTCCAGCATGACGGAGCGGCGCGCAAGTCAGGCTTACACAAACTCTACTCTACAGATCCCTTTAAGGATACCCAGACACTGTAGATTCCTATCACTAAATTTATTCGAGATATGTACAATAATAAATACGTCATAGATTCCTATATCATCAACATGTTTATTTTGTAAACATTTCAGTTTAATTTATATTATTTTTGTTGTGTAAGTTTATATTATTATTGAATTTACTTTACTTTCCATTTATAAATAAATTAGTAGTACGTACATCTAACTGCCCTGTCATATTTTCCTCGTATAAGTCCGTCAAAGGGTTGCCTGGAAGAGATCGCCCTGAGCGATACGGTCGCCTATTGTATAATACAACTTGTCACTTTGTATTCTTTCTGATTTTGTAATTTTTTTTAGGTACAATAAAGAATTTTATTATTATTATCTTCTCATACATTGACTGATACCGACTGCGTGATAAGTCGCTTAAAGCACTCGTGTTACGGACGTCAGACAACAGAGGAATCACAAACACGGAGACAGACATAGAGGAAGGACAACCGGAACAATGCGAAGTACTATTCTACTCTGTTACTGTGCAAAATGTTCCTAATGTTAATTGCATGCTGAGAGCCAGCGACTTGTTTTCAATCAGTCACCCGAATGGTGGTGCCCCGGTGGGTATTTTTCCGGAAAGGATGCGGGTTCAAAACCGCTTAGAATTGAATCATTATCCCTACAAACATTGGATGTCCATTGCTGGACACAAGTCTCATCAAGAAAGGTTGCCATTTTCTGAGCGTTGCTTTTGCAACGGTGATGCTGCTGCCCACCCCCACCCTGTGCGTATGAGTTACATTGTTTCGAGTGGATATACTGCCATCTGTAGGTTCTTGTACCTAAGTCTAACACTTGCAACTAACGACACCTAGCTCAGGAGAGGTACTATTCTACTCTTCCAGTACATAACGGCAAAGCAGGGGAGAAAAAGCAGGCATTGCTAATTGGAAATTGGGCCACAATTTCTGTTTAGGCCGGCTCCGGACCTCAGCCGCGTCTTACAACACCTGTCACAGAGGGAAGTACCATGTTACTCTAGCGGTACCCCGCGGCAAGTAATTTTAATAATTGGCGAGGCTCGAGAGTAAAATCCCAAGTACGTGATGTATCACGACCGTCGGTGTCCGGTTACAGCGGGTCAGCGCGCGTCATGTTTCCATCTATGTGCAGGAGTGGAGATCGATCGCATGTCAGTCAGACTTGGGTTGTTCAACTGCGGCCGGCTCGCCACAATGAACATTGGTTATTCGCGCTATCTATGTACATATCTACTTACAAACACCATTCATTTCTTTTATTTGTATAGCTTCGCCGAATGAATGACGAGTTTCTTCGCCTAAAACGGCAAAGATACACGTATCGTAAAATCTAGTTACAAAATATAGTATATAATCAATCTGCTTCTCTTGTATTTCCTATATTCTATGCTCGGAACAATAGTTCAGACAATACATAGTTTACCGAAATAAAGTTCACTACACAGATGTGTTGCACACACACACTTGTGCTGACTGCATTGTCTTAATACAACTATGTAAGACTTAATCAACTTGGTGGAGACGAAGAATTGTCTAGTTATCTTGATAGGCTTTGAACCCTCATTCCAATTGTTTCAAGGGAAAAAGGGAAGGTTTACCAAGAAAAATAATAGATATTAGTTTTTGTTTTTGCTAACACCTGTAAAACTTTTATAACTAAACAATTAGGCGTAAAAAATCACTTCGATTCGCCACTCAGTTTGGCCGTGCAAGACTTACTTTAAGCGACGCACACGTACACTTTCCCATTTATAATACCTATACATACGTACATCACGCCTATGTCCCTTAGGGGTAAGCAGAGACTGGATCTTCACTTGCTGGATCTGCACATTAGTCCTTTCATATACGCTCGTTTATTCTTGGTACTTCTAACCTAGTTGTTTTTTAATACCTCTTCTACCTGGTTAAAATATGTTCACCTTGATCATTCTATATCAATTCTTCCATTCTATATTTCTGTGCAGTCTTCTACTATCATCCTTCTATATGTCTAAACAATCTCAACTTTCCTTTCTCTATTGTTGTCCCAACATCTTATACACCACCTAGATCTATTATAGCATTATTCTTTGATCAAATAATAATTAATATCAGTATAGATTATGTTGTAAATCTGTATAATATATATTTATTCGCGCCCTCCATTATAATGTAATGTTCCCCAGTCTCCTGATGCCTACATCCTGCAATAATGTAATGCGTTTGATAGTGGCCCATGTTGCGCGACACGTGCCCGGATAGCTTTAATGGCGGCCGGAGCTGCTGGCTGGTGCACCAATAAAACGTGTTTATTTGTTCACATGGAACTGAAATGGACGGTTATACCTCACAGTGCGCCGCCACTTTTATATTCAATTATTATATTTGGGGTGGCTGCGTGTTATTTCGGTGTCTGTCTTGAGAAAACATGTCTTGAACTGCTGGGGGTAATAGCAAAGGAGCAGCAGCCGTTCACGATTTACACTTGGATATGGATCGCCGTTATACTTTAACGTTTCTGAAAGCAAAATATTACATGGTTTCTAAAGAAAAATTAGCAGAACTTCTGATACCACTGATCAGATGAAAATCATTGCATTCCTTACATCTTGTGTCTAATGATTGTCAACACGAGGTAGACTTCATGCAAAGGTCGTCAGCACCTCACTCGCACCTATTTCTACAGCCAAATTGCAGCGTCACATTGCTGTGTTCGAGTTTGAAGGATGAGAGAAGCAATAAATTACTGGGTAAATATGACATGGTATATTTAGTTAGGGTTGGCGACACGCTAGTGATATCTTTGTGATAACACTAGCGTCTATAGGTCACGTTTACCATCAAGCGGACCGTATATTAGTACAAACTAACTAAAAAAACTAAAAAATATACAATTACAACAATAACTAAAGACTTTCATAATTGGTTATACATTTTATGTTACAATTGGCGGGAATATAAGCCTCGTGTCCTTCCATACAGTTTGAGCTATCCGTGTGACAAATTTCAGCATAATCACCGCTAAAGCCGTGAACTCACAACAAACAGACAGACGGCCACACGATCAAATAATATTAAGTCGGGTATCAGCTTTGACGACCATATCGAGCATCATTCATCAAGCAAAGAAAATGTGGGTCTGAATATCTGTGGTATTTCATTTGTGACCAGATATTTGATAGTGCAGCGAGGCAGTATGAACTTATATTTATTTTATCAACAGCTTTACATCATCAAACCAAGCTGAAGTACAATAGCGCTCAATATAAAACCCAGGCCTCACAGGCGGCGCGGGCGGCGCGGCCGGCGGGCGGCGGGCGGCGGCGGGTCGGCAGTGCCAGGGCGCGCAGTCTCCGCGCAAACAAAGGTCGCGCTCGAAAGCCATTGTTGTTACATTTACATTTGACTCATCAGTTTTTTTCAATCGCTAGTTGCTGGGGAGTGCCGCAATCGACTCAAGTGGATTTCCACGAAACGAAAATAATTTTGTTTCTATCCGCGAGTTCATCGCCATTAAGCCATTGTCTACCTCCTCAAGAATGGAGGAATAATGCCCATTAATTGCCGCGCTGGGAAAGCATGTTGACAATGGCAAAACGCACCTTTCGTAACGGGTATGCTGCTGTCCATCCCCGCCCTGTGTATTTGAGCTATTCTCTGATGGATATACTGCCATCTGTCGGTTCTGGTACCTTGGTCGCCTCTTACGACACCTGGTACAGAGAAAGGTACTATTCTTCTCTGCCGGTACCGCACGGCTCGCGGGTTGCTAACGAGAATTTCTGCACAAAACACCAACGACAATTAACGAGAATTCCATTGGATTCATTACAGAATCAACGTCAAGCCGCATTGTTCCTTTACCTATTGATGTAATTAAGAAATATACTAATATATTTTTAAACTATACGATACTTATTGAAAATGAAAGTTTTATGCACATACACACATACATACATCAAGCCTGCGTCCCATCGCGGTAGGTAGAGACTATGAATCTCCACTTGCTACGGCTACATCTTGGCAAACATCTTTCGCTTCGTTAACTCGCATTAGGCCTTTCATACACGCTCGTTTATTCTTGGTACTTCTGACATGGCCCTTCTTTAATGCCTCAACTAGCTGGTTAAGGTATGTTTGCCTCGTCCTATACCAACTCTTCCAGTCACTATCGTACTATATATTTGTCACAACATCATCTTGCACACCAAATCGATCTCTTATTTATTTGATAGATCATTTTGTACAAACTCTAAATCAAAATCACTCAAAATAATCAATTTTAATCATTGACGCTATGAGGTACCTACCGAAATCGGCAGATGGGGGTAAAACCGAAACAACGCAACTTAATTATCTCAAAGTTATGCTCTACGATTGAAAAACATGATATTTAAGCAACGTGACTTTTTTTGTTAGGCACAATGGCGCATATGGTAGTGATCCTATCGTGTGCGCCAAGGGTCGTAGGCTCGATTCCTACCCAGAGCAAATATTTATATGATGATATTTGTGTTTGCTCTGTGTCTGGGTGTTAAATATATGTGTTTAAGTAAAATATTTGTGATTCTTCTGTTGTCTGGTGTCCGTAACACAAGTGCTTTAAGCGACTTACCACGGAGACAGTCAATGTATGAGATGTTGTGAGAATTTATTTATTTAACGGCTCCCATGTCCAGCAGTGGACGTCCTACGACTTATGTGATGATGATTCAGTTTAGTTTACGAAATGCACCTTTTCATATACGTTTTTGTTGTTTTTGAAAGCGATAGGTGTGATTGAATCGTCAGCAATTAGTATGCGGTAGAGCGTGGTAGTTTTCCGGCGGGCGGTATTATTTCGATAAGTCATATGAGAATAGTACCTTCGATAGGCAAGTACGGCTATACAAAGTTCAAGTTACGGACAATAAATTATTATTACACTGTCGTTATTTTATTATAGATATTTTATTATTAAATCTCGAAACAGTATTTTTCATGAGAGTTTTTCAGAAGGATGCTTGATGATGGCTATTCTCTAACGCCAGATATATCCAAGTTTTCTTTCTAGACTCTCACGGATATAACATGAGCAGGATTAAAGGATCTGCTATGAACGTCCACTGCACAGGGGAATTTTGCCCATTATTGCCGCACTGGCAGGCGTGCTAGCAATCGCATAGCCTAACTTCGCGACGGGAATGGAGCTGTCTATCCCCGTCCGAGCTCATTTAAGCTATGTTGTTTCTGGTGGCTATACCCCCACCTGTCAATTTAGGCACCATGATAGTCAGAGGTACTACTCTATTCCGCCAGTACCTCACGGCAGAATATTATTAACGTTTTGTTTGATAACAACGTTTGCATGTTTTGTGTAGACTCGTTGCCAGTTTACAAAGAGATGGAATTCGTTACTCGTTATCTCATCCGGTGCTTTTACATCCCGAAATAGTGTCTATTTTACAATTCCAATTATTTATCAAACATTAAAATAGTGAACAGTGAGAGGTTGCGTGTAACCTACACCTTCGAGAGATACCATCCAATAATTTTAAACTCTCATTTGGCTTTGCCCCGGGGAGATGTATCAGCGATACGCGTCGTGTCGGGTTTCAATTAGTGGGCGCGCGGCGCGCGGCGCGCGGACACTTCTCACATCTCTCACACGGAGAGGCGCTCGCTCTATCTCTTGGTTATTGATGCGCTTTTCTATTATCAATAATTTATTCTTAATAGCTTCTCCGACATCGCTCATTTTTGTTCGAGTGCCGAGTCAGCTTCATGTGTGTAACTCTATTATACTCCTTCAAACATAGCATGATTAGAATGACAGAAGTCTTAGTAGTAGCGTCGCACGCGATATTTATATTGACATTAACTATAATATCAAATACCAATTTGGCATCGCAGTTTGTTATTAATATTGTCTGTCCACTTTACAAAGATGTCACATATAAACCATACTATTTAAGGTCAGCCCAGAATTAACACAAAAACGCTCTCAGTTTGACGGGCCTCATTCTAATCAATATACATATTTATGTTACACCAGCAAATTTCACAGACGGCATGCTTTTTACTTTATATCAGCTTCAGTTGTATTGTGTGTAATATATTTGTACGAACTTGATTTAGACCCACTTTAGATCGACAGATTAATTTGAAACTTTGTACACATAACAAGAACCGGTGCCAATACAATAATTCGATAAGATTATCTAATTATCCTGATCAGGATCTGCAGGATGAAAAAAATCCTTTGTGTATAGTTTAAAAAAAAGCACGCTTTTAAAATACAATAAAGAATAATATAATAATATAAAGTAAAAGTAATTATGAACAAAAAATACTAACAGTGTTCTGAACACACAGCGTGGGGTGTGTTGTATCATATTTCTCGTAGACCTGCGACCCGCGGTTCTAGAAGCGTGTTTTTTACAATATAATTTCCACGAAACATCACACGAAAACTTTTCTTATTATTACATCTGCCCGTTGTGTTTTTTCTCCACTCGAAAACGCATTCAAGTTATCTATGTATCGCCTGACAGAAACGGTAAACCTGTCATTACCCCGTATTTTTTTTTTATGTTTTATGTACGCCAATCGGATCCGACGCTAGATGGTGGACAATAGAATGAGTGAAGGACGTTAATATGAAATAACAAGTTATGTAAGTTTGATAAGAAATCCCATAAGGCCGCGCGGGCGCGGGCGCGGGCGCATGCCACGGCCAAGGCCACCACTTGTTATTGTATTACCGGTGTTACATTACTGAAACAAAAGAAAGATCACGTGACGCGCACCTCTTGCGCATGTCTCCTGCACCCTCGGCACTCTCATCTGTGCTGTGATTCGGTATGAAGGGTGAAAGAGGTAGGAACATTTAATTACATACTACACAACCATTTAGTTTTTTTCGTTTTCGTTTCAATAAAAAATGCTAGTATTTCGTTGTTTCGATTGATGCAGCTCAGGGTCATCAGATTCATTAATATTGTCAGTGTAGCAGAATCCAGCACTTCCTGTTCTAGAATTATTTTGCTTAAATTATTTTAATGACGATTCGAAAGTACTTGTCTATTTTTTAGCTTACTTGAATATTTTGAGTTTGACATAATGCTATGCATCTACAGACTTCAATTGTGATTTTAAAATAAACTTGCCTATCTCTGGGACGTGAATAATATGACAAGAACTGAAAACAGGTGGAGTTCGCAGCAGGGTGCTCATCATGAAGTTATTCGCACCATCGCTGCCCATCGCGGCAGTCTTGTGGAGGCCTAAGTGATCGTCTCTCGAGTGACATGATAAATGAGTGTTCATGCCGAGCTATAATTGAAGACATGTTCAAGGTCGAGTCTCGACTCTGCGCCGGGATTGGCGCTTGTCACGTTACGTAACGCTGAGGTGCGACTTCTCACCTTCGACCAGTTCACCGGCTATGATTGTTTCAATTGTAACTTTGTGGTTACCTTGTAATTGTATTGCAGCATATGTTAATGATATTCAGTCCAGTCCTTATAAATTAAGCTTAAGAGTAGGGCTCATGAAATCTTTGAAGGCTGCCATCATGATGGTGATTAGTTTTAACCATCTCTGAGAGAAAGTTTCGTCCTATATTGTGTGTGTGTGTACAATTGTAGATATAGCGGTTCTCTCCCAATGCGTCCCGTATTCCAGAGCCCCGGGTCCTGTAATCCAACAAGTCTATCCGATGACGGATATAGATATACATAGTGAGTACTATTTTTATATATTACTAGTGATGCCCCGCGGTTTTACCTGCATTGTAGCCAAAATCCTTTTAACATCAGTTGAGCAGTTTCAGAGATTAGTTGGAACAAACAGAGAAACTTTTTTAAATGTAAATACCCTTGACTAACAATCATATTCTTAAACAATATTCGGATTTATAAGGTCAGTTTTGTATTTATTTTTGCATCATCAATAGCCTGATAACGATATGTCGGATTACCGAGTTTCACATAGTCCTTGATCTATGTTTACACAGCCGACATTACAGTCCATTTGTAGTGAGTAAACAGAAGTGCGATATCAGCCGCCGAAGGCCACGCTCGGACAGTTAGTGCCTCGATTGGCCAAGGCCAGCGTCGGAACCGGTCCCGCGAAGAGCCGCGTCACATTGGTTGGGGGATACAACACTGCTCATTAAAAAATGTGTTTAACACTCCTGCGAGAATAATCAATTATTACGTCGCAGCGCCTCGCACATAATTAGCGATTTCTCATCAAATAATGCGAAATGTTTCATCATTTGATTAAACGGTGGAATTTCTTGAGCTCATATCTTATAGTCGAGCGTCACATAATAACTATTTTAAATGTTATGTCATATGAGCAATTGGAAGTCCACAGTTGGCCATAAGCAAGAAAGGGGGAATTTTGACCATAATAGAAAACGCAAGCGTTTTGGGAGAGAGCGAGTAGAGCAGGGTTGCTTATGCCAACCCCACGCTACGAATTTGAGCTATACTGTCTCGGATGGATATACCGCCATCTGTCAGTTCTGGTACTATAGCCGCCTCTTACGACACCTGGTACAGAAGGCACTATTCTACTCTGCCGGCACCTCACGGCAAAATATAACACACTGAATTAAGTTAGAGATCGAAAGGTGTATCAAGTAACTGCCTTCACAAAGAACTGCCTTCAATTGTGTGCTGTCTAATTGTAGTAATGGATAATGCTTCACGTAGTAGTACCTAGGCGGTATGTTTCAGAGAGCAATGATCCTTCACAATCACATGTTCTGTGAGTGCCGGCTGTATGTTCGTAATCACATCGACTTGTATTGAGTACCACAGTTAATTTGCCGGCCGGTGCCGGGCGCGGAACGAAATCGATTTGCGAACTTGCCGCGCTGTGATTCGTCTACATAAGTACGAATTCAACTGGTACCTACGCTATTTTTTAGTTGATTTATTTAGATATAGCTTATACAAACAACTTCGGATTATAGTACAAACGTTATCTCTGTGAATCCTTTCAAATATGTTTGCCATCAACCAACAGTGCTATCATTTCTGGGTTCCTGTACGAGAGCAGTGATGTTACTGGGGAAATATATTCAAAACCGTGAAGCACCAGCCGATAAGAATAATACCTCTCCCTGCACCAGGTGTCGTCAGAAGGGACTGAGATATCAGAACCGACAGATGGCGGTATATCTATTCAAAACAGAGTAGTTTAAATGCACAAGGCAGGGAAAGGCAGCAGCATCCCTATTTATGATGATGATGATGATTTAAGCACGAGGATTTGGACCTACGAGCATAAGTAAGCCTACCTTAAGTAATCAAAAGTAAGCTGAAAGGGCTTACAAGTGTACTCTGGCCAGGCTGCGCAGACCAGCCGGCTATCGTTGACCGCAGCTCCTCGGCAGAGATGCTATTTCGTATTCCCAGCCTGTTGGAATCAAGCTAAGTTGTTTCGCATGGATATACCGCCACCGGCCTGTTCCATTACCTCAGGAGTCACCTTGACCACCCGTTGTCTGGGACTGGAAGAGTAAGCACAAGTTGAATTGAGTCCATTTCAATTTGTAACTTGACAAACGGCAGCTTTTTAATAAAGATTTAATTATCGCGACAAAAAGTGATCGTATATTCTTAGAGTGACCTGCCACAAAAAGCGTGTGTGCAAAAACTCGAGCCCGCATTCAACGTGTCCTGCATCACGGCGCGTGAGTCACGAGGTGCCGCTCTGCAAAAAGTGAGTCCAATTGTGCAATCATCGCTGCTGCAACTCCTGGCGAGTAATAATGCAATTACATGAACATACATCAGACCGCGGCGGATACCAAGGTCATTTTTTTGCTTAAAGGTGACCTGCACTTGTTACACATTTACAACAGACGATGTGTCATAGTACAGGAGGGTCTCCCATATATCAGTGAACTCTGTAGGCTGTATCATACTTTCAAGATGGCTACAGCTCTTCATTAAAAACCAAGCATTAAACGGACATTTCTCTCGTAATTACTTGGTTTCTTTTCACCACACCTAGCAATGAGAGTAACGTATATCTACAGTGATATTTATTTGATACAGAACATGAACCGTTACCTCAGGAGGGTATTTATCGATCTTTATTATTTGTGCTAGCAAACGCGCATAATTTATGACATTTTAAAGTTTAGTTCGTAATCGATCGTCATTATACTCCGCGTACTCTCTCAGCACATATATATCGTTTATATTATAAGTTTTAATACATCAATTGATTTTACATCAAAGACTTTCATTATCACTGTAGTATGCACAGTACCCGTAAAATTATAAATCTTAATGCTTCTGATAACAACCAAGATGTGATTTAAGTCAAAACACTTAAACTCAAGTAACGCTTAGTTTAAAGATTCGTCTGTAATTTAAGTGTCAGATGTTTCTTGTGATCCCGTCAGGTCATCGGGGTCATCAGTATTATGAATATGATACAATTTAGTACTTTATATTTAAGAATAAAAATGGTTCTATTTATTATTTTTGTCGATTCAAATATGCTTATAATGGGTCTCCTTGAATAAAGTATATTTTCATATGATTTAATTTTAGCAGCGAAACGTAACCTCTTAGCATTGGCCTTACAGGCCAATTGAAGGTTGCGCGGAGTTTCTTTGCGCGATCGAACCAGGAATGAGGAGATTCGTAACAGAACCAAAGTTACCGACATTGCCCGGCGAATTAGTAAGTGATGGCCGCTGGAGTCACAATGTTCTGGAATGGAGACCACGTACCGGCATGCGCAGCGTAGGGCGTCCACTTGCAAGATGGACAGACGATCTGACTAAAACCGCAGGATCGCGCTGGACACAGGCCGCATACAACCGGTCCTATTAGAGATTACTTCAGAAGGCCTACGTCTAGCAGTGGACGTCTTATGGCTGATATGATGGTGATGATGATTTGATTTTGCGTTAGAGTAGGCCAAAGTTAAGACGTTGCAAAGATACCAGGGCCTTGTCATAAATAGTGGGTCTGTCATAAATGTGAGAATTATATCGTACAGCCTTTGAAATGTCAATAACAAATAACTGCACGGCAGCCAAACAACCCATTATGAAGTAAACTAAGAAAAATACAGACACAGAGGCACGTAGAAGTAGTTGCGGAGGTCAATCAGAATGTTATTGATAGAAACGAAATAGTTCCTTTCAATCAACATCTCGTGCAACGATGGTAACAAAGATTGATGTACACTTTGATATTTTGATAGAGCGCAGTACAGAGAACCGCGGCGCTTTATGTTCCTCTCGTAAATGAAACAAGATGGAGTAATAAAACTAAGTTTGTTCCACAAAAGAGGTTTGCTTTGTGGAGATCAAGCCACGTCGCTGTTGTCTTCGCGGCGGTGAAATTATTAAAAACATAACAAAAGGAAAATTTCGTAGCAATGCTCATTAGATGAGCCGCCATTTCTAAATAACGTTTGTACATTTATTATAGATATATATACTTATAATATTTTATTGTCTCTGTCCATATGATTTTACTATCATTTCAGTCCTATAAACTCCTTCAGTCTAACTCAGAATATTACCGTTAATTTATTTTTATAATGAACGTCCAGACTGGGTAGGCAGACTATCTGACCAAAATCTCAGATTGCGCCGGATGCAGGCCGCTTACAAACCGCGCTGTTGGAAATCTCTAAGGGAGGTCGAGCTCTGGACGTCCTGCGGCAGATATATTTTTAAAATATGTAAAAGGAAAGAAATATGCACAAATGTTCATTTGTTTGGACTTATTAAAGAGTAGTACAGAGTTTCACCTTTCTGGTTGACTGCATTGAATCAAAAAAACATATTGTCCGGCAAATGTTTACTTAATGTTTACTTAATGTTTACCAATGACCGCACGGGAGTCTCCTTCCAGGCGCTGTCTCGTCACTGAGCCGATACCACGCCCAAAGGGCGACAATAAATAATACCAGATAAATCGCAAGGTGTAAACACCGCCCTCTCATGCACATGTCGATCATTTGCATGCGTTATTAAAAACCGCTCATGTTTTTGCAGCTCCCGTGAGCGGCCGCGACCAGTCATGCCACTGACATCATCTCCTATATACGTACCTTTGCCAGGTATAGCCTTCTAGAGATGGAAAATTATTTCCAAACGACAATGCTTATGTCACTGAGTAATATTAACAATAATACTGAGGAACATAACAATCATGTTGCTCCTCAGGCTGCACGTCAGACATTCACTGTTGGACAAAATCCCTCCGAGGTTGCGGTTCTGGCGGACGTTTTCGGAGGCAATCACAGAGCAAACTTCGCGATGAGTATGCTGCTGCCGATCCCCCCGCCCCCTCCCCCCTCCAATGCATTAGAACTACGCCATGTCGCTGATAACTTTACCGCTGTTATGATGTATTAACTCCCCGTCGCTGAATCACGACTAACTTCTAGTCCTCAGGCTAATGAGGTACCAATGACATGCTCGCGATATGGAAAATGTCCATATGATGAGATACGATTCTGTTTCGTTATAGTTCTTTATTAATCTTGTGTATAAAGCTCAAAGACAGAGAAGCAGTTGGCCACGCGCCGATGACATCCTAGTCATATCACTAGCACAACTACAACGGACGGTACAGTTGTGTGCGTGTTCGCCGTACTAGTAATAATCATCATACCAGCAGTCAATTGTCCACTGTCGGACGCGGGCCACCTCAATAAAGAGGGAATTACCACGCTGAGCAAGCGTGGTGATAGTCGCAGAGCGAAGTTTCGCGGTGAGGATTCTGCTGCCCAGCTGCCCGTCCCTGCCCTGTGCGTTTTTACTACGCTTTGTCGGATAGGTACCTATTTGGCCTCATACGACATCAGTCACAGGGGAGGCCCTATTTCTCTCTGCCAGTATCCAACGGCTAACATAGTAATGATAAATTAACGAACCTTGAAAAAGTTTCCACCGGCGATAGATCAACAACTTACAAAGTCTCTTGGCTTCGGCTGTTTTTTACAAAGTAGACCTCACCGAGATCAATGAACAATGTAGAATAGACAGGCATTTACCGTCTCTAATTACTCAATTAACCAATAACCCTGAAGACAAGTCACGCTTGCTATAGTGACCTATTAAGAAGCACAGCTTTGAGTGAGATCACGCCTTTCAAAATGATCTACCGACACCATATCTACCGCACTGGTGCTAGCTAGCGCGACAAAATTCACCCATTCCGTGTTCCGTTAATATTTTGTCAGAGGTGGAATTGTCACTAATTATGCCGTGACCAATTACGCCGCGGTTCCAAACGTAAAAAAAGAAAGAAAGAAAACACCTTTTGACCATACAAAATGACATTACAAAAAGTGGGCCCAGTACAATAAATAGCATGAGACTAGAGTCAAAGAAACATAATGCAATAAAATGACAGAAAATATTAAACAAGACAGAGATGAGAAGTAGAAGGTCAATTAGGTGCCTGCTGCAGCATAAGCGAGAGCGGCGTCGGAGAATACCACTGCAGCGCTGGTCTTCCGACAGGACTTGTAGGAGTAATACGATTTAATGTATTTAGGGCACAGAGTAAACAACGCGTTAGATAAAGGTGACACGCGACCAGTACGCGGA
This sequence comes from Heortia vitessoides, assembly GCA_020976665.1. Lineage (NCBI taxonomy): Eukaryota > Metazoa > Arthropoda > Insecta > Lepidoptera > Crambidae > Heortia > Heortia vitessoides. The sequence goes on along the minus strand of JACJUM010005601.1, from coordinate 184,773 downwards.
CCGTATTCTTCTTCGAGTCTTCAACATCAAAGTCGAATATGTAAAATGACATACCACCCTGCTCCAGGCAGTAAGTAACCTTAGTATTACTAATTTTCTATATAAGATTACTCAGTGAGTCAGCCAGTGTCTTGCGCTGTTGAAAGTACGTACTGTAGGTACGTTTCCGAGTGATGGCAAACAAAGGGACCGGCACACGGACCGAATATCAACTACGGACGATTACGTCATCGCTTGAGGCAAACATATGATTAAGGAAAACAACTATCTTCTTTTATAATTACATCATTAAAATATTTTTTTAAAGACCAATTTCAGACTGACACCTGAATAAGAACTCTTCAAACCAAAAACTAAATGGTAAAAATGTGGCTAACAACTTTAACCTTGAATGTTTTTGTGAAGTTCGTAGTTACTCGGTGATAAGTAGTCGCCTCACGAAATGATCGTGTTCGTAGAAAGCATGGTTGCTCTACTCAATAACAATGTATTTGCATACAGCAGTAAAAAAAGTATTTACATAAACCAGAAGTGGTGTCAAATAAGTTACTATAAAAACCGCGGGTAGCAACAAAAAAATCTTATATAGGCGTAAATTCTATGGAAAATACGGACTATAGTGCGAACTCAACTTTATTTTACAAGTCACGGTCGGGAAATTAATCTAATACGGATGATCCGTTTAATTCAAAATGGGTGAAACAGCAAACACACAATATTTATTGGTAGAATATGCAATCTCTAAAAATTCGGAGATTATATACAGACCAAACCCTCCTTTTAACGCAAATAAATGAATGCAAAGATGTATAAGTTTTTTTGAAGTGGTACATCTGTATTTTTTAATTTATGGTTGGCCGTTGGCGACAGAGTGTCTGGCGACGCACGAGAGCGGGACAACAATAACAAAGTGCAGTATAACCAACAGAGACAGAGCTTACATGCCTAAAAGCCGAGTGGTGAGTACGTAGCGTCTCTTTCTAACTCATATTTCGGAGTGTTATATAAAAGAGAGGCAGATACAAACCGTTGTTGTCAAGCGGTGGTTCGTTTGAAAAAGTGTAATTAGCAGAGAAAATGAGCGTAATGGCGAATAATACAAATTACGAAGATTAGATCATCAACCAAAGTAGCCATTTGAACTGTACTCATCGCTGTAAACGTCGTTATTGAACGCATGCACACACACACACACACACACACACACACACACACGCACAGAGGCTCGTCTTCTACACGAGAACAAATTACAATTCTTAATTTCTGTAGTCCAATGTTATATGCTAATTCAAACGTAGGGAATTAATTATATATGATTTTCGTTGCGTTTTTTATTAGAAAAATACGAACCCAGTATAAATGAGTAGGTCCATTCAATTCAGTTATATGTTATAAATCAGTCTCCCAACGTATACTCCGATCAAATTAGATTACAAAATAGAGGTAAGGTTGCATGAATTCGCACCCAGCTAAAAGTCGGTATGGATATTGGAAGCCTATTACACACAATTGTCAATTATTCACATCAATCCAATGTATGGAAAAAAAATTCAAGGTCAAATGTTTCAAATATCGCTTTTATTGTTTTCCAGCTATACGTTAAGTTTTATCATAAAAATACATGAGACGAAAACAATTCATCATGCAATTATCTATCAAAAACCCGTTCTTTCTAAGAATCACCATTTTGGAGATATAATTCGAAATGTGGAAAAAGTTGTATTTTTCGTAAAATGCATGTTTTTGTTTAGTTGATTGTGCTGACAATTTGACGTTAGAAGTTAAAGACAATATATTGGAACCAGTAGCACCTACTTGGAACCTAGTGGAACCTACTTGGAACCTAGTGGAACCGATTGAACCAATTTTACTCCGACCTGCACCAGAAAAACTTCTTAATTAAATTTTTTGCAAATTGCAAAACGGGGTGTAATGCTAAATACTAACAAAATCGTATATGGACTTATTTCTATGTAGTCACGCACACTGACGCGCGCTGGAGATCTTCAAATTTGTCTACAGCAATAAATATTATTACAAACCCTGGTTTAATTATTTTTTTTGTAGTTATACATAGTTAGTACTAAAAATATAATTGGCGATCTTTGAATATTACATAGGATATTTTAGGTACCTTGCGTTATATAACAACATTTTCATTTTGGTTTCTATTACCTATAAGTCAACTTGCGACCCGCCCCGGTTTCGTACGGGTGCAACTACGATTTCATGCGATAACAGGTAAAAATGGTTATTGTGAGGTATCCCTCGTAAGACTTTGTTGTGGACTTTTTTATGGTGTACAATACTGTAGTAAATTATTTTGATTTATCGCGTCGGGTTCAGACATCGTTTGCAATGTATTCGTAAAACTATATTGATTTACAAAATCACATTAGAGACGTCTAAAGTTATCAGTTTCTTTGCAATATTATGCAGGTTCATCTATTAAAAAAGAAAACTGCATCAAAATCCGTTGCGCAGTTTTAAGGTTTAACCACACACGGGGACAGACAGACAACAGATAGCGAAAGAAAGAAAGCGACTTTGTTTTATGATGTTCGTTCGATTTCAAATAATCATAATACTTACTTGAATATTATAGATAGATTTAAGAAAAATCTCGTCACCAATTGTGGTGTGCTTTCGCGTTGTCCTTGTACTTATACCTGAACTAGATCCATCATATCAGCCATTAGAATTCCACTGGTGGATACAGGCCACCCCAACAAAGGGGGAATATTGCACATAATTGCCGCGCTGGGCGAGCGCGTTGGCAATCGCAGATCGTAGCTTCGCGACGGGGATGCTGTTACCCATTCTCACCGCTCGGTGCGTTTGAGCTACACTGTTGTCGATGGGTATACCACCATCTGTAAGTTCTTATAACTTAGTCGTCTCTTACGACATCTGGTACAGGGGGAGATACTATTACTCTACCGGTACCTCACGGCTTCTTAACTAGATTACTAAACGCAAAATTGAGTACCTACAGCATTTATAAAACATACATGAATATTCTTTATTTCGATTAGGTCGTCTGGTAAAATTTCATCGATGAGCAGTTCGCTTAACGTAATATTATTCATATTGGGTACAAATTGATGCTACAAATAATTAATTCATCCGCAACAATGAACCCGGTTGCAAGTTCCCTATAAAGGTACGAAATTAAAGACATCGGAAGTAATAATAGCGAAGAAATAGTCAATTTTGTATCACCCGCCAATATGGCGTCCACAAAAACGAACACACGTATTATAGCTATTCGGAAGATGATTGTGCGAGCACCTGCTTCGTCCGTTGTACGTCTGTGCGTTCACAATCGCGAGGTACCGGCCCGGTTGCTGGCACTCCATACACTTGTGCCACGGAAAAAATAAACCGATTTCGCAGGTAACTCAATTTCTTACGGAGATCCAAAGTTTTTCTAGCACAATCCACCACGAAGTGTTCACAACTCTATCCTGCAACATTTACGGGTGGTTTCGGCGTGGCAGATTTTAAATAACGTTATTCTATTCAGGGCGAACAAAAGATTTTTTCTGCGGACCGTTGGCGATATTTCTCGATCGCGAGTGATTAGTTACATTCGAGTCGAATTAATTTTTTTGTGTTGCCGGTACCGAACTGACCTTGGTTATTTTGTGTTTATTAAGCAACAGAAATGGTAACGTGACTCTTTGCAGGTACAAGGTATTGGTGAGGGACTAAATTAGTCGTTCGACCGGATTGCGGCTAATAAATCACAGCACATTGTGACGTGAAGGATAACAGTGTAGGGGAAGGGGGGGGGGGTATTTAAGAGTAGGGGGCAGAGTAAATAGTACCCTCTTTACTGAGGGTAGTTAGTAAGTAAGAGGGTAGTAACGGTGGATTAATTATGCCAACAGACGTTAAGAATTATCATCATATCGGCCGTTGGAAGTCCACTGCTGGACACAGGCCTCCCCAAGGAAACGGGACTTTTGGCCAAAATTGCCGCGCTGGGCAAAAGAGTTAGCTATCTTAGAACGCAGGTTTCGCAATGGGTATACCGCTGGTACACTTCGAATAGATATACCGCAATCTATCGGTTCTAGTGCCTATTTTACTCAGCCGGTACCTCGCGGCTAGAGAAGTAATATAACTTTAGTTAATTAATCATTGCGTCATTCATTATTCGTTTGACGTAGCCTCTTCTGAGCGATGTCTTTTTATGTTGTATATATTTTATTTATTAATTATGGCTCCAATGAAAATGGATCTGGTTCTAGCATAATTTCATAGGTTTCTAGTTTATTGCAAAATATTATAATAAATGATCTAAACACATATTGCCTGAGTAAAGCGTTATAATATCGAGCATCGCAGCTATATATAACAAAGCCTCCAAAGGAGGTTTACAGCCGACGTGTTTTTCACACGAAATTATCAATAATATTACAAAAGGCACCTGAACGTCTCTTGTGAATCGAATCACCTCTTAAATTTGTCAATAACAAAATATACACAGACATACGAACAGGTAGGCCTTTGTTTTATAATATGTCGTGACAAATTTGTAATTTGTTTTACAAGTAGATTTTTCGAGATTAGAATCAACGAAGACAGGGACCAAATCGAACCATTGGAACTAACCCAGCGCCCTTGACCGAGATGTCGAACTCAAACAATCCCTAATATAATAATGTATCTATTCCCAGTTAGACAGATTAAAAGGAGACCGAACATCCGGTCCGGCCTTTCAGCTGAGCCACGCTCGAGGGGCTCCCAACCACCCGCCATGTTAATTAAAAGTTACAACACAATTTTGAGGAACGCGCCATTGTTAAACGATGATAGGCCATCACAATTCACGTTTCATTTTCTTTAAAGCTTGTCGTATTTAAATATAATAGATACTAAGAATGCAAACGAAGTGAGATGATTTTTTATGATGAAACATATACTGAAAGCATCTAAAGCGACTCGGATGGCGGGTGGCGGAGTCGATTCCTGTGCTAACAATATACAATTTCAAAACAAGAATTTAAGTCACAGGCTGAATAAAATTTAAATATTTTCTTTTTTCAAACATCTCCTACATTGACCTCACTCCGTAGTAAATCGCTTAAAACACTTGTGTTACGGACATCAGACAATAGAAGAATTACAAATATAATACATATTTTAAACACCCAGGCACAGAACAAACACAAATATCAACATTTATCATGTGTCCTGGGCCCCACCCAGACGATCATCCAACCCACAACCCTTGGCACATAGGGTAGGATCCTACCATCTGCGCGAACGGGGCCGACAGATATGCCGTTTTTAAAAATTCCTTTTTTATAATATTACTTTAAATTCTGAAGTTCGCAAGCACACGTGCCTCCGGCCTGCATGCGGGTCGCGCGTCACTGTAGCCTCTACACGCTCGTGTCAACGCAAGGATATCACCAGCGCGTCACGAACCTTGTGCTCAGAGGATATTACATCAAGACACAACATCTTGTGTCAATCTCGAGATCAGTTGCCGCGAGGCAACCGCAACGTGAAACCAAGTAGAAAAAGTTAAATAAGGTTTTGAAACCTTTTAAAGATAAGTTTTATTATATCAAAGGAAAGAGAAAAAAGGAAATAGACAAAATATAAAATACTTGTTCATTTCATGGTCATCACCATCATTGCATCCGCGCCACGTCCACTGGATACAGGCCTACGAAACGGGAAAATCACAGATCGTATCGTATATTCGCATCGTATATTCGAATTAGTTAATCGGTGGCCAACATATCAACTGGCGTGTTTGCGTAAGGAAACACTTTAAGCCAATATTTGTCCAATAATTGGCGCGGCGCGAAGTGTTTGGGCCAATGTTTGCTTAGGCCGGCGCGCCCTAACCTTGCCCAGGTCACCTAGACCGCCCCCAATAGGTAAACAGTGTCTAAATCTAGAATTGACAGCGCTCGCTCGACGGACGGTCAGTTTGGTTTACATCGAGTGCAGCGCGCTCGCAAAAAACGCTTGTAAACAATACGAATTGTACTCTAATAATAGATTTACATAAGGCGGTGTTTGAGTACTTGTCTCTTGCGTGCATTGTCCAGCATTAACGGTTTTTTATCATTCTAAGTATTAGGATTTCGTTAAGATATTGTCAAGGTCCGCAGCTGCGCAAGAACTCTTTTCATGATACATTTGAACCGATATTTTAAAGATTAATATATTTATTCTATAAAAAAGACAGATCAAAATTACCCGGATAGTTCAATGTTACCTGGATTGACTCTACGTTTATACTCGTTATTATATTTAACACACAGGTACATAAACACGAATATTTATATATATATATATATATATATATATATACATATATCCCAGGTCTACGTACAATCATAGAGTCCGCGTCACTACAGCCTACACCGCACTCTTCAAACCGGAACACAGCAATGCAAACACTGCTATTTGCCGGTAGAAATAATGAGGTACTGATGCAGGTGACCTTTGGATAAGGTCTTCCTAACTGAATATTTAAATCTTTGTCCTAGAATCGAACCCAGGCGCACGATAGGATTACTAACATCTGAGCATTCGGGTCCAGCAGTGACTGTTTGAAATTTCAATTTAACAGCTTTTCACTAAATACTTAATTTGAAAGTAGGTATGTAATTTTTTACAGTCAATTTTGAACTCAACCTGGATGACCTCACTTATGGATTAATATTGATTGTGAAGTTTTGGCAGATTTGGGTAGGTTTAACTATTGCGGTGCGTACATTAAAAAACAGTTCTTTAAATTGTTGTCTCCTGTCTGGTTATCCCGGATAAACTCTGATTGGGATTTGGTGGACCGATCTTGACGTGACTTTCACTGGCAGATAGTTGATGTTACAACCAGTCACCTACTTTTTTTATACATTGTTCTCCCGACGTCTACGCGGATGAAACCGCGGGTCGTAGCTAGTGACATACATGTGAGTGACAAATTGTAACAAACAAACAAATCAATTTGACTTGACTCGGGCCCTGATGTTGGTGGCACAAGTGGTTTAAGCGACTTACCACGGAGACAGGTCAATGTAAATGAGATGTCCAATTTATTTATTTATTAAGAAAAAAATATTAACAGTTTATTTTTAATTGTGTCTCCTTTATAATATTAGTATATAAAATCGTAACGACAATTTGAGTACATACACGATATACATATTGCATTGTATATTACATAGTGTTCATTACATTATTTGTGCAGTCGGTTTACTCCTTATCAAGGTAAAAAATAAATATTTATTTATTGTTTGGGATTATATCTATCACAGGGATAGATGAAAACTTGAAATAAAACTTAGCTTTTCATCGCTGGAAAATGTACAGTTCCTGAGATTAGAATTTGTTTTGGTTTGTACAGGAAGGGCCTATCCCTTCCTGTACAAACTTCCTGTACATGCTTTTGTGCATATGACTTAGTGTTTGGTTCATACCAATCGGTTCACAAAGTAAACATTAAAACTGGGCGAGAGTTACTCGAGAAACACGCTTCAGTCCATTTAACTCAATATGCGAGCTATATATAACGAGCTGCAGTTTGTAAAATTACAGTAGATAGATACCACGAAGTCGCGGGCATAGCCAGTGCGAAATAATTTTTTGTAGCAGTCCATAATAATTCCACACAATGATTCGAAACATTAAACCTGTTATCCCTGGAAGACAGTACATCTTGGACTCTTCTCCTTTCCCGCAGAGTTACCTATAGGCATTTTAACATCAACCAAAAAGTTTCTTCAAAATCGGATCAACCGTAACAGACTGACGACTTTTAAACTCTTATTAAAATAAATCAGAAGCTAGAAACTTGTACTTGTAGAAAGATATGTACTTTTAAATAAGCCCTATTACTAATGTGCATTTCTTTTACTTAAGAAATACTTTATGAGCCGTGCCTACAGATCTGTCGCGAACTGCCAAAATCCTATCTGTCCCTTTTCTAAATAAATAAACAACTATGCACCTATACAGGAACTTTTATTAAAAAACGAAAACATTAGAAGTGAGCACTTAATCAAATCGCCTGTTCTGTTTAGTGAGCGAGTAGGTGGAAGGGGGAGGGGGGGGGGCGCCGGGCCGGCAACGTCGCCGAGCCCGCTGACAACGCCGCGCGACATAGACTCGCGTAAATACGCAGACGTGCAACTCCATGTTCTCTCATGTGTATTTGTAATAATTATTATAACAAACAATGTAATGTTAAATATCAGCATCTTCAGCACGACAATCTAATGTCAATATACATAATTAAAACAAATAAAATAAATGTATAAATGATTTGCTCCGAACGGTGTAAGGAAAAAATAGCCATAGAAATAAATAAAAAAGTTTTAAGAAGAATTAAATTTCAAAAGTTTTAGGTATGTTTTTTATGTATACACACATACACAAGTGTCCAACCCTAAAAGTCAAATAGACCCGACTGAAATGTGTTGAGTCTACACAAGAAACTAATCTATGTTAAGCCACCTCGCCCACCGAGTGCGATGAGCGATGCGGCCATTTTGTGGAACGGAGCGGCAACGTCGCCGCATCGCTTCCTCTCGCTCAGTATCGCTTGGCCGTCGCTTGGGGTGGCCGCGTTTTTGAGCAAAATGACCAAAATGGGTAGTCGGCAATACCGCGAGAAGTTGATCGACGAAGTAAAGAAGTATCCCGTGTTGTACGACACGAGACACGAGAACCACAGGGACATCGATATCAGGGACCGGTGTTGGATGGAAATATCTGAAAAGTTGGGAGCGAACAGTGAGTACAAATTATTAACTGTGTGACATGAGTGAAATACAATAAGGTCGATATTCGTGTGGTGGTAGCAAGTGTAGGGCGCTTGGGACCGTTGTGAACTGGAGTAAGTGGAGAACGAGTTGTTCGTACGGAGCCGGCGGCAGGGCTGCGCGCACGTATTTATTATTGCAGGCAGCTTGTTTACGAGCAATCCGTTTGATAACTGCGGCCGGCCGGTTGTCGTTTCGCTATTACTACTCCGATATTTAATCTTTAAGTGGTCACAGAAGCCTTATCTAGACTATCTATTTTGGATGCTTTCTGTTTATTCTTAGTTTTATTACGGCAATATTTACTACAATATTGCCGTAATAAAACTAACTTGAACGAGCTTTCACTGCCGCGCCCGCAACTCGGCTCCATAAAATAAATAACTCATTCAAGGGTCATTATGTGAGATTTTACAATAAAATCCCAAGTATCCTTCCTTTAATCTGTTTGAATAAATTAAAGAAATATGTTAAAAATTGCTTATCTCCAGAACTTACTACTTCGTTAAAGATTATGTCAACGACAAAACTGCTTTAACCACTCCGGGCAAAGATAATTTTCGCCGACCTTTACATAAACAAAACCATATAAGTCATGAGCAAGTTTTTCATGTTAAGTATACATACATACATACATAAAACACGTGATAATGTCGGTATTATACCTCTCTCTTCAGAAGGACCAGCCGAACAGACAGACGTTAATATTAGTATTCACGTGTGTACCCCATTCTATTGGGCCTCATACAGAAGTACCTATGCCTAGGACCAAGCAATAAATTGATTGTGGTTAATCAATCGGTTCATAGTATATTTAAGTTGAGGTTTAAACGATTTAAAGTCACAACAAATGATTTGATTTAATAGGTAATAAAAAAACATGTTACTACAAAACAAAACAGTTTTTTTTAATAATGAAATTGTAAATGAAACAGTTTCCGGAGATAAAGTATGAAATCCTATCTGCGTCGTAATTATAATAATTTTTTTCGCACTTTTGTTCTGCAAAATCTTTTGCAAACCTTCTGTTCTATTATAATCTTAGAAAACCATTCCAGATAATCCATTCTGTGTCATGGTTACCGCAAATATTTTTTGATTATTTTAGTTTAGAAAATTGTGGAATATAGAATAATTGTCAGGGTCAAAAAGTTGACACTAAATAGAAGTGGGTAAATTGTCCTAGCGATAGCCGCGGAGCACTCTCGACTGTGTAAGAATTCTTTTCTCGCGGTAGTTGCAACTGATCGTGCCTGAAACAACCTGAATTTTCATAGAACACATAGGTTTAAATTGCACTCCGGCCATTTGTATGAAGACGATCTACTGTTTGTTCTGGAAGAGAACAGTTCTGTTTACTGTTATAGAAGCGCAATTGTCCAAAACGTCAAATATAGATAATAAAATATATCAATTTTGCGGCCCAGCTGCAAAATTTAAAGAACACCCATTTTAAAGACGAGTACAAGTAGGTGCTTCGTTTATATTTATTAAAATCTAAAATTTAATCTACTTGCATTAAGTATAGGAAATAGCTAGTTTTATGTACCAAAGGATCATATTTTTTAAAGTGAAACAGATATTCCTTATACATGGGTGGGAGTATTTAAGGAATAATACATAGTACTGAGGTCTGGCTATGGTTTGGTGATATGTATGTAAAGGATATCACTACCCACGCCAATGGCATTCTTTTTCTAGTGTGTATGAAGTTTTATAATCTATGGAACTATTAGCTGTCATTGTGACGTGAGTGACACCGACGATACATTTGAAAAGGTCAAAGTTAGATTATGTGGTCTTTAGAAAAACGTAGAAAATATTGTAAAAAGAAGTAGTTATAATATTATTTAAATTAGAAGTAAAGGCTTTAAATGTTATTTTTTGTTATTTCAGGTAAGCTATACTGTTTAAAATATGTTAATTGTAGTAAAACTTGTGTATAAGTGTGATATGAATAAAAAAATGTTATTTCAGAAAACATAATTTCGTCTTTATTTCGCCTGAGCATATACTATTATATTTACTTGTAATTATGTTGAAGAGTGTAATTATGTATAATGTAGAACTAAATAGTGTCATAATGTCCAAGCACGACGACACGTGTAAACTCATTTTCCAAATGTCTTTAGGTAATTTATTCAATTATTTTATATATTTATTAACAATACTGGAGAAATACTTAAGTTTATTTCTTTTTAAAAATCCAAGTCGATAAACAAGCGTGCAGTCCACGTGTAGTAGGCGTAATTGCAGCCTGTAGATATCGTAATATCACATGGATATCACTAACACTGTGACCTGAGAATATTATGTCACATTAACCAGTAATTTCACTGCCTCTTTCACCCTCCAAACCGGAACACAGTAATGTTATTTAGCGGTAGAAATCAGTGAGTGTGAGGCATCAATGCCGACGACCTATGTATGAGGTCTACCTCATGTTAAGTGTCACTTTGACATTAAGAATCATCTGTGGAGGATGTCACAATTGGTGAGCACATCAGCTGCGAAAGATCTTCGTATTTGAACCTATGACTGTACAAAATTGTATCGAAACAATCCGTCACGTGGACTCATGTTGTTCGCGTTAAATAAGATACGATGTTCATGTATCATATCTACACAAAGAACATATCAACCTACACAAGTCTGTCAAAATTTCAAGTATGTCACAGTGATTGTTAAAATGTATTCTTAGTTTATTACCTCTTTGTAAATAAAGATTGCAAAATGTAGAGAAGTTTTTGTGAGTTCATCTGATGGTGTGTAAATGGTGGTCTAAGGAGACATTAGGAGCGTATTAAGTACTGGACCGGAATTCTACTGGAAATGTTAAGCAATGCATGCAACGGTGCATTCGGTAGTGTCCCTATATTGTGCTAAAACGGTCATTCATGGGTTGGACTCCATCCAGAACGAACATTTGTATGATGATTTGTGTTTTCCTGTGCCTGGGTACTGAATATTGGACCTCGAGAAGTGCATAACGGCACTCGTCTCGGGGTTCACTTCGATGCGCCACATATGGTACCAGTCGCCTAGAACATTGACCGCGCGCTGGAGGCGTTTGTAACAGAGGGAGGGGTCGCGGTGTCGGCCCGAGTCGTACAGGGCCGTGTCTTCCGCGAACAGTGCTAGCTCTACGCCGGGGGACCTAGGCATATCGTTCACGTAGAGCGTGAATAAAAGCGGAGAGAGCATGGATCCTTAAGGGAAGGCCGGCTGATATAGGGAACCCTCGACGCGATACCTGAATGATCGGTTCAAGAGGAAGTCTTTGATGATAAGACAGAGTCTGTCCGGCAGTCCTTGAGAGTGGAGCTTAAAGACTAGGCAGTTATGCCAGATTTTTCAAAGGCTTTCGCGACGTCAAAGAACAACGCCGTCGTCCCTTGCGGTCGGCGTCGTTCATTAAGGTGCGAAAGAACGTGTTCCGTAAGGCGGTGCAGTTGGTGCACGCACGAGTGTCGGTTGCGAAAGCCGAACTGTTCGTCTACCATAAGGCCGTTATCGTAGACGAACCCGCGCAATCGGGAAAAAATATGGCGCTCATATGGCTTTCTTTGGGAGGCTTATGTCCAGCAGTGACTTCTAATGTCTGATATGCTGATAGTGATGATTTGGGGCATCAGCCAAAACTAGCTGAGAAAATATATTTGTAATGTCTTGTATCTTCCATGTAAATGTAATCTTCCAAAATTGTCCACGGGTTATAAGGAAAGAACCATCGTTGCCTTCCATTTATATGCCATTATAAGGTATTGTACACTTTAATTTAATCTTTTTTCATAGGTGAGGTCCTGAAGCGAGAATGGAAGATCCTGCGCGACTCCATGCGGCAAGCGCTGAAGCGCACAAAACGCGGCGTCACCACGAAGGCGGGCGCACCCTGCAAGAAGTGGCGCTTCGAGAGCCGCATGGCCTTCATCCTACCCTACATGACGATGAGGAGGTGAGACCAGCTGTTACTGCTGCAAGGTACACGTTATGTAGAGGTCGCATGAACTGCTGTTACATATCTGATTGCATTTGTCGACGTCACTGACCAATATCATTCGACAAAATCTGCTCGATGCAATTTATATCCCTAGTTTCCCCTAAAAAACAACTTGCATACGCATCTGAAATACCTATGCACTGTCCTGTTCACAGAAACCAGAGACAAATAAAAGACGACAGCGACATAAAGTTAGACGAGACCGAAGAAGTGATCCACCAGTCTGACCAGGAGTCCGAAGTGTGGGACCCCGGGCACGGCTCCGACAACGACTCGCTGGAGCTGTTCTTCGCCAGCGTTTGCCAAAGTACCAAGCGACTGCCCAAGCGGCTGCAGAACACTGTCAAGAGGCAAGTTCTGGATGTGCTGCTCAGGGTCGAAGAGGAGTTTGAGAGCGAACAGATTGATACTAAAGCGGCTGATAACAAATTCTAGTGGAATATTTCTTAGAATAGGGGATACATTGAAGCTAGAACATTTTATTGGGTCAAGGAGCTCTCGTTTTAGACCTGAATCTTGTTTTGGCTATGTACAAATGTTTAGTAGAGCTGGTGACAAACCATACCACACATTTGTGGCATCTCATTCCTGGATGTTTATGTATCATTGGTTTCATATCGTCTTCGGATTTTATTGATCTCTACTGTGAAAGAGTGTTTGGTATATGTTGGCTGATTACAGGACATACTAACAAACCATCCAATTGTCTACCATAACAAAATATTGTTTAGGGTAATGTTTACTGCCGAAATTGATTTTCGTGTAAAGGATCATTATTTATTGTTAAAAAGTATATGAAGTTATAAAGTTGATTATATGTTTAGACTTACGTCGAAGTATACAGTTTGTAATTTTAAAATAATAATAGCCAGTATATAGACGTAAATAATGTATCATATAATAAAATACCTTACTTAGGCATTATTTTAAACATTAAGTCTTCCATTTACAAACATAACCAACAGAACAATGCAAGTAATTTTTAAGGAAATAGATAAGGAGTACGATGCGAATGTGATGCACGCTCTACAATTTGTGTTCACAGGAGACGCAGAGGGAAGGAAAACCTGACGACAGCATAATAAACTAGTTATAAATTAAAATTGTCTCTCTCAACTTACTTCTGTTTTTATTTATATCCCACAACATCTCATACATTAACCTGACTCCGTGGTAAGTCGCTTAAAGCACGCGTGTTACGGACGCCAGACATCAGAGGAATCACACATATAATACTTAAATACATATATTTAGCACCCAGAAACAAAACAAATGACTATCACCATATAGATATTTGTCTTGGGTGGGGATCGAACCCGACCTTGGGCGCACAAGGCAGGATCACTAGTATGTGCACTATCTGGCTATATTCGCTATGCGCAATATAATAAGAAATAATAATAATATATTTATACGAAATCTACATCACAATTTTCCCCTTATCCATACAATCACAAATTATAAATAAAAACGTTCAACTGAAAAGTTGTACACTTAGACAGCTTCGGTATTATTAACTGTAATACAGCTGTCAGCGTTTTCCACCCGAGGTACATAACCAAAGTCGAAGCGCATACAAAATAAAGAAAAACAATTTAAGAACAATAATTAAACAGTTTACTAGAATCAAGCAAAAATTAACATTAAAATAAAACTTTAAATGCAATAATACTATTGGTATTATTAGCACATATGCAAGCGATGTCAAGTTGTACGAGACAAGATTATTTTAGCAAATTAAGAACAAGTATAAAGTTAACTATCGCTAGAGTCAATTGACACTAAGATTGTACTAACTACGACCACTAAGAAACTGATAAAGCTTCGTGAAATCCATTTTCTTCAACTGGCTCTCAGTCATCAATCAGACCATGAAGTCTTCAACCCAATCAATTGAAGTGTCGGCCTTTGTTAATATTGTTACACAATACACTCTTGGGAGTTCAGTTTTCAATGTCCTGATATCTCTAACATGTCTTTTCATTTACCTCTTCTGACGATATTGATACTTGGACACCCCTGTACAGATGGGGTTGAATGAGAGTCGATTTACTCGTTGGCAGGGACGGAGGGGTGCCCACGGCCGGCACCGCGCTGGTTGTTTATTTAAAGACTTAATGAGTGCGCTCTCCAAACTCAATTAACGACTGATTTATTTGTGTAATTTGAGTCACACTTGGTTCCCGGCACAGATGCATTCACGTTCGCTTTCTTTTGTAATTTTTTTCTCGATGGCAACATTGTGATAATCAGCTCTTCTTAGCTTGTCATAACTAATACATAAGTTCGTTTTTATTATTAAACCTGAGTTTATGAGTCAAACTCATCACTGAGCGTAAATCAAATTTAATCTAAATATTCTTCACCGAAGTAAGCCCATTGCAAGCATTTTCGAATTGTCGAAAAATAAATAGAACAATTTTAATTCAGAAATATATATGAATCACTAAATAGAACTATTTATATTATTTTACTATATTACTGAATTAAATATTCAAAATACAGATGACCCTGATGACGGGATCATTAGCCATGCTATTAGTATCTTATTTGTACTTATGTATAAATCTGAACATAAAGCTCGATCGACTTTATAAAGTACAGTAAACTGAAACGTCCCTATGAGGTTAATTATGATCCAGTGTTTTTTACCTAAGTCGTAATTAGAAAATAAGTGTAACAGACAGTTGTTGCAAATCTTGTTTAAGGAAATTTTTCAAGTAACGACCTTTCGTTTTTGGTCAAAACACACTCGTGGTGCGCGCGGTGTTCGCCTGCTGGTTTGAAATATGAAACGTGGGAAAGTAGTTTTAAGATTTGTGACATAGTACTATACAGCAATCGTTGGGAAATAAAAAAATAGCCTAGCGATTACTGTAACTCGGTTTGAGTATAATACATAAATTAAAGGTAAATAGCATATATAGCTCTTATGACTTTAATAGGTATCAATGATAATATCGGTTAACAAACAAGTACCTGGCCCACCAGAAAACCAGTCTGCGCGCCTCAGGAGAGCCACCAGGACCTGTGGAATGTCAGCGATAATTAAGGACCTAATTGAAATATTAGGGGATGAGTTCCAGCGAGGGTAGTGTTGACGGACACGGCGCTGCGCCGGCCTGCGCCGGCCCTGACGCAGTTCAGCGCTGGCCGCAACAGGCCTCGCTATCTCTGGGGTGCAGGGACCTGCTGGACTACAATCACATACAAACATTTATTTTACAACTGGTAACTTGCATCTGATAAAACCTCGAAATCGCAATGATTATATTTTAAGTGTCTCAGGAAGGCCTAAGTCCAATAATGGACGCCCTTCGGTTGATGCGATGCGAACATATACATATTTCTATATTCCGATATATCTGTTATTGATTTGGTAGCTTTATTGGGACACTCGACTGAATCTCTACGGAATATGAACAGGAAATCCCTGGATATAGAACATTAAAAAAAATCTAGAGACGCTTGCAATATTCCAACGCGCGTGAACAAACAGACAGAACTTGCAATCGCTGTACACACAAAGACCGGTAAAAGAAACGTTACGAAATGCAAAGACAATTTTATTTAGGTATAGCAGAAGGAGTGCTGCGGTAAAATATTGACTTTGCTGTTTCATCTCGCACAGGCGCCACAATATCCCGCCTACAAAAACAAAGTGATAAAGATGATGGATCGCCGGTGCGCGCCCACAGGGGCCTAGCGCCATAACGCCGGCCGGCGGCCGGGCCGCCGGCCGCGGCCGGCGGCGGCGCCCGACATTCAATCAGCGCCGCTTCCGCACGGGCGTAGACACCGTTCTTATGACAATCTACATGAAATATTCATCCTCACTACCCCTTCTCATGTTTTTAATAGAAAGGGACTTCGTTTGTCCCTCTATCCTGTCACAATGGAGCAAAGGGAAGGCACCCACAGTACAAAAACGGAATATGTTCCAGTTCAACCTACAACTGGTGAGTAATATTATAAGAGAAGGAATTGTTTCTCTTACATTCTTACATTTGTTTCCAACACTGACACATGGTTAAATGTTGGGTGTTGCAAAAGAAGCATGCAAAGTAGAATAAATGCTGTTGAAAAGTATGTATGTGTGTTTGAGAATAGTGTGATAAGAGATCAATGTGGTGTAAAATATGGTATTGGGACAACAGTAGGGAAAGGAAAGTTAAGATGGTTTGGATATCAGATGTACCAAGAATAACCTAGTAACAAGTAGAGATCCATAGTCTCTGCCTACCCCGACAGGCGTGGTGTTGTACGGATTTCTTTTTTATACTTAAAAATCGACATTAAGCTGGAATGTAAGAGATTTTAATGAAATCCAGGAGAAACCGAAAGAACCGAGTAATTATTACATACAAACCAAGCCCACAGGTGTTCAGTATGATACACCAAGTACTGGACTGCTCAATTCAATTGATCAGAGTTCAGTTTAAAACACCAAATACTGTTTAGGCTTTCACGACCTTAACCAATCGCAAATCGGCATACTCGCCCTGCCGTGATACTTTTTTATTGACACATACGTAGCCACAGAATAATTAAATTAGTTCAATTAAATAGACTATTTTTTATTATTTTCTTATTCGTAGTAGATCGTCAAACAAGCACACATTCCGCGTGAAGGTAAGTTTCACCGCAGCAGCGTCTGTACGCGTCACAAGGACATCACCAACGCGTTGCCAACCTTGTGACTCGAAAATATTATGCCATGACCCAGTAAATTCATTGAGGGTGAGAGAGCTCACCCTTCAGACCGAGAAATAGGTGATATACCAATGCAGAAGACCTTTTCATGAAGTCTACCTCATGTAAAATCGAACTGTCCAATCAATCCCAAGTTACCCAAATAGGAACGCTTGATTTTCCCCTACCTATCGAATATTCCAAACCAGAACCAATTCCGTTATAATCATATATCATGCAATTCGTAAGGAGGTACTGGTACATGACATCAATTGTATTAATTGTAATTCCAAGACCGAGATGAACGACAGTAAATCATGGCCGCTGCCTAAAGTATGGCGGGAATCACCTTATCCGCAAACCTTCGACATCCTGCGGCGCCGTCCCTCGCTACCCCGGCGCGCAGGAGCGGGACGCGCGCCTGCCAGAGGGCGCTGGGGTGGTATCGACCGCGCCCGACCTTGGCACTGAGCGGCCCGGGTATTTATAACACTACACCCTCCTGGGGAGGCAGATAGTTGCTACGTTCAACTTTACGCGGCTCGACTTCTTTTTATTTTGTAGAATGCACGTATAATGGTTTTGGAGTTTAAAAATAGATGTGATTTAGTTTTCTATCAAAAGGCGCGAGTACTCGTGTTCACAAACAATACGTTTAAATGAACACCGCCCTCTGCTGACCTTTATTATTTTAGCGAAGACAACGGCAAGTAACAAGTCTGATCTGTAACACGAAGTGGTTGTAATAACGATCAGATAGATACCGATGTGTATATTTGTCTCACTCGTAACTTTCTTATTTCACGGAAAGAAGCTCGCTGCATCTTGTCTCAATTTATATACTGAACGTAATATCTGCTCAAATAAAAAGTGTTATACATATGCGAGATGAGTTATATATAACATATCCACTGTTCAATTTGTGTTTAAAGACCTCGCGAGACCATTCCCGGAGGCAGGAGTCGGGCTGCAGGCGATAGTCATTGGCTTTCTTTAAAATATTAAAAGCTACGTAAATAAACACTATTAATTGAATTACTCGAGAAACTGTGTGAAATAAAGCACACAGGCACTGTCTACTGTCGCGCCGCCGGCCAAGCATGTTGGCAATCGCAGAGCGCACCTTTAGCAACGAGGATGCCACATAAATATTTTGACTTTACCGGCTTCTGTCGGTTCTGGTAAGTACCTCACTCATATTAAGACACCTGGTACATCCTCGTTCGTTGATACTTAAATGGGTGCGCACTGTGGGTGTACACTTTTCCAGAGGAATTTCCTCCTGCGAACGCTACAAATGTGGAATAACCTGCTGAGGTTTTTCCCAAGGACTGCAGTGTGAGGTTGTTTAGAAGGGCTGTAAATGTATTTTTAAAGAGTAGGCAACACGCACATGATGCCGGTATCGTAGGAGTCCACAGGCTACGATAAACACTTACCACTTGAAGGGCTGTATAGCTTGATGCCATTTTGTGTGTGTTACGATGAAGGTTGTGATGTAGATGGGGATACAAAGGCTAACTTCGACGCCGGATATGTTCCCACGTGCTGCGGCATAAAGTGAGGTTGACGCGCTCGCATTTGCGCAAGAACTCTAGTAAATACAATAAATAAAATCGGCAATGCAACGACTACTGCAAATATGTATAAAAGTGTTTAGATGCCCTCTTGTGTTACAGCGAGCGCGGGCGACGCTGCGCTCGCGCACGGCACGAGTGACCGCACCGCACAAACTTTCCACTCAGCACACACTTAATTCGGTGACCAGCCGATTTCCCGACTTCAAATATTGATGATGTTGTCACCGGAGATCACTCCTGTTCGTGTCTGTGAAATATGTATGTAAAGAAATAATATTTCTTTAATTTTGAATTTTGCCGCGCTTACTACATTACCAATGACATTGACAACTGACAAGCGCTAGAGTCTGGGGATCCTTGGTCTGAGGTCAATGGTCAGTTGAGAGGTTATGGAAAAAATAGCATTGTAAAAGAGATTTATTGTGATAGATTTGTTAATTAAAATAGATAAATAAGAATAATTGGTGGAAGAATAGACTTTAATTGTCGTTTCTTCGTTTTCAGGTAAAGTTATAATAATAGGGTAGTTAAATAAGTTATATAGTTATTTGTAAGAAACTAACGAAATAAAACTTCGTTTTCAGAAGCAACGCATGAGTTTATTTTTAACCTAAAATTGAAGGATAATCGATATATGTATTTGTCTGACGCAAAGTGAAGTTTGCAAAAGTTTATCTTTATTCATGTGCCTGCCACAAAACAATCCGACCGCTGTCATCTCTACGAGTGTCGTCTTTATATATAAAGATGTCCGATCTTTATGTTTGGTTTCTGTGAATATATGTGTTTGATTCAACTGTTACTGTTACAGTCCAATAAACGAGGTGAAGGCGGCAAGTCCATTTTTAAAATCCTTTAAATTATGGACTTGAATGGTAAAAGTATAAAATGATTTATATTTTACATTTTTTGTCCGTCGTTTAGATTATCTTAAAGGCGATCTTTGCTGCTCTTGAAACCTGTCAAAAATATTGATGAACGACGTTTCCATCGACAATTTACAGGAACCAGGTAATTATTTTTTCATAATATTTATTTATAATATTACGAATAAAATAATAAATCTGATATCTATTCTACCAGACCGTAAGTTTGATTTCATTCTTTTGGTAAGTTCACAATATATCATCGCTAAATATAACATTTTATGTTAAATATCAACTTAATATTTTGTTTAATTACTGCATTATTTCTCTTAATGAATAAAAAACTATATTGTTTATAAATCAGTCACATATTATAGTGATGTTAAACTTGTGAACACTTGGCAGCCATTAAGAAAATGAACACAAATATATTGTAATCAATCGTCATTTTTATCGACCACAAACGGGCGGCGGGCGGCAAACAAATTATAGCCTTAATCGAATTCGTTAATTTACTATTGCCAGTTCATTATACGATCTCAATTATTAATAAAATGGAGAATTTGAAATGGACTCTGGTTATGGTTCTCATATGCTGTAAGTAAATTTAACATATGTTCGAGTTTTACATGTGAATAGAAGTAAGTAAATAATAAGATTTTTTAAATTAACAATAAAAATGACATTTAGCTTGCCTTAACAATTCACAGGAAAGCTCTTTTCTTTCTTTAGTATTAATGTATTCGCAGGCTGGACAATGACAGTAATAGGATTGTTCATCGAAGTGAAAAAAAATAAGATGATGGGCGAGGACACGGTTCTGTCGCGAGAGCTGCGCCGGCGCATGACTTGCAGTCAGGATATGCTGCTCAAGGAGGTGCCCAAACAGTTCCAGCTATACCGAAGTGCCGAGCAGAAAAGGAACATTACGCGGAGAGGTTCATTTTTCAATTTTTAGCAGAGCAGAGCACGGTAACGCTGCTGCTCATCCCTTCACTGTGGAATTCAAGCTACGCTGTTTCGGGTGGATATCTCTATACATATCGTATATTAAGTGAGTAAAAAGATTAATGCGCATGAAGTAAGCGAGAGAGGTGTGCAATGTGGTGGTGCTGGTGGAGTTGACTACAGTTTGCGCATGTCACAAATTAATCAATGTCCAAGCGGATTTAAACTATTTGCACCTATTTTTTTTTTATTAATTTAACTTTATCGCACAAAATGTTACAAAATGTACAAATGGCGGACTTAATGCCAGATGGCATTATCTCCCAGTCAACCATTACATAAAACATAATATATATATATATATAGTGGTGCACCTATCTGTTTTAATTGTGCCACAATCAGGCAGAACAACAGCTCCGAGTATATGCAATGGTATATTTACGTAATGACAACATTCACTATTCATTACAGCAATTTTTAAAGAATATCATAGATATATATCATATTTAAGGGTTTGTTCCATATGCAAGGTTTCAGTATACATTCTGTGTTTTTCGTGTTCAACAATTATGCAATGCTGCATGAGGTTCGCACTCGAAATAAAACTACCTGCAGCACCAATTGACTTCACGGAGCCGCCCCGGCTGCGCCTGAAGATGCGGATCATCGACTTGATCCGCCACTCCATCTACGAGAGCCAGTACCGGCTCATGGACTTGCACAACTTCACCGAGGACTACTCACACCGCGACGAGTAAGCCACAGTACAGTACACTAGGGTACTAGGGTACACTAGGGTGTCCCAAAACGGAATTAGCGGCACCTATGGCTGCTGTAAAATAGCAAAAATAGAGATGAGAGAACCAATTACCTTTATTGAAGTTAGGTGGTTAACAAGAATGCAGCCCGGAATTTGTCGGACATAAACCATCGCATAATACATTTTAGTGTTGATTTGTAATCATTTGATACCCCTTATCATGAGGAGAGGGGTAATTGTTGTGTGCTCCGTTTACTCTAAAGAAACACAACCGCTGTAACACATCATAGGCACAGAACGGCCGCCAAGCAGTTCCCGTAGCCAATGGCCACTCGCAGCACCGAGGCACTCATTCGTTTATATTACATACAAACCGCAACGTTATAAACATTGGTAATCAATCTCCGTGCTACACACACTGTGGTGTGCCTTCTCCTGTGCCAGCAACAGGCTCCGCCCAGGTTGGTGCATCATACGATTGTGCGACGTCTGAAATCCCAAATTAACAGCTTTTCTAAAAATTCATAAGAAAGTATATACAGAATAATAATATATTCTTTTAAAATTTTGTCTTTCTGTTCGCTCTAGCTCATCCGAGAAACGAAACGAAAAGAGTAACTAAGTCTACTTTTATATTCTAAGTAAAACCGTGGGTCGCTGCTAGGTGTTTTTATAAATATGTAAAGCCATGTTCTACCTATAGTACCTATATATCCATAGTTGTGTGTCCACAGGTACCGCGTCGGCATGCTGTACGCCACCGTAGATCGGTACATTAAGGAAATGCGCATCATATTCACTATCCTGTACAGAAGAATAGAAGAATCCAGTCATAGTGTCCACTGGTACATGATATACTATACACATACGCTGAGGAAGAATATCGACGTCACGTATCTGGTCGAGGAGATGATCAAACTGCACACGTCGCGCCAGAGCGTGCGCCAGAAGAACGCCACTGAGGATATCGAACCGACTCGGCCAACTAATCAAACCAGGCAGGAGGAGCATATAAATGCTGCCCCTAACGTCGGGGAACCTGACAGACCTGAACGACCTGCGCCTCCAAAACCTAGGAACAGACGAATCGGGAACAAGCCTGTATGGCAGGAGGGGTCCGGAGGACCGCGGTATGACCTCCGTCATATGGGTCAATTAGAGTCAGCTATGCTCGATAACATTCAAAGTTCCAACAGCGTACGAAAAGCTGTGTTCAATACAGGTGCACTTCAGGCAACTAGAATGTTGCCAGCTGAAAACCCTAGGGCTGAACAAAGAAAAAAAATCAAGCCATTATGGTCAGCACGTGGGAATCGTGTGATGCGAGTGATCACGTCGACCAAACAAGCGCAGGTGGCGGCGAGCTCGTCGCGCGCGCCCGCCAGGCCTCGGCAGAGAAAGGTGAAGCCTGTATGGTCCGGATCTGCAAATATGCGTGGAGCAGCGCACAGAAACTGATAATACTATAAATAAAACTAATAAAACATAAAAAATTACATCTACATCCATAGGCTGCTCCAATAAACTGCTCAAAGTTGGTGTTTTTCTTGTTATGCCACAACAAGACACGAACCCCAAGTTAAAAATAAATCTCCTCCAGTTACCATCCCCGCCCCCCCGTCCTCTTCATCGGCCCCGCTAGTTACATCGATCGTCACCGCTGTTGCCTGCTGCAGGTTAAAAGTAGTAATAGATTAAACCTTCAGAGGATGTGGAACACGCAACCTGATGAATCAATTTTTAACTGACCCTCCGCTTCATTTGACAACGCAGATGAGGCGGTTGGCTTGCTTCTCTGGTAGAAGGGATGAATTATACACGCGATCTGCACATATCAAAAACTTTCAAATAAAAAAAATACAATTTAGAATATGCACTTACAAAGTCCAGATTTCAAACTGTTTGTAACTCACAAATACGGCAGACATGTTTAAGAAATAGATAAGTTCGCCTGGTTCACAAAACATTCACAGGATACAAAGTCAATCCAAAAATAAATAAAAAAACATTAAGCATAGGATTGTAATTTAAATCTTGGATAAGAAAATTGTGTAATGATTGATAGTATTACAGGGGCGTCCCCAGTTCGGGGGAATATGCGCGGGGGTGGCGGGGGCGCGGTTCATGACGGTCTTAGGGTGCGGGGGTGCGGGGTCGCGGGGTCGCGGGGGTGCGGGGCTGCAAGGGTGAGCGGGTATGTGAGAGTGTGCTGGTTTGAGGGTGCGCACGGTGCGCGGGGTGCGCGGGGTGCGCGGGGTGCGCGGGGTGCGCGGGGTGCGCGGGGAGAGTGTCGGCCTCGCTCACTGCCAAGGTCGGCTCTGATCGATACCACCCTCTCATCGTGACTAGCTATTCTCACGTGACATCCATCTTTGGGTCCGCTTTTGCTCTCATACACTTCCCTAAATGCACCCGACATCACGTTCAGTGACGTCATTGAAAGCCGATTTTCGTTTGACTCTATAGCATAACATATTCATTTGTTTGATCTAGATTACAAATTGCCTGTTCGTAAGATGGCACTTTTAAGGAAGTAATGTATACTTCCACCTTCTTGGTATATTTAAACATATTATTTTACATAGAATTTTCATTAAAAAGAATGTTTTGTGTTAGATGGCACAGTGGTGACTGAAGATTATAATAATGACCTCTGGGCTTCAAAGGGCTCCAATATTAAGTAATGATTCTAAACAAGTTTAATACGCTTCGAGACACGCATTCCTACACAATAATTCATGATAACGTGTCCAAACTGAATATACCTGCGGTTGTTGCTTTGATAAAGTGATCGGCGAACCACTTATTGCCTGTAGATCAGTAAGCCTAGAACGGAGAATCAATAAAAACAGGACACAGAGGTCGATCAGCTGATTGGTTGCTACCCGCGCGTGTAACCCGACCGGTCGCGCGATCAGTCGCCCCACTACCGAGCAGTGACTGCGCATGGAAGCTATCGACTACTAGCTTCTCGACAATAGCATGCAAACTTCGACTTAAAACACATGTTTGTATGGTTCAATTTTAATGATTGCCAATGTCAAATCCTCTTTATGCCATCCCTAACTGAAACGCGCTAATGGAAAATTGAACTCTGCATGAGTGTAAAAGGCGCTATTTTTGCGTGTCGGTAGTGGCGTGTGAAGAGAGCGGTTGCAGTAGTGGCCGGGTATAGAAGCGAGCCGGGGTGGATAATTAGTATCTCTGTAACAAACATAACCTGCCGGCTTCGACCATCTCCCGCATACTGGTGGGCTTGTGTGTGGGTCGTCGGCGGCCAGGACTGACTCTCCCGTCGGATGTACTATATGCATTTTATTGTCATTATGCATACATTTATGTCAGTATTTATCATTAAAGAATAACTCAGAAAACAAAGTGTACACGCGATATTAGTTACAAGATTTCATTAAAGTTAACTTTGGATTGTTTAAGTGAAATCTGATTAAAACCGTTTCCCGCCAAGTTTTCAGTGTGAAATCTGCGCTTGGTCTATATTTGTCTCAACTATACTAAAGAAAACAATAACGATATCAATGAAAACACAAATGTTAATTATCAGCACGATACAAAAAAAAAATATATCAACATCGACATATAAGCCATCAGAAGTCCACCGCTGGACACAGGCGCCCCCAGAAAGGGCAAGCGTGCCCGCAATCGCAGAGCGCCGCCATCGCAATGCTGCGCATTCGAGCTACAGTGATTTGGATGGATATACCGCCGCCACCTGTCACTCTATTGGTTGCTATCAGGATTGATAGAAGACAGTTGAAGTCTCATATCAGGTTCGGCGTCCAGTCTATTGCGATATTTTGTTTTCGTGGCTGCATCGAGCATAGGTTGAGAAAAATATGTTCTTGGGAACAGGAAAAGAATACTCAGAACCATTTTGCCTAGCATTGGATATTCATTACGGATTTTGCACCAAAAACCTCCTAAGGCATTGTGTTAAACAGTGACTCCAAACTTGTGTCTGATGACATTTCTAAAAGAGATTTAGAATATCTCGATTGACAAAAGGATTATGAATCTATGAATTCAGTCTCATTCTTGTATGTTGATCTCTGGGAAAATACTTTTCAGAAGATGCGCGCATCGAAGTGAGATAATGAATCAATTCTTCCTAGACATCATCTTGAAACATTTCTGAGTCGTTATCGCTAACAAACTCACTGAGTGACGTAGTTTTTTATTTCTTTCTTACCAATGCAAATAAGCAAAAATCTTAATTTTCTTTCGAAGGCAGTTATTTTGTTATGAACCTGGAACACAGTTGTCTGTTTACCTTGCAATGATACATTCAATTCGTTCAGTTTTGAAAGATATCCGCCGGAAATGACAATTGGAACAACCAAGTTGTATCACACGTTACGGTCTCTCAAATTAAAAGAAGAATCTGCTGAAAGAAACATTTGTAACTCGACTCTGAGTTCAAACAGCCTTGATAAAGTTTTACCCCGAGACAGCCGTCGCACTTCTGTGTGGAGAAGCAGTGTTTTATGTTTGCTGCCATAATCTCCACACAATAATGAGAACAATCGATACTGTAGAGTTGTAACTAATTTTAGTTTGGACGGCATATGCTTCATCGAAGTGCTTGTCTTGTCAGAATACAATGGCCGGAACTACAATTGGGCGCTATATTTTTTGTGTCGCTGCTTCTGATGCATTCGTTGCCACTGAGACTACGAAAACTATGTTTATTTTATTAAAAATTTCTTCACCGGTTGTGTTCGCGGGCAGCGGTGAACATAAGCATGTCTTCTTTGAAAGAACTTTCGTATGAATATCTCACGATAACCAGCAAGTTAGCCAGCGACATCGACAGTCGAATCGTGTTTTTGTACACGTAGTAGTTCTTGTTTAATGTAGCCTCTAGCCAGCCCATGGATGCGCCGTGAAACGGTACAAAGACGCTTTGCAGGTTTTTCATAAAACATATATTTAGCCATGTCCAACACATGGCTTTATTAAATTCTCAGCAATAGTGTGCGCTTCACCTGCTTGTGCAATGCGATAGCTAACTAAATATGATGCCTCCGTGGCCTTTTCATAGATAGTATGTGTTACACGCATCACATTTTTTAAATTTCCAATAACTGTTGTTTTTTACGAACAAATAATTATTTATTCTTATCTTTAGACTCGGGGAGTGCAGTTTCTAAATGTCGGCGCAATTTGACAGGTGCCATGGAACTATTAGAAAGCAGTGTTCTGATGTGTGTGATTCACCATACTTCCTCTTTTTCGACTTCGAAACCGTGGAGCATGACGTCGTGGCGTCATCGTCTGGATCGGTAATTGCTGTGTTCTCGAAGCGTACTTACTGCTATTGAACATTCAGCTTCATTAGAAGATGTTGTTGGAACACGTTTAACGCCCTTAAGCCAACGTTCCATTCTTCTTTATTAATAATGTTACATGTCAGGATGGTGGGCTCAAAATATTGCACATTCGTTAATGCGTAGAAGAGACTAAGTTTAGTCCAACGAAGAAATGCACAAAACTGAATCAATCAGAATACAACATGCAATAGAACAATTAACACTAGTTTCATATCACGTTTAAACTCCGCAACTTGCTAAAAGCTTATAAGTAGCTAGGTAGGAACTTTCGTCGAGGTGCGACGCGACCGCTTTTATATCTATTTAGTCCTAGACTCGATCTCGAACATTCTCAAAAATACTCGAGCCGGCGCATTTGATAAACAAAAAGCGAAAATAAAAATAGAAATAAAACAATGCGTTGTAAACAATCTCGACTTTATTTTTCGAAGTTAGAGCCGAAAGTTGCATGTTCACAACTATAGCGTCTAATTCAGAGGCGGCATTTATCAAAGGGTGTGCGCGCATACAAGAATACGCGCGGCGGGCAGAGTCAATATTTTCGACCATGGAGAGGTGTTTTGCTTTATTTTTTAATTATTGCAGAACTTCTACAGGGGTGTCGCGGAGCCCTAGGATTCCGCGGAACACACTTAGAGTATAGCTGCTGTAGCCTATAGATGCTCGTCATATCAATATTGCATTGCCAACCTTATGATTTGAACATATTATGTCACATACGCGGTAATTTCATTGCCTCTCTCGCCATTCAAAAGTGTAGGTTCAAAAAGCGATAAATTTGTTTATTTTTTAAACCGATTTTGAAAATTATTATCGATTAGGTATTACCGTTTTTATTTTCGAACAGGTTTAACTTCCATTTGTCCCGTTGGCCAAGTCAAGATCAGTCAGGAAGTAATTAAATGAAAAAAAAAATGGTTTTTAATTCTCTTTACGTACAATCCCTGACAGTCAAATGCCCCACTCCTAGGTAAGAATAGACACAGAACAATACTTCTTAAGAAAATAGCTCTAATGTCAAGGCGTGAACTTGACCACTGCTCTGAACCATCTCCCGAATTAGCGTGTGACAAGTGACGCGCGACATCCCGCCGGACGGCCCGTCCGTGAACTGCGCCCGCGCAGCGCCCCGCGCCCTTGTCACCAGCGCGTCACAGCGCCTTCCCGGAACGGGGAAAAAGTAGACTCGCTGCCAAATCGGCTGAAGAGTGAACGACTAATTATCTCGCACGGCGACGCTCGGCGACGCTCGGCGAGGGTCGGCTGCGGTGAGCTAACCGCTGCTAATAACCTCGTCTTTTTTTATGCACTGCATCAATATATTCACTGAATATTATTAAATGTTCCTTAATTCCAAAATTTGTGTTCAACAGTAAACCTTTACAAGTTTGGTAGACTTTACCTATAATGTAAAGGTTTCGCGGTTGTATCACAACCGCGTCCTGTTGCATTATACTATTACTGTAACTTTTATTTATAACTTTAGAATTGACTAATTAGGTACATTATCAGCTGTTAATAATACTTAATTCTTTTTATTTTGTCCATAAAAAATAAAATTGGTTGACATTATATAATTTCTATTCATTGTAATTTTGTGCCGAAGTGAAAAAATGTGTACGCGTGCCAATTGCCAAACACAGAGACACTCAATACATTTCTTGCCGCCATTTATTACCTGTGTATGTGCAGGTCATTAAATGAATGCACTTACTCCTAGTTAAAGATACGACGTGTCGTCTTTGTCTGCCGGGCGCGTTCATAACATTCTTTGACATATTTGTTCTTTTGGCGATAAAGTGAGAGTTTACTAATTTTGAAGACAGATAAAAAAACTAACCCCGACATGCCAGTTGTGCATGTCAGCACATGCATTTTGGCACGTGCAGGGCAACATTTATCTGCGATTCCGACTACGAAAGAAAATGTGTATGTTTCTTAATGTATAAAAAAGTTGGGTTTAGATTTCATTTTAACTATAAGATTTTAAGCGAAGTTCTTGTTTGTTTGGTTCAATATTGTATATAATATTGATTGTTCTGCCAAAGTTATAAAGATGGTAATATTTTCTAACATTCATGCATTCGCTACCTCTTGCATGTATTTCGTTGTGACTAAATCGGTTCTCTTACTTTTACTGTCGGAGGTCTGTGGTGTGGTGTGGTGTCGGCGACCTCGCGGCGACCGTTTTCAAAAGCCATGAGAATTAATTGAATTTGAATTGATTGATTGAACACCAATTTTGATACTTTATTAATGTTTAAGCCGAAAAAATAGTTTGATTACAAAGATGTTATTTTTTAAATTTAAAAATGGTGTAATAATGTCTTTTCAAATAAGGCTTGCTTACGATTGGCCCAGAGACGAGCAGGCAGGAGCGATTGCTGCCGCTCGTTAAAAGCACACAAAGTCGCCCTTTATTTGAATTTGTTAGTGGGGAAGGGTCGTTCGTGTATTATATCGCGTACTTATGAGACCCTCGGCTATAATTCCGCGCCAATATGGAGTCCTAAGGACCTGGCACATAATCTGCAATATCGGCCGAGCCGAATCTCTGATCGCGCCGAATAAAAAGCCTCCTGCCGCCCACGCCACACAGTGCCCGCCCGCCCGCCCTGTGTCAACGAAACAAATTTAGATCGGGCCTACTCAACGGTAAGTTTTTCTCAGCCGTTGACTTTACACTCCACCGTAATGGAATACTGGCCCTCAATGTTAATGAAGGGTGAAATTTAGTTCTCACTTGTAATGAGATTGTGGAAGTTACCGGCGCGCGGGGCGGGCGGGGCGCAGAACCAGGGCGGGCAAGGGCGGGAGCCCAGAGTCGGTGGGGCGGTGGGGGGGGAGCTCTTTTGGTACAATTATGCAAATTTCAACCTTAATTTCATACTCTCGCTCCGTTGACTGTCTCACGCAGGATATACTCAGCTCTAAATTAGGATAAAGAGATTAGATAACGTTATCCAGCAATAAAGCTAAATTAACTGCGACATTCATTCACATTTATCGAGCCACCGAAAGTTGTATAATAAACCGGTAACACGCGGCTTCGCTCGCTCGCGCGCTCACACAACCCTCCGCTGGTATTATTTAAAAAGGTATCGGGTTAAAGGGAACTTTATTTTCGTTTGGAATATTTTCAGCTTCAAAAGAGTTTCTTCGAAGTTTGGTATCGGCTTGACAACGTCTCTCGCGGGTGACAGGAATATCCTGCGCGGGGGGAAGCACAAATTAGCCGCCCGTGTTGGGATAGTGCTTACAAGTAGTAGGGATATCTGTCGGGGCCCTTTTGTAGGAGCCGGCTACTCAGGAATGCGCGGGCTGTATCGTGTTTGATTAGGGTATGTCATATTTTTGTGTTCCAGTTTGGATCAATAACATAATGATAAACTTTTGTAACTTTCGCGCGACAACATCAATTCAATCTCAATAATTTGTATTGAGATTACAATTTGAACTTACAAAACACATACTGACTAAATTGCAAATGAGAAATTCGTAGTGCTTGGTCGTTAGGATCAGCGATATCAGATAAAAATTCCAACAAAAACCTATTTTTTGTGTTAGGGCAGGTTGTTTATGTACCTTTATGTTTCCTGGTTATCACAACACACAGGACACTTCAATTTGGGATGGACAACGTGCCCACTGTTGTCTGATCTGAGTCCTGGTTACCATTAAATTCTATTACTATATAATATTAAATTTTAATTTATTTATATTTATTACTACTATATAATATTAAACTTTAGATAATTTAATAAGTTTTTAATAATGGGAATGGTAGGTGTACAATGGAGACGTGGAATATAACCATTCGGATAATCTGCGGAAACTTCAATGTATAAGGTTGAACCGCGTACCCCTCGTTCACAAGTATTTTGCTGAAACTGCCGTCAGTCTAGTGAAACTAGAATATAGATGTCATTGACTATGGTTTAACCGAGAGCCTGTCAACCGACAGTAGTACGCGACATGACCAGCGTCCGGCGTGTGTCGTCCACTTGTCTGCGCCCGCGCCGCCTGTGTTGCGCGCCTGACGCACGCGCACTATTTCCAATACGACCAGTCGTGCCAATGGTGGGCCTAACTCATTACCTCATTACTGGCTATCGATCTATTATTGAACAGCCTTTGCGATGCGGACCGAGAGGCCTGGACGTTTGTTCTTGGTCATGTATTATAAATGCTTTTTTAATCCATTCATTATGAAAATCAAAATATCAATAATCCATTATGAATAATTGAAATTCAAACGGTTATTGCACACACAGGTGGCCGTGTGACAAAAAATGTCACAAGATGCAACTCAATGCGGGGATAAACCACTTAAAGAACTCATGTAACGTGCATCAAACAACATACCTATATATTACACGTTTGTCCTAGTTAGGAATCGAACCCCTCGAAATCATAAAATAGGATCCCTACCACCACCACTAACACGTAACTGTCTGTGCAATGGATTATAATTACACGAACTCACCCGAGTCCGCGTGTAAGACGCCCGTCTTTAATTGAAAACTGTACTTTTACTGATGTCTGTTTTAATGTGCACGTTTTTGTTGGTGTTATGGTATGGTATTTATGATTGGTCCTATTACAAATCCGCATTAAAGTCCGTTGCGTAGTTTAAACGATCTACGCATACATAAGTAATTCGGATAAACAGACAGCGGAGTGCGACTTTGGTTATATTATGATGTGATAACTAAATATGAACGTACTTCGCGCACTGGCCAATAACAAAGCGCCGGATACAAAACATCGCACCGTGGCTCGGTGTTTCAATACAAACCATTAAAAGAGATAATAAATTAACTCGTAGTAAAAGTATTATTTTGTAATACCCACAGAGATAAATGGGCTGGCTAAATAAAACATAAGTTTGTACAAGACTGTAGACCTAGGCAACAGCACGCGAGGGCGCGAGTCCAACCTTATGTCGCCGATAATAGAGTCGAAGTTAGTCCGCGAGGAGTTGCGGGTGATGCAAGACACGATTATACTCTTGTCACGAAAGACGAGCCCTGACAAGGATCGTGCCAGCGCGCATGCACACACGCGCACACACACGTGCGCACGCGCACACGCACACGCGCGCCGGCACCGGCGAGCCGCACGTCGCCGCACGTCGCCGCGCGTCACCGCACGTTGTCTCTAATTCGAAACATCGAGTCACTGAAATACAGTTGACAGCTCAACTTTTCCAAGTGATGCACGGAGCGGAGTCCGCCGCGCCGGCAGCCAAGTCTATGCAGGTGCTACCTGCTCATAGCAAAGCCATTACGTGTGCCGCCGCAGCTCGCCATTCGGTGTCCGGTGCCTCTCCGCGTTATATTACCGCTATCCATTATCAATTAACAGCGAGCATATAGAATTAAAAAAAAATAATAAAAATAAATATAGATTTAAGAAAAATAAAGCAGTTTTCTTTTTCTAAAAACAATTAACCACAAACCGCGCCGTGGGGTACCGGCAAAATAGAAAGTACCTTTTACTGCACCAGGTGTCGTAAGAGGCGAGTAAGGAGCGAGAACCATCCGAAACAGTGCAGCTCAAATGCACAGGGCTGGTATGGGCAGCAACATCCCCGACGCGATAGCTGCGCTCTGCGATTGCCAACACGCCTGCCCAGCGCGGCAACTATGAGCAAAAAGCCTTCTTTCTTGGAGAGGCCTATGTCCAACAGTGGAATTCCAATGGCTGGTGTGATGAACCCTCAAACAAATGTTACATGCAAAAGTTGACAATTTCAATCCAGTATCAAATTAAACAGACATTTATTGCTTCTTAAACAAGAAACGCAGAAAAAACTTAATTTCAGTAACTAAAAAAAATAAGATCAAGACCACTAGAAGTGGAATACTATTAGGTAATGTTGAAATAATAGCGAGTTATGTAACTTTCGTCGAACGAACCTGTGCTCTATGACTGTACCTACATTTGGTGTCTACTTATTTTTACTAATATTATAAATCTGAAGAGTTTGTTTGTTCGAACGCGCTAATCTCAAGAACCACTGATCCGATTTGAAAAAATCTCTAAGTTTTGGATAGTCCATTTTTCAAGAAAAGCCATGGGCTATTATTAATTTTTTAAGAATTCTATAGCCGTTTTAAAATAAATAAACAAATCTTGAAAGTCACTATACCCCCAAGTCACTATTCTACGCGGACAAAGTCGCGGGCACGCTAGTTTATGTAAAACATGGCCTTGAATATAACAGAATTGTTTCATCGACTATCGCCACACTTGCAACTGCACCTTCAATCAAAGATATGTTATTTACACAAAAATTGAATAATTAAAACACTTTTGATACATAGTATACATATACATTGAGGTATACTTACCTAAATACATAACTTTAATGAACAAACAGGTATGTAGCACAAGTTGTCCCTAAATTAATGTTTACTGCGGGCTCATTAGTTACTCAGCGTTGTATAATTAATTCCAAATATCATATGAAACGCTATAATTACATGAGCACGTTTAAGGGAAATCATTTATCCAAAGAATTGAACGAGGTTCTTGCTCGTGTCGATTACACAGAATTGTTTATACATACATCAAAATATGTATCCAAAAAGGTATCTTCGTATTTTCTAATTCTCTATAAATGCAGTGAGCCTTACGGTACTGACAAAGTAGAATAGTATCACCCCTTGGATCAGAGCCGACAGATGGCGGTATATCCATCCGATATAGTATAACTCCAACCCTACGCAAAAGCTGCACTCTGCAATAGCCAACACGCTTGCCCAGCGCGGCAATTATAGTCTAGATTCCAGCATTCTTGAGGAAGCCTATATCGAGCGGTGGACTTCCAAGGGCTCATGTGATTATGATGTTGATGTAAATGCATATACAATTCTTTCATAAGAAACTTATTTTTGAAATTCTGCTAATCTATCTGTTAATCTTTTGCATCCGACTAATGTCTGAAACGGCTGGATCGATTCTCACAAGCGGGTAGCTGATGTTGTAACTTGGGCTAGTTTTGTTATTCTATCGGGAGCAGAGACTGCGCGAGCGACACCGCGGGCCGCCGTCAGTGTTCATATAATCAATGTAAATTAGTAGGCGCAGGTGGATGTCAGCAATACGAGATGGTTGTAACCTTTGATCATTGAGGTGGTTGATACAAATTTCGGGAACCTGTGTATTCTGACTTATAACCCATTTCCGAGTTAATTATCAAACGCAAATAATCTGGCTCCAAGTCTACAGCGCAACCGCACCGCCGCCGCGGGTCAGTGCAGACTGACCCGTCTCCACTTCACACAACATTCACCCGCTCTGCCCGCGGATTTCCTCTGAAATATCTGCCCCCTCGCCGTGTGAACATGTCAGCGGAATCTCGCCGACCGCCCAGCCGAGCCAAAATTGTTGTTACGAATATACATATAATTCTGGAAGCATTCATTCTGCTCGCAATTTACGGTTGTTTTTCGTACAAATTGCCCGGAAAGTAAATTAAGAGGGCGGTTGATTTGCGGGGAATATGCGAATGTAAAAATAACCCACTATTTTGAAGAGCGCTCATCTCCACGCGACGATTCATCTTTGACGCTTTTTGAAGTGCTTTGGCTGCGTCGTTTGTTACTGTCGGCGCGCGGCGGGCGTCGGCTGCGTCGTTCCTTTTGTTAATCTAGAGGTCGATACCCTGCCTTCGCTTTAAATTGCAATATTTTTTATTATTAGCTGTGATGTAAATTACCCCAAATCCCCCTTTCTTGGGGAGTCTTCCAATACATGTAATGATGATGATAATGATAAAATGTACCTACGCAAGTCCTGATAATTTTGACAGTTATTTTTAAAATCAGGCGTGTACCAAAACATCTGATTGGATGTTACTGCATAATAATATGAGAATAGAATAACATAATTTCAAGTAATATTTATGGGGATACGTCCGGTCGCGACTTGTGTAAATATGAAAATGAACTAGAAATCAGAACAGCTAGACCTTACATTTTTATATGCATTGCGTGAGTCCAGTTCGTTTGCTGCGCATGTGTCGAACTGCACCGGCGCAGGCGCACCCGCGCGCCGCGTGTCGCCCCGCAGACATCGAGCAGTCGCTTACATAGTTTATAGGTGACATTCGCCGGGAGTTTAAAAGCGGTTTGTCTTAATGTGTCATTTAACGATTGTTAAAATTTATTGGGATGCGTTTTACATGTCGTAAAGCGAGGGAAGCTTTTAGTTGAAGCCCTGGTGCTCCATAAACGTTTGCGTCCACAACCGTCCCGGAGATCCAAATACGTAGATAACACTTTTGGCCATTACAATTGCTATCGTTTATTTATGGCGCACGTAATGTGCTCGCCACTACACAGGATACATTTGTACCGGCGAACAACTTTTTGGTTTATAATTGCCGTCATTAAAATGGCGCGCACGTCGTTCAGAGCCGTACTGTGTAAGAGATAAGGTCGAGAATGCGGCGCGGGCGGGCTACCACAAGCGCTCGTGAGCGGAGGAAAGCACGCGTTCGTTTCGTCTCCAATTTGTTTCGCATATTGCGTCCGCTGGCGGATGTTCTTTGGTCTATGGCGGTTGTAATTGTTTTTATGGCCACTTCTAAAATAATATTAGGCCTTTATTAATTAGCCGGTTATTTCTGGGTGGCCGGGGCACGGCTCCTAGTTATTTTTATAATGGGCGATTTGACTTTTAAAATATACTAACATTGCATGCATAAAAACATGCACCGGACATTTCCGAATTAGGTTGGAATGACGGTTTTTATGGCATTTTTGTGTACACACCTTATCTTAGAGGTTTATCTAAAAGGAATATAACTGCATAATTTCAACTTCATCATCATACC
Source organism: Heortia vitessoides (assembly GCA_020976665.1). NCBI lineage: Eukaryota > Metazoa > Arthropoda > Insecta > Lepidoptera > Crambidae > Heortia > Heortia vitessoides. The sequence continues at coordinate 148,939 of JACJUM010005601.1, read as the reverse complement.
AGCAATTGGAAGTCCGGAAGGATATACCGCCATCTGTCGGTTCGTCTTAGTCGCCTTTTACGACACCTGATGCAGCGGGAGGTATTCTACTCTGCCGTTACCTAACGGCATAATTTAATAGTACCCAACAGATTAAATTTTCTTTGATGTTCATTTAATGAAAACAGTAACAATGTAAATGTTTGGAGTCTGTACTTCAGGACAGGAGGTCTAATATAAAACCTCACAGTCGTGCAAATATTTTCACATTCTTCGTGATTTTTATCCACATTTAAACACATAAATATGAAGGTATATTTAACTCCTCAATATTATATGCTTTATTGTTTAGCAAAATAGCTGTACAGAGTATAACAGTACCTCCCTTTGTACGAGAGGTCTTAAGAGGCGACTGAGGTGCCGGAACCGACAGACTGCGGTACATAAGCTACAGGGCGCGAATGGGCAGCAGGATTCCTGGCGCGAAGTAACGCTCTGCGATTGCCACCACGCCTGCCCAGCGCGGCGGCTTCTCGAGGAGGCATATTTCCTATGCAGTAGTGGACGATTTGCGGCTGCAATGATCATGGTATTTCTTGAAATAGGTAAACTTTTTGTATCGTTTTATCTATAATAGAGTATCAGTGTTTGTGTATGATTGACAGAGTGGCCCGGAGTGAAATCTGTGCTGCTGCTCTAGAAACATAAACACCAGAACAGATACCATGGGTGTTTTCACGCTGATAAGAAGACGCTCTTTTTTAACCTTGCACTAGTAGCACAAGTATTGGCGTCGATGCAGGGTCACGGCCGGCCGGGGTTCTATTCCCGGCGCGGACCGCCGCGTGCGCACTTTTCCGTACGCATCGCGTGATGTTCGCTGCGTTTTTTTACATGTGTCTTTATTTTAAGCTCGTTACCCACTTACGATTGATTACGCAAGTACGATTTTTTTGTTGAATATGATTACGCCATTACTTACCTACTTTAAATTACATAAATGTTTTGAATCATTTTAAGACTTCATTTTCGGACACACGCAATTAAAAGATGTAATTTAATTCATATGAACGATAACAGTACTGTGTGTTGATCTCCGCTGGATCTCGTGTTATTAATGAAATGTTTGATAAATAATTGTGTCGACTGCGGACTTGTTCCTTGTTTCTACCAAAATAGTAATATAATTACTTTTTAATCCGGTAGTACTTCTGATCCCATTTGTTGTAGACCTACATCGGTACTCTCAACCGGGCAGGGATGGGCAACAGTGCCTTCGTCCCCAAACTTTATTCTGCTATTGCTGCGTTTACCTATTGTGGCAATGTGGACTAAAACCTCCCAAATGATAAACACTAATCAGACCAGGCCCAAATACCGGAAACCTTTTTGGGAGACCTACGTTTTGTTGTTGATGATTTACAAAAGCTACGATAAGAATGAAAGTTCCCTAATGATACGTAATCTTACAAACCGAGTACAATGCTCCATGCTGTCACGTTACAAGTGACGGGCCCGTTGGACAGATCTTATCTTTTGCGCCAAGGGTAGTAGTGGGTTCGACACCCACCCTGGACAAATATGTGTATGTAGAATATTTCTGGATTGTAAATAAGTATTGATTTCATGACAAGTCGCTTAAAGCACTTGTGATACGGACATCAGACAGCAGAGTAATCACAAAAATACTACATAAATAGATATCTTTAACACCCAGACAAAGAACAAACAGAAATAGTTATCATGGTATGAATAGTTAAATAATCCTCAGAACTAGTAACACAGGCGGCTTGCGAACCCTTGAATTATTTTAATCGTTGATAAACACGCAAGTCACATAGAAGTAATGGATGGTGGCGCGGTAATTGCCCTGTTGTTGCTTGTGTGTGGCGGCTGTTGCGCGCGTCATGTTCTATCCTGTTATTTATTACAGCTACGCGATGATTCTTTGTATAATCACCAATATCAAGAAACGGTGTACGGCCCTATGAGGGGCCCTGCCGCATGCCTACAGCGTTTTCTTCCAGGTTACCTTAGTTTGGAAAGTGTGAAGTAGAAAAGGATGATTGGAAATCATTTTCAAATATTACAAATAATAAAGCTTATGTACAAATGATGATGGAGTTATGTCGAATGTAAATAGTTTTGGGGGGAAAGTGCGGTGTTTATAGATAGCAAATTGGTACGAATCTAAAGCTGTGTTGTGTATATTCCTATAGTTAGCACATAGTCACATAGCAATTGGAAAGATGCCTCGCACGTCACTCCGTGCGCCAGAGAGTCTCTCGCGGCTTGGCCTGGCTTCAACCCTCCCCGCCCGCCCTTCCCCCGCCTCCTCTACTTCCTCGCCCCGCACCTCGTGACAAGTCACACGCCGATACCAACCCACCACCATCACCACAACATTCAAAATCGCAAAGCGGCGGCGGCTGCGGCCCGTCATTTGGACACATAAATAAAATATGACGTTAGCAGAGATTTAAGCGTGTCTTCGTAATTTAATATTCGGAAATAATCACTGGAATAGATTTTCAACTGTCTCCCGAAGCTCAAAGTTGATGCCAGATTTTATCGGGGTTGTCATGTTTGAGAAATAATACCGGCTCTGTTAGCTCGTTCCCGGCAAAACGTTTTTTGTCGGTGAGATTTCGTGTGTCCGCGGAGAACGGTGGACGGTGGACGATCAAGGTCCTTTTTGTATGTCAACTAGACCGTCCAAATAAATCTCCCTAACATCGTAGTGGCTCTAAAAAAGGGGGATTTATATCTCACGCGAACAGAGAAGGCTCCAAAGCCTACCTCGCCTGTTAATGAGCGCGTGTTATCTTGAGTAATGAGCCGACCGCTGCGCGATAGCAAGCCAATGGCCGATAGCCGACAAATTTCCGACTGACAACCTGATGGACACCACCTCGGGCCCAGCTTTGCAAAATTCTTGCTAGGAATATCTCCGGACCGGCAAACTCGATCTTAAGGCTTCACCATAAAGTTGAAAATAATAAAATGGCCACAGTCATTCTTTTGGAAACGATGTTGGAGTAAATTTTGTTGGAAGCAGCTCCGGTCACAAGTACGGTAATGAACTGTGCAAATGAAAACTTGGTAAATTGTCTCGGAGAAATTACGGAATTGAAAAACGGGCGAAGGGGGGAAGGGCGGGCTGGAAATGGGGGCGGGAGGGGCGAGGTCTGGTCGCTCGTTAGATTCTAGAGCTGTTGATTGATGATTTGAGCGATGATTTGAGGGGGGGGGGGGACGCCACACTGTAGAGCTGCAGAGATGAGATGCCCAGCAGCGGCAGGCGGGGCATTTCACCGTATTCAATCGTAAGTTGAATATTTTATAGTAGGTGAATGTTCTTTTTTTTATCTAGGTGGGACTGTTAACTAAAACGCCGTGGTAAAACAAGATTCTAAACCCGACCCGACTTATGTACCATTTTCCTTTATTTCGATTATATTATTTAGGCCTTCATTTACAGACCAAAATTATTGATATTGAAGCAAAAGTGCGTAGAGTTCGCCGCCTCTCGCAGAGCGCCCGAAATTCTAAATAGATTGCACATTAATTATTGCTCAGAAAATTATCGTGCAAGTTTCCAGCCTTAATCCGGGTTGCATCAAAGCGGATTGATTCGCAAACACTCAGGCGCGTCGTTCTCCGTCGTATTCCATTTGGCCAATTTCCGGCGAGCAGATATTCCACCTCTCGATGCGAAAACGTACAATGGCGAATTTCGTTTCCCTCGTTTCTACATTCAAAAGTCAATGTTACATTTTCATTTCTTCAATTTATTGATAAGGTATCAGACGTTTCCTTTTCGATTTGTAAACTTTTACATTTCTGTATTGTGTCGATGGGGAGACTGGTTCTGTCTCACCGGAGGTAGACCTCTTGTCACAGCGTACCGGGTGAGACCTGGCACCAACTCAAGCGACAAACAAAAGTATATACATTGCTGTGTTCCTATTTGAAAAGAAGCAGAGATGTGACTTATAATCAAAAATGTTTTAAACGATAACACACGCTTGTTTGGAATCATCACGCGGATTGTTACCATTCGTTGACGATACTTGTATAATAAAAAACATGTATTCGAGCTAACAAATGTACACATTGGCCGACGTTATACATTGACCAGACTCCGGGATGAGTCGAAGTCGTCAGAGAACAAAGGAATTAGAAAAATAATATTTAAAACACAGATTCAGCACCTAGACACAGAACAAATATATTTTCATCATCTAAATATTTGTTCTGGGTGGGTGTCCAGTCCAACCCACCGCCGAATGCGCCGTCGAGCGTATCGAGTTAACGAGCAATGTTGAACAAGTCGTAGTAAACCAGCGGACTAGAGTCTCTCTGCACCAGGTGTTGAGAGAGGCGACTGAGTTACCGACCAACAGATGGCGGTTTATTCATCCAAAACAGTGCAGCTTAAATACTACAGGGTGGGGATGGGTCGCAGCATCCTAGTTGTGAATTTGCACGGCAATGATGGACAAAAGTCCCCCTATCCCCCTAGGCAGCCCTTAGCGTTTAACAAATACCAGAAGCAATTAAACTGTGTCAGGTCACAGCCGTCACCACATGGAACGTGTTTGTATGCAACATAACACTACACTATATATGCGAATAGGATTCTCCTGACAAATGTGCACGCCGATATAGCTGATTGTATAGTTTCATCTCGGGACACAGCGGGGATGCAGCCAGGGATGGGGGCGGGGGAGGCCGGGCAAGCAGCCAGTGCAGCTATACTTCGTAACCAAAACACAGCACAGTGAGCTGATCACATCTCAAGCGCACGTCACAAACGCTCATGTAAAACATAATCAGAGAGCGGAGCCAGTTGGCAGCCGGCAGGCGCCCCTCGGCGTCGCCTCTAATTAAATTTGCCTGTCGGCGTGACACAGGGAGGGCTGGCGCGGCGCGAGCGCCGGCGGGGCGCGGCCCTGCGACGGTGGTCGCGGGAGCCCTGTCACTTCAAACACTTTCACAACATGCTAAATTTCTTTTTCATTCAGATTTAATTGTAGAGAATCTTATACGAGGTTCTGAGGACTAAACACTCGGATCGAATTTAGTCTTCATAACCCCGTATAAGATTCTCTACAATTAAATTTGCAGAAGGTACTGCATTAGAATCTGTGTATTGTGTTGAGATCCCCTCGCAGATTACAACCGTATGACATTGCGATGTCCCTTGTCATTCAAGCGGAGTTATTTTGACTCAAAAATGAAATGTTCGTTTGTTAATTGTATTGTTATACAACAGTTTGTATATTTTTTAATTTAATAGCTTTGGTCCTAAGACATAATATATTTTTCACCAAACTATTAGAGGCATGAGGACCTGTGAATGGGATGCCGGAGCCCCTCAGTCGGGGTGGATCCGTGCTTCTGTGCTTGTATTACTGATTCTAATTAAAACAACCCTTATTCACCTTAAAGAACAAAATATGTTCGTTAACCAACGTCAGGCACAAATAAAACGTCTGAGCTTCTAAAGGATTACCCTACTTATCAGTCCAGTTAAAACTTTAAACTATCTTCTACTATACTACCTTCGGGATAATTACCTGACCGATCACAATTAGAGGAAAACCGCACGAGCACGGAAACAAGAGCCCTTTGTGAAAGAAGTCCGGGATTAGCCGCCAATTCCCGTAATCCTATCGATATTGCAGGAACTTCGGGGTGGAAGGGAAGATTCCGTCCTTGTTTGAGGAAGGCTAAAATAACACAGGAATTGTAAAAACTGCCTCAAAGTTTTCAAGAACCCTTTGCTTGTCTAGGGGATAGTTTAAAGATTGTTCAGGGACATTTATAGAGTAAGAATGTATGATTAGATGTTTATTGGCTACCTCCGTGGTATACATGAGAGCACCGAAACCATCCTACTATACTATCTAGTGTATACCTATACTACTATATATCGGGTGATACGACAAAGATAGATAGATTGGACATAATCAAATTATTTTCGTTCTTCCAAACACCTATCCCTGAGCAAAGTAACCAACCGCGGAGACGTTCGCCATCCCATTTATTATAACAATGTCGCTAATAAATACAATAATATTACATTAAAGCTAAGTATGTGTGCTGCCTAACTTCACTCATTAGTTTTTCAGCATCCGCCCACACAGTGCAGCGCAAGAAAAAGGTAATTGTGTTATAAATTCATTTCATTTCCAGTCGCGTCGTTCGTCGTTGTTTCCAAAGAGTGCGTAGTTTCGCTTTCGAGCATCAATTACTACGGTTACGCAAAAACTGCGCCCTTTTCTAATTCGAGCCGACGACCGGTCGTTTATCATTTGTGATTTATTTATTATGAACACCGGCTCTTTCAATTTAGACCTTAAACCTTTGTAGGAAGTATGATATTGCAGTTCCTCGAGACACAGCAAAAGTCGTGTGATTTAGAGGCACCTTGATCTTGCGACTGGTCGCCGTCATTTATAATTTCAGTCCGAAATATTATAAACTTACGCATCTTCAAAACAACCCATATAAATAATATAGGACGGTACATACAGGCATAGGCAGGCATTCTTTATTTCTTTCAGAATTCTGAGTTAAAATAAAAAATAATACCTATCGTGAATAAAATAACGTATAATTCGAAGATGTTCTCGTAAAAGCCTATGGCTTGACAACTCAGACGTGCATTCTACCCGCGAAAGACTTCTTTCAAAAAGTCCAGGTGACATTTGACGTCGCCGCCATGTTTTATGATAATAATATTATATGATGATATTTATATTATATTATGGCCACAACATTTTCATAATAACTAAGGTTGGTCGAGGTCCGCCTCCTTGACGCTCAAGTCAGAAGTCATTAATTTGCATATTACACGAAGATGCTGATTCTTGACAAACCTGATATATCTATTTCTATGTTTAGCTGAAATTCCACTGGTGTGTATCCGTATGTGAGTGTAGAGTTGATGCTGAAGCCGGTCCGATGTTGAACAGGTAGAAACGCCAGTGTTATGTATTGCTGAGAATTCGTGCAAAGCCCGCGGCCGCTCCTTCATGTAAATAACGCAACAATTTGATTCATGCGCCTGTTTGTCACTCGGAGGGCTATCCATTACCAGCATTAGAATTGGCTTGTTTTTGGTCCTCCTTATTTCATTAGGTAGCGGGGGTAATGTAACGATCTGAAGGGGCGGACGACGCGCCGCCTATCGTTTTTGTGAAGTATTCTTTCTTTTATTATAATAATAATAATTCCCACAACATCTCAAACATTGACCCGACTCCGCGCTAAGTCGCTTAAAGCACTTGTGTTACGGCCGTCGGACAACAGAGGATTCACAAATATAATACTTAAATACATATATGAAACACCCAGACACAGAAAAAACACAAATCTTATCATATAAATATTTGTCCCGGGTGGGGGTCGTGCTTGCGACCTTTGGCGCACAACACACGACCACCACCATCCACGTGAGCCGGTCGAAATTTGTCCGCCGAGTACACGGCCGTGGTTTTAAAGTGTATGTGTGTTTTAATATGTATATCTGAGTGAAACAATTGGGAACAAAAATCTCTCGCTAAAGTATTTGTTACAGTTTTGAAATGTATATGTAAATGTGTTCAATCGGTACCAATACAGACAACCTTTTGTATGACGTCTATCAAATGTAAGATATAACATGTGAACGTCATCGAACATCAAACAACATTAAATTGTTATCAAAGTACTTTGATTGAATAATATAAAATGTGTAGTGCTTTATCATTTAATATTTGAAAACAACTGCAACCGAAATGTAACGCAATACAAACAATAACGTGAACGATTGGCCAGAGTTTTTGCTGGAACCGGTTCTCGTGTCAAACGGTGCTGCTGTTACCATTGCCGACACGCGAGCCTCACCGCGCGACGCCGCCGTCAGGCTGGTATCTCAAGCATGCATACAACTGCAACTTTTTCCTCTTTCAGTTTGATTTTCCTTAATTCGATTATGAAATTAAACAAACTCCTAGGAAGCGAGTCGTGGTTACACAGTTAGCCGCTAACTGCTCGTTAAGGCTGCGTTAGTTATGCAACAATGGAGAGACGTGACGTGTAGCGGCAGTATTTAATGCCCGCTCAATTATATGAAGTTGATTCAACACACGCAGCGACCATGTTCCTTCTTCTCACAATATAACTGCAGTGTTCCGACCTAACTACTTCTTTATATGGCCATGGCTTAATTTATAAACATACCTACTTTTCTTTGCCCATTTTGTTCGCTTTGCTCACTTTGTTTGTCCTGTGGCAACTATACTCTTTTTTATGGATTAATTATGTGATAATAAAAAAAATACGATTAAATTTTAATTTTCAATTTATAATAACATCAATAATCCGTCGTCAAAGTAGATTTTTGTGATAGAACTCACCTTAACTCGATCTGTCATTAATATTTAATTCATTACGTTCATCAGTGGGTTGCACACGCATCCACTACCTAATGTAAATAGGAGCACATTAGGATTGATATCAAATATTTGAAATGAATGTAAAGTTTATGAATAGTTGATCAAACGGCCGAGCGCTAAAGGCAGCCAGATCGGGGTGGGAGGGGAGGGGGGGCAGGCAGGACACGCCAACCCGCGGTTTGTATCAAATATTGACGGCCGATTTGGACAGATTTACTCCAATTTGGTTCCAAGCCATTACCGGATTTAATACACACAGCAAATCGACATGACATTTGCCGCGAAGTAGAGTCGACGTGTTCAACACGTACATGCGTTTTATTTCAACGAGTTGTACGAAAATTCATCCATAATTACTGGAAGCACTGTTGTGACAAGTGTTGTGCAAGTCAAAGGCCTCCCGTATTTCTGAAATAAGCTTTCAACAAACTAATCCCTGCATGCATACCTGCTCGTGCAAGTTACAATACAAACATGTCATAAATACACTGACAAATTGAAAGGGGCTGAAAGTGGTAACGACTTCAGTTGGGGGATGTTACATTTTGTTGCGTCAATTGAGAGGTGAGAGCCGCTGCGAAGACTTATTTTTTTCATAAATCGCGAAACAAGAATAGAACGTATGACAGGCCCTGTTTAATTACTGCTCTGTCTGCCACACTTCGGGCCCGTCTCCTGTATGCAAGCAAACGACGGCGGCGGTCGCGCGCCCCCCGGGGAACGGCTCTAACAATCTCTCATCTATCGATCTCTAATCTTTTATCTCACCTGACAAATGTGCTAACGTCGTTAATGTGCGATCCGTCCGTCATCCAGATAAATGTCAGGCGGAACGTCGCCATGATGGATCAGACAGGGAAATTGGGCGGGCTTCGGATATAGAGGCCATCAGGGCTGGCGCCGGTGGCTGTAATTCATTTGTGCCGGTGCCGGCCGGCGCCGGTGCAGGCCGGCACCGTCCGCTGCCGCCGCCGCGCCGGTCCTCGCCTCAATCGAACCGAATCGCATTGAATGCTTTGAAATTTCCGGCGCGCTCTGGGCTACATATTTGTGTGTATTGACAAGTGTTCGTTTGTTATGGTTCGTCCGCGCGCGCTGCGTATTGGCTAGAAACGACACATTTGTCCTCGTCACTGTCGTATCTAGTTGTAAAAGACACATTTATCATGAAATATGCTGTAATTTACCACGCTCGACGCATATCACACACTTTGTTGCATCTGTATTTAAACTCAGATCGGTTTAATAGCTAATGTAGAATGCACTACATAGTAATTGACGACAGTGTCCTTGTCTTGAGCGCCTGAGATCGGGGATCGATCACTTTAAATCGTTAATATTGCTTGCTTCTATAATATATTTATAGAGTCATTTGAGAAAGCAGACCTTTTAAAATAGTTATGCGGCGCCGGACACGTCCGAAAACTAAAGTAACAGAGCTTCCTTCCGCCCGGTTATTAAAAAGAAGTTAAAGCAAATTATTAATTATAGCAGGGCCTGCCCAGGGATACAGTAGCTTTCCTCGATAAATATCCAACACTGAAAGAATATTTCAAATCGGACTAGTGGTTCCTGAGATTATTAAGCAAACACTTCAGCTTTATAATATTAGTATAGATTGGTCATTAACAAATAATTACTCGACGAGAACCTCTGGTGGGTACACGCAAATTTATGTTACACCAAATGATCTCCCGCCTACCGGCACGTGCTGCAAAACAGTCATATTTTTACAACCGTTAAGTTCAATCGCTATTGTTTATCTCGTACATGTTTTTCTACATAATTCGCATTCACAGTGATTTATTTATTTAACTTTTTGCACATATCTATATCAATGTACATGATGTCAAGTGGCATTATCTACCAGTCAACCATCCGACAAAGCAGAAAACGGACCAAAGCGGTGCAAAAGAAATAAATAAAGTACGACAATATAAACATTATAACTGATGTGGGTGAGTGAGAAAAGAGGAAACAAGTCGAGTAGAGAGATAAGAACTAAAAAAAATACATGTCAGCATAAATGAATGTGCATTGAGTATCTACTCAAACTGATTCATATCAGCTTTTGTAGCGAACGATAGGAAAATTTAAAGAAATTCTCGCTTTATTCTCAAACTAAATCAAAACCATCAGTAAAATGTCTCATCTTTAGTTAGCTAATGTAGCAAAGAAATATACGAGTCGAGATAATCGCGACAAGCACCTAAACAGCGCACCAGCGACACGAAAATTTAAATAAAAAGAGCCGGTGACGTAATGGAGCGCGCGTTAAGTGTAATTGTTTCGCGCGAGCAGAGACGTCGTTACCGCCGCGCCATTACCTCGCAAATGACAGCCGCGCCGGCTCCGTCCCCGCCCGCCGCCCGCCGGCTCGTGGGCGGGCGGCGCGCTAACACTTCCGGCTAACTAAACCTTGTCTTTTGCAGATATGATTTAAGTAGTTTTCAATGACCAGACTGCATGCAGAGTCGAATTGTCCAAACACGAATATCATATGGATTAATTTTTTCCTTACAGTTAATAGAACAATGGGTAACACTGTGGATGCCGGAAGAGTGAAAGTTATTTTAAAAAGAATAAAAATATTAATTTAGTTGTGATTTTAAGATATTAGAGGAAGGGGTTTGTTCAATTAAACGCGGCTATACTTTAGTCAAAAATACGTGCAGATAGCAAAAACAGAAACAAAAATATACGAGTATTATTCTCAATGTTGGCAACGGTTGTCCGCGGCGTGGTGGTGGCGAACAAAAGGCTATCCCATTACAAGTTCCCGGGGGAGTTAATTTTGTTTAAAGTGTCCAAGTCCCGACTTGCCGACTCCGCCGGCGCTTCCTTTGACAAGGTCCTTCTTCAAACAACTCTGCAACGAGTTTGTTACTTTGCTCGACTCGGCGGAAAACTCGGCCCGGCGCACACTCGACTCGACTCGTCGCCTGTTCTACATTTTCTTAGGAGTTTTTCTAATGACAGTAAAAAACACAGGGGATAAAATTTACTCAACCCCTCCATGCTCCACAAATTAACCGACTTTGTGATAAGTAGCTTCAACCACTTGTGTTACGTACAACAGATAATTTAATACCTAAGTACAAATATTTTTGGTGTGAGGTACCGGCAGAGTAGAATTGTACCTTATCTAACACCTGGTTCCCCCCTGAACCAGGTGTTGGAAAAGCGACTGAGGCGCCGGAATCGACAGATGGCGATATATGGCGCTCTGCAATTGCCACTACGCTTGGGCCAGCCACGGTAACTATGGGCAAATTCTCCCTTTCTTGGAGAAGCCTCTAACCAGCAGCGGGCGTTTTACGTCTGCTATATTATTGATAGTGATATATATCCAATCAAACCAAAATATTATTTATTCAAGTAGGCCCATTACAAGCACTTACGAATCGTCAAAAATAACAAATAGAACAATTTTATTTTAGTTAAAGTTTTTGTTGTCAAAACTTATACAGTTGCCCTTAATGGATTATTTATTTTATGGAGCCGTGTGGTGGGCACTGCAAGCTAATATTTATTTCTTGTTTTAACGTCATGTTTGTCACAGTTTCTTAAACATGCCTGTATTTTTATAGACATAGATAGTATTTTCATATACCTACAGGCCCTTCCCAGTCATTATGTAAATTTTTCTTTCAGTGACTCTATTTGAGCTTTTTAATAAATCGTACGAATAGCGCTCTTGTGCAGCACAAATATTAAATTAACTTCAGCCGTCAAGATATCATCAGGTACCAGACACTCCGTGGAAATAACTAGAATAAGCTAGGCGAGCCGTGGCTACGTCTGTTAATTGACGAATTTTGTATGTTGCAAAAGCCGCAGAACTGAGTCTATTAACGAGGATGAACTCCTCACTGTAGTTTGCAGTCTAGGGTAAGACATAAGAACACTCTAGTGTTTACCATATCCAGCTCCTCATTCTTAACAGCTATACATGAATGTGTTCGTTTAACATATGGTGTTAAAAATGTTGTCTTGTTTTTTCATCAAGAGACAAATTGTTAACGTTAAACCAGTTCACTACTTTCGGTACAGTGTTCTTTACATCGTCATAAAGTGCTTGTTGTCTTTTCACTTTGAGGTACTAGCAGAATATTATCTCCCTCTATACCAGGTGTCGTAAGAGGCGACTAAGGTACCAGAACCGACAGATGGGCAGCATTCCCGTCGCAAAAGCTTCGCTCTGCGATTGCCAACACGCTTGCCCTGCGCGGCAATTAGGGGCCAAGTTCCTTCTTTCTTGGGGAGGCCTACGCCCAACAGTGGACCGTCAGTGGTTGTAATGATGGTGAAGATTATCTTCAAACAAAACTATATCACTGCAATGTTTGGTTCGATGTGGCAAGTCATTTATGTACGTACAGAACAGAAAAGAGCCCCGTATTGAGCCTTGTGGTATGCCCAATGAAACCAATGACTCAGGTGACCGACTTCCGTTCACGTTAACCGTTTGAATTCTACCTTGAAGGTAAGAATTAGAACAATGTATCATGGCGCACATTATATAATGCCTTAGATTAATTATATTAGAACTCTAAAGCGTCTTGTGAATCCTCCCACGCTTCAAAAATATTTTATATAAGTTCAACACCTGCATCGAGTGTCGAGCAGTTAATTAATTGCTTCGCAGTTAAGTTCGCCAACGATTTCTACATGGTATTTAACAGATATTTTAACAATTTTTCTTTTGTTACACTTATTAGATAAACACCGCGGGAATTTTAACAATATATATATATATATAATTACAATATATATGTATATATAGTTATTATTTATATATATCTACTGCGGCGCCACGTAACAAGTTGTGCAAATTAATACAGTATACTAAAAGAGGTAAAAAATCTTAATAACATAAAAAAACGGTTTATATGGGCAGCATTCTCCCTTTCTTGGGAAGGTGTGTGTCTATGGCGAAGCGAAGCGAGTAATCGTTTTCGTTGGTCTACAATTTAAATCGACTATTTGCCTCGTTTGGCTAAGCCGTTTGTCTCTTTTGGCGTATCTTCAAACCCATAAATACTCTGCGCGAACCTGTGTACTGGCAGTGAAAACGTTTACTGGCAGTGAAACTATGTACTGGCAGTGAAACTGTGTACTGGCAGCGAAACAGGTCTCCAGGAGCAAATAAATTCATAAAGTCAATTTAAAATATCTTACGAGTTTGTGTTGTTATATATGTATGATGATGTTTGCGTTTGTCCTGTGGCTGGCTGTTACATGTGTGTATTTAAGTATCTAAGATGATTTATTCCACTTCCTCTGAGGGAACTCAACGTACAAGAAATAGTGTAAATGTGTTATTATTTATAATCATTAGTACCTGTGCCACTTATTTTTGCAATTGTTATAAATAATTACGACTCCGACCGCGCGGAGTACACATGTAATATCAGCACGGATACGGTACAATTTTGAACAATAATCTATAACGAACATAAATAAGTCTTCATTATTTCTCGCTCAAAATCGCTCGTGTGAGGCCGCCCGCCGCCGCCCGCCGCCCCGCGCCCCGCCGTTCTCTCGCATTGTTTAAGTTACAAACTCTTCCTATTAGAAGACGGAAAGTAAATGATTAAATAACGGCTCGTTTGAGTTTCCTCGTTAACAATCGTCAAACAAACTCCGCTTGTCGCGCGCTATCGCGCTATCGGTGCTCGGACAGCAACCCGCCCGCTGCGCTCCCGCGCCCGCATCACTCTCGACGTCAACTCGGGCATACGTTATAGTCTAGAATAAAACGTAGGCTTTATTTACTTAGGCAGGAAAATGTAGGGAAAATGTATCTATACACACAGTATAGTTTTGGTTATTTTGAACAAAAAGGTTGTTATTGTCTCTATCACGGTAGTTTGGGGATCAAAGCACACAAATATGAAACATTCAATTAGTTTAAAGTCCATAGTCCATAGTCCAAAGGGGGAGTTTTGTCCAAAATAGGCGCTTGGGCCAGGCGTGGTGGTAGTCGTAACTTCGCGACGGGAATGCTGGTGCTAATCCCCGCCTATCGCATTTCAGCTTCACTATTTCGTATAGATATTCCGTCATCTGCCAATAGTTACCGCAGCGCCTCTCGCGACGCCCGGTGCAGGGGGGGGGGTTCATTTTCCAGTTTACATTTTCCATCAGTTCCATTTTATATCAAAGTACTAGAATATAAACATATAAGTGCAAAATCACGATGTGTTTTCATTAATACAGCACTCGAAATTATTTAAACCTTTGTATTATTGTTAATAATTTATGTTCGACTCGCCGATGCGGTCGACATGCCCGTGAATGATTGACAGACGCAGACCCCGACAGCCGAGGGGTCCGACAGCTACGGGGCTTTGACAGCCAAGGGGCCTGCTTCTGACAAGACCCGACCCTGCTCACCTCCAACCGACGTAGAATATCGACAAATTTAAATGTATATCTTCAATATATGATTATATGCGGGTTTGTGCTTTCATCCCGGAACAACGCCCGGTTCCCGTGGGGTTTGTTGTTTTTTCTCGGAAAGACTTGGGACTCCTGCTTAACACGAAAATTGAGCATGTCCGCGAGGATATATTTTTTGTCACGAACATTTAGTATTGCGAAGTGTCGGCGAACAGATATTGCATCATGTAGTTGCGTGTGTTGGATGCCGACACAATTCCGGAGCAGCATGTCGGCGTGGACTTTGCTGAAGTAACAACACAGCACACACCCCGCCTCCGGTACTCCCCCGGGTGGAGGGACACAACGGCAGTCGTTCCTCGTTCGTCCGTCATTGATTGCGTGCGATGACTTCGATGCGCAATTTGTTTGGTCGTTTTTTTGACTTATACTTGACACATAAAAAATGATCAGATGTACATGAGGTACTTTTACAAAGTTGGTCTGCATTGATACCTCAATCGCAACTATTCTTACCGCCACATTGCTGTGTAAATGTGACATAATATCTTCAGTTGGTAGGGTTGGCGACACGCTAGTGACATCCTTGTGAAAACTAGCGTCTATAGGCTGTGGATACGTTTAAGTCTGGTGCCGGCAGACCAGTATAAGGCAGGCCTGATTGATATGTCAGATGGTCATCAGGGTCATCATATCGTATTATGCAATACAACATTTAGTAGGTACTTCATATTTCTGAATATTTTTTTTTAATTATTTTTGACGATTCGAAAGTGCTTGTAGTGGCCTACTTGACTAGAGTATGGTTTGATTTGATTTCATTTATTTAATCAACACTTAGCAAATGGTGTCCCTCAATATTTGCGATACAAAGTATGCGATGTGACATTCTGGGAAACGTTTTTTGGTCACACGTAAGTAAACCTTAGCCTTATATAGATCGTTTAGGTGAGCACCAATGAAAAATATTAAAACATAAATGTAAATTTAACTCATATCTGTATAAAATTGACCATAGAGATAGATATCCTGGAGTTAGGTCGGAAGTAGGTTATTTTTCATTCTACAATCATTTAATTTTAGGGTTCGTACAAAGGGATAAATGTAGTTTTTAACAAAATCATATGATTTCTTTTGTTAACAATACTCTAGGGGACAGAGAACAACAAATGATACTTTCTGCTCGGAAAAAAGCTTCTGTTCCCATGGGATACTTTATATTCTTTTTACCTCGTGATTAAGAATGACGCGATAAATTTGAAGTTCGCGCAGGCAAAGTTGCGGGAGGAATGCTAGTTGCACACTCGAGTTGTAACTGTTGTAACTGTAAGCAAGGGCGGCGGGCGTCGACCCCGCTATAAAACTGAAAGTCCAATTACGCGGCCAATTTACTATAAAAAAAGCCTAAATTAATGACGTCACGTCAGGTTTCCGTCACTGGTTTATTGACTTCGTGACTCGACCTTTTTGAAGACTACATGAAGACAAATTGACTTCAGCCTGGGGCTTGTTAATCCCGAAGTACACACAGACTGAGTAATAATGGGATAATTTATTTACTTTTTTTTAATTCATACAACATGTCACAGAAGTTGTTGCGTTACGGACATACGGACGTCAGACAACAGGGGAATCCAATCTTTTATACTTTAGTACATATTTGGCAAGCAAACACCGAACACACAGATACTCACCGACCCTGCGTACCATTATTAGCCAGAAACATTTAGTATGATGATAAAAAGGCTCACCTTCTTCTTTCAGATCATGTGCTTGCACCAAGCAGCTGCGCTGGTGTTTCTGTGACCCGATTCGATGGTGCCAGCTATCATCATGATCACACTCAGAATTGGGGAATTCGTTCCATTAACATCTTTCTTTGCTCTCCATTTCTAACATTTGCGCGTTCAGTGCTCGTTATAAAACTGCCCAGCTTCTCCTTTCAAGCATGTCGATATAATATTTTATTAAAAGAACTTAGAAAATTGATAAACATTCATACTAGCTTAGTACCCCACTTTTACCCCCTTAATGGATGATTTTTTTGTCAGCGCTTGTCAGTTGTCAATGTCATTCAATGTCGTTCAAAAATTAAAGAAATATTATTTCTTTACATATTTATCTGCATACTGAATTTAGTTTAAATAACTTCAAATACAGCAAAGTCTCATTCCAAATTTGCACCCCCGTTTTACCTCCTTAGGGGATACATTTTCAAAAATCCTTTCTTAACTCCCCAACTGCGTTATAAAAGAAACCTCAGAGCAAAATCACAAGTTTCCCAATTATAGTTTAGGGTTTGCGTTGACACGTCATTTAGTCAGTCAGGCGCATCTCCTTTTATATTACATATTTAGAATCGTTAGTAAGAGAGGACGATGTTAGTCCGGTTTGCTAGTTTGTTATAATTGTAAACTTTAAAATTCTAACACGTCTCTGTCAGCCTTGAAAACGAAAACTGTAACGTCGAACAACACGTACAAGTTATAAAAACCGCGTTTTAAAGCCGTTTTAAAAATAGTTTTATTATTTGATTCCCGGTAATTTGTTACATTAACTTTGACTTTTGTCCACGCGCGGGCGCGGCGTGTTCCGGCGGATATCTCCCTTACTTCAATTATCCTCCAAAAAAGCAATTGTCCGGCAAATCAGCAACGTACCTTCGCCGACTCCAACCACATCACATCACCACTTGACGCCACGTTGGGGAATCTGTTTTGAATGTTGCTTCATCGCGGATGTGGCTATGCCGTCTCACCTTACCGCACGCCGGCCGTTCCGAAACCCACCTTGCTGCAAAGCATTAAGGTATAATATGTCGTGTTACTCGAGGCTTGTTTTTTTGCTAGTCTCATATTACTCCAAAACAAAGCTTGTTATGATCTAATGAGCCCGGGCCGCGTCCGCGCGTGTTACAGATGTATGCGAAAATAGGACTCAATAACATATTTCCCGAAAGGCACTTTGTTCGGAGTCCAAAGTATCTGATCAGTTCGATAGTCTGTGTAAGAATACTTTAGCTTCGGTAACCGAAGCTTTTAAAACGGTGAAAGTTACTAAATACTAACTCATCTGACGTGAACTGGTCAGATAAGTTAGTATTAGATATTTTTTTCTACTAAAATGTCTACTAAAATTCTAAAACACGTACAATACAAGTGACGTTTGTCGTTTGCTGCGCGTCCTGGGCTCTGCTTCCAGTTGGACATTATACAGACTGCCGCACCAGCCAGCACGCCCGCGACACCGCCCGAGGTGAATGTCCGCCGAAGAGCGGGAGCGGAAGCGGGCGCGGGCGCGCGTGCAGTCGCGGCTGCTGGGCGGGCGGCCGGCCTTTACTAACTGATCAACCTTTCCAAGATTCGATTTATAATTTCTTTAAAAACGTGACCTTAAATCGCTGTATAGATAAGGGCTTGAACCGTCGTAAAGCACACTCTCTTCGACTGTGTAGTAGAACACCCAAAAAAATATACCCATGAACACAGGTAATCGGCCCCCAAACGAGCCGACGACGGCACCGACGCGCGCCCACAGTTTTGTACGTGAGTGTATCTCAGATTGTAGAACTTCAAAAACAGTTGGTCCTCGTGACATGTTCCAGGGTTGTATATACGCTCTGATTAGGCTCTGAAAAGCCTTGGTTGGAACAGCGCGGTAATTATAGACAAGAATCTACTAAGATGTTAATATCTTGGGGAATCTTAAGTCCAGCGGTGGACGTCACTTGATTGACATGATATTTTATTTCATAATAACAGACGTACGTACAGCATGCAGTTACTTGACGCACACGGAGAGTTACAATATAACATCCCTATAGCCCATCGACCTTCCTCAGACCTTGACTCAGCATCAAACGAAGCTCTCGAACCGGTTTTTTATTATTTGGGACTTCATTTATGATATATGTTACTATCTATACTGATATAATAAAGCCGAAGCATTTGTTTGTTTGAACGCGTTAATTTCAGGAACCGCAAATCCACTTTAAGAAATCTGTCAGTATTAGATAGTCTATTTCTCGAGGAAGGCTACTTCAGCCGCCAAAGTAACTCTTATATACTACGCGGACGAAGTTGCGGTTACTGCTAGTTTGATAAAAGAAACATTCTAACAATAATTTACATTTAGTTTGTATAATTATATAGTAATAAGTTTGTTTATTGTCGAACGAACTAAAATATATTCACGTTTATCGCGATCAGGTTTCGAGTCAGAAGTGTTTTTTGCGCGGATTAATAAAAAACAAACTCATCAATAAAGACTGGATAGAACACCGACTGCGGCCGCTATCTCGCCTCCCGCCAACATCGAGTTCATCGAGATCGCTCCAAGTCGAGGTTAATTCCTTAAAAGCGTAACAGCTTTATTAACCAACCGAACGAAACTAACGTCAATTGTATATGAATGAAGGCACCGTGTCCACCACCTAGCGATATAATCAATTAATTAATTTAAGGGACGAGATGCAAAATTATTTTTACCATAAGCGAAAATCATATGTGTACCTAATTAAAGTTCGCTTGTAAAAAAAAGGCCGGTCCCCCCCCCCCCCCCCCCGGCGGCGGACGCGATATCCATGCTTAGGGAGAAATTCAGAAGACGATACAGATTTTATTAGAGATTTGAACATAACATAAGCAGTAAAAAGCAAAAATATTATTACTGTGCAGTCTAACCACAGGGCAGGCTGACGATTGTTAACGTGTCTGTTTTGTAAGTTATCTACATAAATATTATCAAGCTGAAGAGTTTGTTTGTTTGTTTGAACACGATAATCGCAGAAGTCGCTGGATCGATTTGAAAAATTATTTCAGTGTTCAGCAGTCCATTTATCGATAAGTCTATAGGCTATATTTCATTCTAAAATAACTTGGGATCCGTTTTAAAATAAATCCTAAAAGTTACTATACTCCTCAAAGTCTAAAATACAATCTTAATCGAAATCTAATCTAATATAAATTCTACGCGATCGAAGTCGTGGACATAGTTAGTATATCATATATTTCCCTGGTGTCGTAATTCGTCGTCGTACGACGTAGCCGTAGGACGTGCACTGGTGGACACACTTTTAAAGATTATAGATGGTCATGCTCGGAATATAATAAAATATAAAACCAACGTCCACCCCACACATGACTTTCGTAATACAGAAACGAACACGACCTAAAGAGAGTGTATTTTGAAATAAAAAACATTATTAGATAACAAGGTATTGCCCGCGAATTCGTTCTTGAAGTTCATCAAGTTTATGTAAAGTTTATCGAGGAGCAAGAACCGTCGCACTACATCAGTAAGAGTGGACTTGGAACATGCAATATCAGCGCTCGGTTTTATAATTTACAGTATTTCAGTATGCTGTGCCACATGAAAACATCAACATTTCAAAGTACTTCTGCGTATTTGAGTATTGTTTGTTTTTGACAGAAGCATACCTATATCGATTGTTTTACTTTAACCGGATTTCTATAGGGCCATATATTAGTGTAATGTGGTCTGTGCGAAAAATATTTTTGTTGTTTGCATTTAACGGCGTCTTAATTTTACTTTTGCTTAAAACCACAGTGTGCCTTTAAATTGAGTAATTAGAAGTCCCCCGTGTGCCGGCTGAGCCGCCGCCGGCTCAGCCGCCGCCGGCTCAGCCGCCGCCGGCTCTGTTCAGCTTTATGATATTAATGTGGACAACTATTGTTGCTCTGTAAAGTAATTGATTCCCGTACCTGGGAGCGGCCCCGGGCTCCTTGTACCTGACGTTATTTTTAGGACCACTCGTGTCGTGTACGAATGAATAAGCAAATACTTTAATAATAAATATGAATATTAATATCTTATACAGTCAGACAACAGAATATTTGTGCATGTTCTGGACAAACATAAATATTCTTCATATATATGTTTGTCTAAGAGGGGGGGGGGGGTCGAGCCCAGTCCTCAGCGCTCAAAATATGAACACTATTGAATGCTCCATCAGGGCTATTTTAATTGATATGTTAATTAATCCATGCTTTTTAATATTTATTCTCTTAACAACTTTACAAGGCGAGAAGTGTTTATAGAATAGAGCAAACGGTGGGGTCATTGTTGTAAAACCAAGCGAGTGTGTGCGCGGCCCGCGGTCTGCGCCGAGCTGGTCGCGGGCCTTGCGCCGCCACCGACCGACACAGTCGAGGGACGTGCGTCTGTGGAGAGAGTTTTTTTATTTCCACAAAAAGCGTAACACGCTTTGATACCTCAACTCGGCAAAGTAAATAATACATGATAAAACCATATAGGAAAGCTGCTTAATTACAATTGAGAACCAAATAATGTAATATGATCAAATAAGACGAGAGTGCCTAATATTTCTTTATTAAAAGAATTACCGTTTATTCTTTTCTTTGATTATATATTCTTTTGTTCGCCCGTCAACTCGGGCGGAACGTTCCGTTGAGTGATGTGCGATGTACGATGTACATACACACGCAGAGTACATAGATGTCACGAGAGTGAGACGGCGACTGTCGACACTCCCGCCATTGATTCCCGGCCCGCCGACCGGTGCTTATAGAATTTTTGTTTGTCAAATAAATCTTAGTCTATTTTTATCGAGAGAGAAACAAAGCCAAAGCAATATTGCGAGGGAAAATTTCCCGTTTCTTTGTTCCCGCAGTCGGCGAATTAGGACTCTATTACCGGGCCCTGGGGTGGAAACTCGCGGGTGACGCCTAATTGAAACGGAGCACGGTGTAATATAAATTCGTGATTTAGAAATTGTTTCATTTGCCTGTGTGCGTGCGAATGTGCGCCCTTCGCATTTTACTAAACTAAAGCCCACCAAAACAATTTCATGTAAAATGATGCCAAAACTGTATAAATCGCGCTGTCAAAAAGTTATCAGATGTCACGTAGAGCGATGCCAGTTCACTACATAGAGCGTAATGTAGACAATAGATATAATATTTAGTGTGTATAACTTTTCTGTTCCTTTCATTCATTCACAATAGTTCTTGTAGTAACGAAAAGGTCAAGCCACAAAAATTGACTAAATTTTTAAAGTTAGACGTTGCAGACGTAGAGCGTGTAGAGTACGGGCTTAGATCTATCTACGCGAGACACGTACAATCCAGACTCAATTTATGAGGGTCCAAATAAACATCGAATCAC
Source organism: Heortia vitessoides (assembly GCA_020976665.1). NCBI lineage: Eukaryota > Metazoa > Arthropoda > Insecta > Lepidoptera > Crambidae > Heortia > Heortia vitessoides. Next base: position 126,962 of record JACJUM010005601.1, on the reverse strand, counting down.
TTTTGTGAACAGGAAGGTGTGTGCCCATGGTTTGATTGACTTTCAGACAAATGATCAAATTGAATTTTGCCCAAAATTGGCGCGCTGAGCAGGCTTGGTGGCAATACTAGAGCGTAGCTTGAAGACGGGGTGGCTGCGGTCTGTTCCCGCCTTGTGGTAATTGCAACTTGCCATGCCCAAATGGGCTACGCTGCTTCGGGAGGATATATACATCTGTTGGTTCCGCTAAGGCAGGATTTGACTGGTTTTCCAGGATCAGCCATAGCGACGAGCGCTTTCAATATTCGTATCATATCAGTATCCACTTTCATCACAGGTCAATGATTCGGTTTAAAATCCCTCCATTGTTGTGTCGGTTGAGCAAAGTCGACTGTGTTCACAAGTTCGCTCAATTCCTAAGGTATACATCGTTCAAGTATTTTTACTTTCCTGATTTGCTTCCAGTGCATTAATAAAGTTTGGTCATTTGCCCGAAGCCTGCAGCTATCTCTGAAGTGCCTTGTGATGGATCTGCTTCTACAATAGCCTTTATTCTTTATTTTCCACTTTGGTCTCCAGCCACCCACGGATTTGGTTCTGAAGGTCTAAATTTCCGGAAAAAATCGTTAAAACCAAAACCGTACTGTGCTTTCTTTTACGACACCAGCCCCGCACAAATCATTAATTATTAATCTGTTTAAACCTTCGATCTGTTTCTACAACACTGGTGCCACGGTAGAAATCGTAATTATAACGATTCTTCATGTTTTCCATTTTGTGACGCCAAAGAAAACAATAATGAGGAAAAAAAATTAATGACTATTTTTAAAACTCAAATGTATCGGCTAAAGAGATTTATAAATTTGACTTTAGAATTCTTAACCAAAAAGGAGATATTTTAGACCAAAGTGGACGTACAACAAAACGCTAATTTCCTATGTAAAGACCTTATATGAACCACATGACATTTATTTCCAGTAAATAAGTCCTAAAGAGCCGGTGCGCGGCATTCTCCTAGAAAGTCTTGGTTAATTACAATTTTTTTTTTAAACACGTCTATATATGGATGATTATTTCATAATAAGTATTTATTTAATATATGAACCTTTCCCGATAATATTAGGAAACACATACCGCAAGTATTTTCTTGTACACGTTCGATAGTGTACAATAAAAACGGCAATGAATAATTAATGTCGATACAAGTGATTACCAAAGTTGCCTTCCGCGAAATAAGGCCGACATTACAGAATTCTTATTTATTAAACGACTAGCTTTGCGACTGCGACTTCACACCTTGCTTTGATGTTAAAGCTACTACATGATAATATTCTACATTAAACGGTTGGTCTTACTTAATACATTATTTAGCTTGTTTCTCTTCATAACAATAGTATTCTATAAATTAAAGTACTTGTAGAATCGGTTCAGTTTTTTTTAAGTTTGTCTGTTTCACAAACAATGAAAGAATTCCTCTTTATAATAGGTATTAGTTGAGATTAGCACATGAGAAGAGTCGGGCAGCTCGGCGAGCGATCCATACAACAAACAATAAGAATAGCTCTGGCTGCTCGCGGCCACCCTGCACTCTTCGACTCTTCGGTACGTGCTCTACATTACAAAGCCGTGGGCCCATCGACTGTCCGTTCTGGAATACCAGTCGCAATGAATAATTGTCTACGTCTGAAATCCGAAAATTCAATCCTTTAAAAACAGCAATTCACTTATTTTCTTCGATAGCAAAGAAACTCGATAAGAAAATATAAATGAGCATTTGCGTGATATCGCATTACCGGGGATCACGACAAGAATTAAATTGGTTTTATGGCAAAAAAGCGGATGGAATTACAGCGAACGAGCAGTAGCGTTCGCGCCGTGGGCGCGACGCACTTGTATTTATTTAGTGATCCGGCGCCGCGTAATGTCTCCATTTCCTCCCAGAATTATAGTCATTTCGCCTCATAAATGACGCAGAAATCAACCGGCAGAATGGATGGAATCATTTTCCATTTGTATCTAACTACCGCTAAGTATATGTTGCCGAGGAAATTGGTGTTTAGTGCTTAAGCGGTGGGGCGCGGCGGCGGCAGCCCCGGGCTCCAATGATTGGAGCCCGGGGCCGCCGCCGGTCTGCGAGGACACGCGGAACTTCTTCGAAATGGGAAAGAAAGAATAAAGATGATTATTAAGCATTCGATCATCGCTGACCGGCGCGCTGTCGGCCGCCGGACCTTCGACAACTCTCTGCACTATTCATTCGATGTCGGTTTGCAACCACCTGACACTTTTGAGTAAAAAAATCTACGGACGGCAATATTTGTATAATCAAATTCCATTACCAAAGTAGTTGTTTCTATAGAACTGATTTTTGTATAATGTAATAGATTGACAAAAAGCACTGGACGAAGTACCGCGACAGAAGACCAAGGCTTAATCCATGGGGCTCGACAACTTACCAAGTACCGGCCTAATATGTAGGTTACAGTATTAAATAAATTCACTCAACATATCATACATTTACCGAACCCCTTGATAAATCGTTGAAAGCACTTGTGTTACGGCTTTCAGACGGCAGAGAGAAATCACAAATATCATCACATAAATATTTGTCCTGGATGGGTTCGAACCCACGACCAACGCCTCGCCATCAGCCCTGTAGTAAATGTATGTATTTATCTGCACTATTTTTCGGAAAGTTGTTCATATGCCGGTTACGTGGTCGTAAATACCTATAGTGCATGCAAGAGGTGCTCCCTGGACCGTGCTTCACGGATATTTATTGATAACACAATCTGTGGGGTTCAATGGTATCACTGCAAGTCAGACATCATTCACAGACAGCGCTTCAGATATCACAGAAACAACTTTGTGTAAGTATATATTGTTTAAATCGATAAATATTTGTTATAAAGAAGGTGAATATTCCTAGTGTTTTGTATCTCTTTTGTTATAATCGAATTATGCCAAAATCTATTGGTACTCGTATTATGATCGATGTCCATCAACAGTCGACGTGACTCTTGCGAGGGACACATATTTGTGATGTATTGTAATACGAATTAGAGCGGTGTGGTGCGGACCGTTCGCAGCGCGGACATGCGCGAGCGCGGGCGCGGGCGGTCGCCGCTGCGGAGGCGCCGCCGCCGCGCTGTCTGCGCGCGCGCACTCCACGCGCCCGCGCCCCGCCCCGCCCCGCCACACCCCGCCACACCCCGCCGGCTTCAATAATGGCCGCCACTCGTTTCGCAACGAGGGTTTTGTAGGGCGAGGCTAGTGTCCTACGTCATTCCTGCCTGTTATTATTTCTACAATTGTAGTACATTATTTATTTAATATGATTTACATTCATACCTATTCATATTTACATAGTTTTTATTGGCAATTTAGACTGCGACAGTTATCCCTGGTATCGAGCCCCATGAGAACTTTCACGAAATCAAAAAAGTATAGGTATAGTGGAGCAGCCGGGATGTTCAAAGTAGGATCGATATATGATCGTCATTAGTTCCAGGAACGTGTGAGGACCCGACACACGTTGTACTGCCTTACAAATAATATTCAATTAGAACTGCAGAATTAATAACAAAATTATATAATTCCGACCGAAAAAACTGTTCCAAACGATATTTGCAGAGCGCAATCTGTCGACCGCCCGCTCGGGCGGCCGGCGGACGACCGGCACTTGCGCCGGGTACCGTCGGTTGTCATGGAAAAGTGTGCTTGTTAAGATATTTTACATTTTCCACGCATCATTTATAAACAAGAACTTTCTCCGAAAAAATTATTAGAAAGAGGAAAATGCCGTAACCAAGCCCACTGCTGGACACAGGCCCCAAGAAAGGGGGTTTCTTGCTCATAACTGCCGCGCTGGGCGAGCGCGTTAATAATCGCAAAGCGCAGCTTTCGCGACGGGGATGTTGCTGCCCATCCTCGCTGCATTTGAGCTCATCCTATTAAGTTTTTTTTATTTGTTTGCTACCAAAATCGATTATTTTTCGTATAATTTGATGCAAAGCGAAAAGATAATTTAATATTATTTCGTGGTGACCCGGTCTAAGTGCCATATCGTTATATCTATGTATGAACCGGCATGAATGATAGAGTAGCCGTGGCAAGAGGCCGGCTCATTAATACACAGCGGAGGTTGGAGGTTAATGAAAGAGAGTAAGTACATGTGTCCAGGCGGTGTGTATTGAACCGCGCCAATTTGGCCCGCTGAGCCAAGGTTGACCGTTCACCCGACGTCCGCCGCGCGCGCGCAATCACGTATTCTCTCGGGGATAAGGTTCACAATCGCGCGCTTCTGTCCTATTTCTCGGAGTGACATAATGCGCTGATCGAGCGCGAGGATAATTTGTGGTCATTAGTGATTGTTAGTGGTGCCGTCAACTCGGTGCTTTGAACTGTGATGAATTGTACAATTGGCGATGGCGTCACTGTGGAGATGACCCGCCGGCTGTGGTTCGGGTCGCACACACTTACATACATACATGAAATATACACAGTTTTCAAACTTCAGTGTTCAGCTAAGTTCGAAAATTAATATCATTTCACGTTAGAAGATTTCTATGAGTACTAACAATCAAGGAACAAATTGTACCTGTAAGAATAATAAACAACATAAGTAGCCTGAGTTACTCGTCATTTCACGGCGCGGGGGGAGCCGGCAGAGTAGTATGGTACCGCCGTCCATTGGAAGCCCACTGCTGCACATAGGCCACCCCAAGGGGCAATTATGGCCCATAATTATTGCGCTGGGCAAGCGTGGTGACAACCGCAAAGTGCAGCTTTCGCAACGGGGATGCTACTGCCTATGCACAACACCTGCTGTAGGGGGAGGTACTATTTTACTCTGACGGTTCCTCATGGTTATGGAGTATATATGCAGGTTAAGTTTCTTCCACGCACAGAACCAATCACGTCCAATCACGTCCAATCAAGCGGAGAGTCTACCTACCTGCTCTCTTAACCTACATCTTAAAGTCTAAGTATGCTGGCAAGTATAATATGTACGCGCATACATAAGGCTGCTATGCCTTACTGTAAAATTACACCATTTATACAAATTTCAAAGGCAAATATTGAGTCGCACTTTTTCGTTTACAACTGTACACTTCAGAGCACGGTCCCATTTATCCCATATCCCATAATAATCAGTAATCGACGCGCGATAATTCCACCCAGGGAGCAAGGAGATAGAGCGAGAAAGGCAAGTTATCCTCGTCACCCAGATCAACCCTGGTTCAGGTACATATATACTTTCATATACAAAGATAGACGTGCAATAAGTCAGGGCGGCCCGCTAGTTATATTTATACAATCCTAACGTTTAATAATTCATGATCATGAAACTGTTGTAGTTTTCAAACAGGTTTTGAGTAAATTGGCTCAAATATGAAGATTATTGTAGTTTTATTTTGTAGTATTTTAATAAAGTTGGTTGGTTGGTTGTCTGTTGGTTGTTCCTTCCACGCCCTACTTTATTGCCGGCTGACGGGCTACACGGTGCCGACAGAAGCGTGTAATGGAAAGATTGGCACGACCCGTTGGTTCAGCAAATGAACGGGGATACAAAGAGTCTGACAATATCCCGGAACATGGTCGGAACATGATCCCCGGGGACGCTTCAATTACCGTCGACAAAGGAGGCACGGGACTTCAGATAAAACGGACGCGGGAATGATCATCGCGTTGTGGCTGACTCTACCTCCACCTGTAATGATGCGCTATAGAGACTTCAAGGGAAATGAAGTCCTTTAATACAAAACATAAGTACAAGCACGACAAAAAGCAAACGTCCACTCCAGGGTTGATAAGCCTTGTTGTAGAAAAGTTACTTGCTTGAGTACTATCTTTACTGATTTAAATACCGACGAGCCGTTGTGGCTCGTTGTGGTGATTGTCGAGCTGTTATGGTCGTGGGTTCAATACCCACCCAGGACAAATATTTAAACGATGATATATGTGTTTGTTCTGTGTCTGTGTGTTGAACATATGTATTTAAGTGTTATATTTGTTGACTAATATCCTTAACACAAGTACTTTAAGCTACTTATCATGGAATCAGGTCAATATATGAGATGTTGTTGGTGTAGGCCACGTTCAACCGGTAATGTTGAAAACCACTCGAGGAGGCCTATGTCCAGCTAGGGACGAGAACTTCCTGATGATGACTATGTAAATGGTAAACATGTTCCGCGCTCTACATTATGGGACAGAGAAAAACAGGGATACGGCATAGTACGAGTCATTCAGCCAGTCATCAATCATTCAAACTCTACTGAAAATAATATATTTTATAATGTATAAGTATTTAGGTGATATAAGTAAAATTGTTTCAAGAGACCCTCTCTTATACAGAAAACAGACAATTTTATTTTGTATATAAAATTTTAAATACAAATAAAAGGCTATCCAAGGGCCTCAGGAAATATAATTATTCCCTTTTAATAGGAAAATAATTTATTTCAGTGTTTCCCGGAAACAGAAGTGAGTAGATGGCGCGCCCCCGCGCTTCTACACCCTCGCCCCCGCCAGCCTACAGATTACACACCTGGCTCTGTTGTATGATCTGATGATGGTGGAGAGACATCACCCGAACTCCATCGACAATAGAGAGCAAGGGAGAACGTATACATGAGGTAGATATAGTAATACTACACACGATATACCTATCTTACTTACTACTTGAACAGATTGTTGTGGTAATGAATATTAAAAAAAATACTCACACTAATAATATCAAATACAGAGAGAATTTTCCCCATAATAGCGGTGGGCAAGCGTGTTGGCAATTGCAGAGCGTAACTTTCACAACGGGGATACTGCTGCCCTCCCCCGCCTAGTGCATTTGAGTTACACTATTTCGGGTGGATATACCGCCATCTGTCGGTACTCGTACCTTAGTCGCCTTTTATGACACCTGGTACTGAGGTAGGTACTATTCTACTCTGCCGGTACCCCACGATTATGTAAGAGAATACATCTGTATGTGTTCAACCACTTAATATTAGGTTAGTGAAGGAGTTCTTATTGTATAATTGGTAGACGTTCATCAAGTTCAATATACCATTATGCCTGATATATTGTAGGGTTTTTATCTATATGTTGTATCAATGGGACGATCACCTTTGACCTCTGTATTGAATTTTGGCAATATTATTACGGAATTAGCTGACTCGTCACTACTTGTACGTAAATAATGTATAAGTATGTATGTAAATCGACAAGTATTCATATAATCTCATTGATATTGATTTACTTAATAATTTCAATCTGATCTGACATTTATTCTGGTAACGTGTTGTCTACTTCCGCTTGTTTCGCGCGGTACAATCCCCAAGCCCCAAAGATGAATGAATCTATAGACGCGATTCTTTGTAAAGCCATGAAGCATTCACAGAATGTTTGGTGGTCGTCGCTGGACTCGATCAAGTACGGTTAAACCAGAGACTGTTCACGCGTTAATGTGCGCCGACGATCTGCGAAATTCGTTATTTCTTTGTACAACACAACACAAGGCAACTGTCACAGATTTCAACGGTGACATGTCTGTGCCCTTCCCGAATAATGATTGTATTTAGCGAGAGCAGTTGCATTTCTTCATTTACCAGCTATAGCTCGAAAGTATTAACCATTTTTTTAATTGAGTGCGCATTGAAATTTTTCACACGCAAAACGTTTGACCTTCCACATATTCTTGATACTTACTAATATAATAGAAGCGATCCTTTTCCAGCATTTCTATTTAACGTCGGAACTACTGTCACTTTACGAGATAACAATCTGTTTATGTCATTAAACAAACATAAAGGTTGCAACCTACAGGCAGCAGGCGTGTGCGGGGGACATTCTTTGACGCAATATGTTTTTCAATTTGACAATAGATTGTTTAAACCGACTTTCAAAGTCATTTTGCACTTTACAATATAAAAAAAATCGTGGGGTACCGGCAGAGTAAAATAGTACCTTCCCATGTAGCGGGTGTCGTAAGAGGCGACTGAGGATTCGGAACCGACAGAGGGCGGTCCAAAACATTGTAGCCCAAATGCACAGGGTGGAAATGGGCTGCAGCATCCCTCTGCAATAATGAGCTAAAATCCAACATTTTCGAGCGGCCTACATTCAGCAGCGGCCTCCAGTTGATGAATGTAAAAACTTATTTTTACGTATTTAAAATATACTATTACATATTTTTGTTATTATCTCGTTACCTGTTTCAAGAATGTCCCCGCCTCGGAACCAGGCGGCCGGCTGGGAGAGACGTTATTCACATATGAGCGCCTTGCACGCTTCGCTATCACAATCAAATCGCTAATGTACCAAGCGAGTGATCATGGTACACCCCAATAAAAATACCATGAAAGCAAAATCTTGCCGCTGTAACGACGGCAAATGAAGAGAACATCAAAGGAACATCTCACAAGAATACATTTTTATTTTTGTCACCCGAAGCGGGAGAAATTGTGTCGATTGCGTTTCTGTCGTACGGCTTCATGCAGAATCCGCAAATATTGAAATTATTTTCAATACAAGGAGCACTGCATTAAAATTCACGTCGCCCTTCAAAAGACCCTTTGTCATATCAGCTATTTAGGGCTTCATATTGGTTTTCTATTTCTTCGTCGGAACGTAAACTGACCTGTATCCCCCGGCTCATAGGGATGGTTTTCCGTTAGCTCACTTATTACGAGACGTGTATTTGCCTGATAAAGGATTCGTTGTGAGTCTTACCACGCGCTGGCAAGGTAGCAATTTGCGTGTCGGTGTATTTTTAAGTAATTTCCGTGGTGGGTTCGCGCGCGGGAATGATAATGTTTTACTCAGGCCCGTCCACGACCGGGACGGGCCGCCCGCCCTGCGTCATTCCCGTCACGAATTCTTTATTGCTGTGGCCACTTTTGACGGAACCACCACCATCAACACAAGGCTTACTCAACCAGAGATCTTTATTTTACATACACGAACTCGCTTCTAATTCCAACGAGTTAGGCAGAGGCTATTAAGCCGGCTGCGAGGGGAACGCACTAAAGGTTTTCTACAAATATCTACAATTCGGCAAGCGGGTGTCCTTCGAGGTGTTCCATTACTAATTGCTCCAATAGCCTGCGTTTTACAAAGGTCATTCTTTCTTGATAAAATCGCCTTCTATCCCTCTTATCGGGCCGTTCCTTACCCTGCCATTCATGAGCACTCCAACAATACTACGACCTATGGATTATGGACAGAGTTCACTAACAGGGATATATTCCATTTGATGGAGAGCGAGATATAATAGTGAATATATAGGTTTCTATTTATTTGGCGAAAAATATTAACATACGAAAAGATATTAATAGATTCTATGAGCACGGATAAACCTACAAGGTAATATTAATTTTCATAAAGAATATCTTTGCTCGTTTTGGTAGCCGGAGGCATCTAAGCTTACCTAATGCAATTTGGGCGGCTGAGGGGAGCAGGGAGGAAGTGCAGCGCGTGGGGGGGGGGGGGGGGGGGGGGGTTTTTTT
>JACJUM010005601.1:85069-111875 GCA_020976665.1 Heortia vitessoides | reverse complement strand
TGTGTGCAACAGTCTATAGTCTGTCGAACTGTCTGTAGTCTGTGGAACTGTATAAAGTTTGTGCAACAGTCTATAGTCTGTCGAAATGTCTATAGTCTGTGAAACAGTCTGCAGTCTGTGGAACAGTCTGAAGTCTGTGGAACAGTCTATAGTCTTTGGAACAGTCTGTAGTCTGTGATAAACAGTCTGAAGTCTGTGGAATAGTCTGTAGTCTGTGGAACAGTCTTTAGTCTTTGGAACAGTCTGTAGTCTGTGGAACAGTCTTTGGTCTTTGGAACAGTCTGTAGCCTGCGGAACAGTCCGTAGACTTTGAAACAGTCTGAAGTCTGTGAAACTGTCCGTAGTCTGTGGAAAAGTCTGTAGTCTGTGGAACAGTCTGTAGTCTGTGGAAAAGTCCATAGTCTGTAGTCTGTGGAAAAGTCCATAGTCTGTAGTCTGTGGATTAGTCTGTAGTCATTTAAAACAGTCTGAAGTCTATGGAACTGTATAAAGTGTGTGCAACAGTCTATAGTCTGTTAAACTGTCTGTAGTCTGAGAAACAGTCTGTTGTCTGTGGAACAGTCTCTAGTCTGTGGAACAGTTTGTAGTCTGTGAAACAGTCTGTAACCTGAGGAAAAGTCCGTAGTCTGTGGAACAGTCTGAAGTCTGTAGAACTCTCCATAGTTTGCAGTCTGTGAAACAGTCTGTAGTCTGTAGAACAGTCTGTGATCTGTGAAACAGTCTGTAGTCTGTGGAACAGTCTTTAGTCTGTGGAACAGTCTGTAGTATGTGAAACAGTCTGTAGTCTGTGAAACAGTCTCAGGCAATCATTACAATCAGTATTGAATTGCCCAACAGTGCACCGCGACCCATCAATGCAAATACACCGCTTGGAGCCAATCTGTTCGCAGATAACCAGGCAATTGCCTCCGCTCGCCGCCTCGCACACGCCGTCCCGGGGGCGAAATAATATCATGTTTTATAACCGATTGAATTTCAGGTTCAGTTAGGTCGTGCCGGATTTGCTGCTACCGGCTGATTAGGAGCACGTCGGCGGATTGTAATGTGCACTTTATTGTGGGTGTCCGAGTCAACAGTTTCATAAATAACCCCACTCGGAATATCATCGGTTAGTTGCAAGTAGTGGCCAGACTGCCGAACACTGTTAGTCTTACATGCAGTGCAAATAATCCTCAGAAATTAACATGCGTGCATCGTTTACCATTAGGTTCATCCAGAACACACACAAATGGCATAAATCATGCAGATGCGCAGAAATGATTAGACTAGAACGATGTTTCGGCATTCGTTCAGAAGCATTAGGTGCATAACTGATAATGTCTCTCAGTACAGTCGTCACTTGAAAATGTAATTAATCAATTAGTCAATTAAAAGGGAAAGCACTCGAGATCGGAGAAGAGCAATCACAAGTAATATCGACGTACCCGTATTGTGCATTCCAATCGACTATAAGACAAAAGATTTATTGACATTGACTAAATAAATATTGCAAAAAGCAAAGAGATACAACGTGGCCCTGTGGAGCCGCAGCAAACATAATGCAACGAGGCGAAAATACTTCCTCGATGCATGTGCGTTGCCGTCGGCCGAGCAGTAAATCAATCAACAACTGAAGGAAACAAGTTTGGGAATCTAGTATGCCAAGCATAATATCGAAGTCAACAGTGTGGAACACAATGGAAAAGTCAACCGGCCCAACGGTACATCTAGTGGTGTCCCTATCTTCTGCGCCGAAGGTCTGAATCGCCGTGGTCGTACTCGTGACTCTGGAACATGGTGACCGAGTGGATACATTGCACATTGTGCTGATGGTATTCCTGTGCGTGGTTCCTCGTAGGACAGTGACAGGAACTTTGGACAACATATTCTACTCGAAACGTATGTTTTTCGTTCTTTTTTTTCACATATATGATCAATGCTCCGCTTTTATTAGTCATAGCGTCATATAGCTCGAATTATTCCTCTTTATGTCAACTGCCCGTGAACGTATTATCAAAATCGGTCCTATCGTTTCAAAGATATCCTCAAACAAACAGAGAAACAATAAATAAAAGTTATTTTGTTATATATACTGGGTATACATAAAATCATCATCATCATATGAGGCATAAGACCTATAAAAAGTCCTATGTCCACCGCTGGACACAGGCCTCCCCAAGTAATCTCCAATAGGCCCGGTTGTATGCGGCCTGTGTCCAGCGCGATCCTGCGCCTTTAGTCTAATCGTCTGTCCATCTTGCGGATGGCGGCCTACGCTTCGCTTGCCGGTACATGGTCTCCATTTCAGAACCTTACGACTCCATCGACCACCAGTTCTGCCTACCAACTGCCCTGCCCACTGCCACTTCAGCTTACTAATCCGCCAGGCAGTGTCGGTAACTTTGGTTCTGTTAAGAATCCTGATTCGATCGCGTAAAAAAACTGAGTATTAACCTCCCCATAGCTCGTTGAACTACTTTTAATTGCTATAGATCATCGTTGGTAACACACATTGATCGAAAACTTTCGACTTGAAGCACTGAGGTTTGTCTGACGAGAAGATGTTTCGCAGCTTTCTGAACGCTGCCCAGCCGAGTTGGATTCGGCGATTGACCTCTTTCTTGAAGTTAGACTTACCTAATTGGACTTTTTGTCCTAGGTATACATACGAGTCAACAACTTCAAGAAGCGAGCTGTCAACTAAAACTGGGGTGGGTACAACATGGGTGTTACACATTACTTTAGTCTTCTCCATGTTCATTTTAAAACTCAGCTGTTGAGGTGTGTTTTAAAATGAACATGGAGAAGACTTCATGAGGTGAACTCGATTGAGGTCTTCGAGCGTCGTGCTTATATCTTCCATCGATTCTGCCATGACCACAATATCGTCGGCAAATCTCCTATATACGTATGCATTTAATAAAAAGCAGTTAATTTTATATTAAGTACAAAGAGACACCAACTATACATATTTATGTTTATTTTTCTGTGTTGGGGTGTCAGTGTTTGTTATTATTTTCGTGATTCCTCTATTGTCTAATATCTCTAATACAAGTGCTTTAAGACGAGCGTTAGTAGTCCGATGACGATTGATATGCCAGTATGTAAATTGATTAGGAGGCAATCTCCGGCCGACGTACACCAATTACAAGGAGGTGATGTATGTGTGGCGGGGGAGGGGGCAGTACGTACAGACGGATGAACTGGGGGTGGGGGGGGGGAGGGATAATTATGTTTGGACCGAGGCTGCGACAGTGTGTAGCGCGTGACACGATTAGCGCAGCGGGAGCGGCGCGCTGCAACCTGCAAGTCGGCCGCCGCACGGCTGGTTACAGCGCGCTCGCCGGCCCGAGCTCGGTAACACGCCGCGACACGCTCAGGGTGACAAAAATATATTTTCCAAACGTTATGGAAAAGAAAACCTAATAGCACCAAAAATTAAAGAAGTATATGTGTAACTCTTCTGTTGTCTGGCATTCGTAACGCAAGTGTTTAAGTGACTTACAACGTCACGACAGAAATAATTGTATGCAACATTAGCAAAAACAATTAAGGATTTGCACACACAATTTGAAAAGATCTTAATTAGAACAAACATTTGGACCGAGCCAAGTGTGTTTTTATTGAGTATAGCGTAGATAGAGAATTTTAGTTAAAAGCTTAAAGTTATTTTAAAATTCCACACATTAACGGAAGGCATACAGGAGACCTAGCTCTAGAAGAAAGAAAGAGTGAATCATGATGGAATAGGGCATCATAAATGAGAAAATTCATTGTTTCCTACGCGATTGTTTAAATAATACTTTAAGTTTACTGATTATCTTCTTATTTTTTAATATTTGTTAAGTCTGACATTTCAAACACTTCACCGCGATAGCGGTAGCGGTAGCAAAAACTAGACTGAGGTAACAAAAACTATCACAAAAGATACTAATTACGTTCCTATCAAAACAATAAGAGCTAATCGTTTCTTGAGGTCAAGCAGCGCGGGGCGCAGCTTGTTGATTACAAGTGTTAATTAGTTTAATTAATTCGTTAGAGGTGGAATAGTAGAAATAATGATTAAATAGTAGATAAAATACAGTATTATCTATGTCTATACGCATGCAAATTCAACATCAATTAGTTATCTCCTAAATAATCAAGCTTAGAAAAGAGCGGCTATACTTCAACCTTTTGAAGAAATTCCCCTAACCATAAGCGACAATAACACAAGCATCTCATCAGTAATTCCACATATACACACGCTAAAGCGTACATTAGACACTGAAGACAATAAACAAGACGCAAAAAAATTTAAAGTATAATCGAAAGAACCATCGACCAATTCAATTCGAGATTAGGCGATCCTCGAGTAAACAAATGCTTCACAATTGCAACATAAAAGATAAACAGAAAATATTGACATTCCCGTAGAAAAATGTGCAAGATTACAATTGCCAGTGGAAGCTGCCCGCAGTAATGTCCGAACAGTTTTGTAGAATAATATATTCTAATTATATTAATCTTTTGAATTATTTGAGCTCGCACCTGGCCTGGTAAACAATAGTTTGTCAAAGTTGATCTTAATTGTCTATTTTTATTTATTATCTATTTATAGTTCCGCCAAATTCATTACTAAACAATAAATTTGCTTACATTTGTTCGAAAATACATTAAATATATAATATATTTAATAATATTACAATGTCGAACTGTTGTCATCCTTTTTATTAATGTTATCTGAGGTGAGTTGCTGTATATCAAGCATGGACTTGGAAACTGACATAGGAGTATTAGTTAGATCTTAATTATAACTTCCCTGGGGGCAATTGGACAATAAAAGCTCTTGCACAGAAAATTGTGTACCTCATACTCCTTTTTAGTTGAATTATACCTAGTAGTCACACTCTCTAGTGACATTATATAGTCAAATAATTGTTGTTTTAAAGAAATTATAACTTTTTGTAGGTTAGTAATATTATCTTCTCTTAATAAGGTAAATTTATCTTCTTTCTTTAATATATTTGGCCTTATAATATTTTGTTTGTTAACTAATTAATTCGTTTTCCTAATGAACCTATCTATGCGAATAAAATTTTTCCTACTTTATTTAATAATTCCAAATAGAACTCTCATAAACTCAATTTATAGAATCTATGGGGCTATTGCTCACTACACTGGAATTCAATCTAAATTCGGAGCGCTAGCGACCAATTCCTCATATGGACTCTGGGTTTCAGATGCTCGAGCATCCTTCAGGACAGACACCGTCTCCATAATTGTATAAAGATCTTCTCGAAGATTATTTTGCACTATGGAAACGCACCTTAGCTCTTGGACATATTCCTCACTGCAATCACCGAACCCATCTACCATGGTCTACAATTTATCCTGATAAATATATATAATTACTGTGCAGCTCAACCAAATCTTTTTTATTACACTTTATTATTTATGTAGGTACTCCAATAGTTCCTTTTGTGTCCGTGTCCGTGCCATAGTTTCCATTTAATTGAAAACTAAAATCGCATTTTGGAATGGACCTAAACCTTATTTGACTAACGGCTCGATGGCACAGATGGTAGTATTTTTATCGTGTACGTCGGATGGCGTGGGTTTAATCTCTCCCAGGACAAACATTTATATGGTGAATATGTTTTTGTTCTGTCTGGGTGTTCAATACGTCATTGTCATCATCATCATACCAGCTACCGGAAGGAAGAAAGAAGGAATTTTCCCATAATTACTGCGCTGGGTAAGCAGAGCGCAGCTTTCGCGATGGTGATGCTGCTGCCCATCCCCGCCCTGTGCATTTGAGCTGCACTGTTTCGGATGGCGGACTTACCTTAGTCGCCTCTTACGAAACCTAGTACAGGGGAAGGTACTATTTTACTCTGCCGGTACCTCACGGCAAGTTAAAGTTAAATATGTATTTAAGTATTATAGTTGTGATTCTTCTGTTGCCTGATGTGTGTAACACAAGTTCAAGCTCTAGACGACTTCTCTCGCAATGAGTTCAATGTATGAGATGTGAGAATTTATTATTCATTTTTAATCGTGTCATATATCAAGAAAACGACATAAAGGTCAGCAACAAGTAGCGTCGACTTCAGCCGGAACAAAAAGAAGTGCACAATTTTATGTGCGTCGATAGCTTTGAAAATAAGAGATTTTTAAACGATGACTCTTAATATCGCCAGGTTGTAAGTGAGTTCAACATTAGTCACACGGCTGACTATAGTCGCTGTTAAACAGGAAATGAGCAGACTCCACCGTTTTCCACAACGTTCCAAATTAGCAGCAAACGATCGACGCCGCGTGCGAAGACTAGTACGTCAATAACACCTATTCGTAGCGGCAGCTGCCCGGGCGGGCGGGCTCGCGTTCATCACGCAGATTTAATAACGGCCTCTGACAAATGTGGCGGCGGAGCCTCCTTCACCGCACCGCACCGCGTCAACCCGACCAGCACAGGTGCAGCGCACACTTAACTGAAATATGATCAAATACAACAATCGTCTCCTTAACCGGTTCCTACCTCGGAGCAGAAAATATAGTGGTTAAACACCATAACAGTGTGTTAGGTTTTATATTTGTAAATGTGATGAAACCTGTCAGTGATAACTTTGTGTTACTATGGTATACATAATAAAGATACCAACACTCAATATAACTCGTTCTCAGGACAGGAAACAGACACGAGTCGGCGCTGTACCGACCGATCCACCGAACCGCGCAAGAACTGGGCCAGACACCAACGACTATATTAAAACCATATTAGCAACTATAAATGTTTCCAAGGAGACTTGCAGAGAAGAAAAGTTACTCCCACAGTCAAGTGGGAGGCGACTATGGTACCAGAACCGACAGATGGCGGTATACCCATCCAGAGGAACAGAGCAGCTCAAATGCACAGGGCGGGGATGGGAAAGCAGCTCTGCGATTGCCGACACGCTTGCAAACTCTTTTCCGACAGTCCGATTGCAGACAAAAAACCTCATTTCTTGGAGAGGTCTCTTGGTCCAGCAGTGGACTTTCAATGACTGGTATGATGATGATAATGATGATTGAGACCAAAGCATTAGTACACATTTTGTTTAGAAGAGTGGGGCAGTAGCGCGGCATTTATTCAACCTCAGGCATGAAACGATTTTCACTCGTCATAAATAATCAGCGGACGTGGTCTCCCCAGGTGGCTTGTACGAATCATTGATGGTGTCGCATCGAGCGAAGCCTTGCGGCGACGGTGCTGCTGCTCACAACTGTTCTGCCGTGTTTGAGCTACGCCGGATAAGATGGATTTATTTTGTTGATTCTGGTATCTCAGTCGCCTCCTGCGCCCCCGGGCAACCAGGGAAATGCTATTGTTCTCTGCCGGTATCCCACAGCATTACAAATCAAAATATTATATTTGCTTGTGAGTCGGTTTGAGTGAACGCGGCACAGGCTACAAAAAGAACGAAACGAACGCTACACGCCTGAAAATGAAAATTAAACAACGTCATAAATAACCCGCTCCAGGCGGCCGCCAGGAGGCCGGCCTCCTAGGGCGCGAGCCTCCTCGGACTCGTTACCGCTTTGGGGCATGCCTGTGCTCGCCCGGCCTCCACAACTCTCAATTTTGTTGTTGTTTAAGTTGTGACGCGGAAACTTTTTCTAATTTTAATCCGAGAAGGCGACAACTTTTATCAGTTACATTGGTCGGTACGCGAGCGGTGGTTCAGCGGGCGCGGCTGGCGCGGCTGGCGCGGCGGGCGCGGCTGGCGCGGCTGGCGCGGGGGACACGGGTGAAGCGGGGGCGCGCGCCGCCCGCCCGGGTGCAAGCCACTTAATTAAAACTTCCCTACGTCTTTCACTCATAAATCGTTACGATTAAATCTAATCATTTCCATTACGAATTTTAACGTCGTTGAGAGCGCTCTGTTGAAATATTCATGTTTTAGAAAGACTAATCACCAGCTCACCTTTCTGTTTTGGGCTGGTTCAACAACTCCACGGGCCTGCTATCACATAAAAGTTGTATAGAAACACAACTTTGTTCACATGCTATGAACCTTTCACGATGTTATTAGCGCAGGTGCACCAATTATTATTTCACGCGCTCGGTTACAACCAGAGATCGTTTAAATCACGTTCGTCAGTATCCCTATCCAGAAACATACTTGTAGATACATGTCTGCCATTACAGTTTCATACCGACGCCTACATGGAGGTGTTGGTGAAACCTTTGTCACCTCCAGTTTTTCTTTGTATGTTCCTTTCTGATGGGTCGCGTAATGGACCGTAACGCGTACGACCGACACACGAGTTGAAGGTGTGTCTCATTACTTTATACATATGTAAGACGACTCTTAATTACCGCGGATGAGCTGTATAACATATAATTCCGTGTTTAATCACTTTCTTATTGTAAATACTAATGCTATCCTTTTTATTATTATTTTATTCGAAATTGCTCGTAATGGACCTACCTACCTTTGAATACAGTATGTTTAAGTTTGCTGAGTGTAGCTTCTCGACGGTGTCGCTGCCGCTCATCCCCGCCCTGTGCATTTGAGTTTATACTGTTCCGAATGGATATACCGTCACCTGTCGGTTCCGGTACCTCAATTCCCTCTCACGTAACCTAGTACAAAGGGAGGTACTCCACAACTAATATATACAGTAAATGGGAGAAATTATGTTCTCGATGACCTATGGTAGCGAAACGTGGTCTCATAACATTAGTCTTCAAAGCCATCTCAAAATATCTCAAGAAGCTATGGAGAGGACAATACTCTGAGTCTTGCGAGATTGAATCAGGATTGAGGAGATTCGTAACCAAACCTAAAGTATCGACATAGCCCGACGGATAATGACGATAAGCTGAAGTGGCAGTGGGCAGGGCATTTGCAGGGCAATGCGCAGAAACAATGGCCGGTGGAGCCGTTAGGTTCTGGAATGGAGACCACGTACCGGCTAGCGTAAGACGTTTACCCGCAAGATGGAATGACGATCTACTCGAACGATCTACGAAGGAATGACTAAAACCTCAGGACCACGCATGGACACAGGCCGCATACAACCAGTCCTATTAGACATTACTTGGGAAGGCCTATGTCCAGCTGTGGACGTCTTATGGCTAATATCATTATGATCATGATGTTTGAGTACAGTTGAAGCGGTACGTCGCGTTGCGATTAGACCAGTTAGCCACGGGGGGCGGTGGGACGATGCAGCAGATGCATTTAAGGCCCGCGCGCGCTGACCACGCTCCAAACAGCACCGACCAACTAAAAATTACTGGGCCAATTCCGATTTATTTACGTAGATAGTAAAAATGTGGCGAGCGCAAAGTGTCACACTTATTCAACTACATTTAAATTCGTTTCGGCAATTTATGATTGTATCGTGTTCGAATGCGACACGCGAGATTTCAAAACGTAGCGGCGCGCGTCTCTCGCTGTAACTCAACTGCACGCCATCCACGGGATTTGTGCAGGAAATTCTGATACAGTAATTGTATTTGGACATAAAATATAAAAATAAAACATCGTTATTTTATAATTGCGAAAAATTCTATAAAACCAGTTATTTAAGTAATACGAAGAGTCGAAACATGATATTTTTCGATTGTTATACCTAGAACGTGTTTCCCAGGCACGTTTCTTCGAGTAGTAGACCTAGTAGGGTTGTCTGATTTGGTACCTCACTCTATTTATACCACCAAACAACGGTGTTTGCATTGTTGTATTCTAATTTGGCGTTTCTAAAGGGTGAGAGAGGCAGTGAAATTACCGGCTGATGTGACATAGCAAATTTTCAAATCACAAAGTTGTCTACACTCTAGTCTAGTCTAGTCTTCCATAACACGTGTGTAAAAATGTTCCAATATTATGTAAAAATGTGCAGTGCACTTCCGCATCCATTTATAAAGTAGAAATAACGTACTTGATACAAATAAGGCCTATGCTCAAATGAGGCCTATAGTGCGAAAAAATCGTTTAATGTAAATTAAATATATATAATATTATATTATCCAATGTGTAATTTGGACGACACTCGTCAATCAGACAGACGTCAATCAAACACAATTGAGTTTCTCTGTAAGAAACGATTTATTTCGTTAATTTAAATGTACGCTACCTAAGAAACAATGAAACACGTGTTAATAATACCTCACACACCTGTAAGAAACGAAACGACATTTAATGTTATTATGTATTTACAATGTCAGTTCCAAATCACAACTATTTTAATGGTATTTTAATTAAACAAGTAATTTCTCAGATTATGACAATGTGACGTTTTTAGGTTATAATTATTTTACCACAGATAAACACTACTACAGCCCACAACTCGGCAAATGGTGAGCGAGAGGCCCGCTCACGCTCACAGCGCCAGTGTTCGTCGGCCGTTCGTGGATTCGGCCGTTTTCATTGCGTGTTATTAATTTGTCGTAATTTCTATAGTATTTTATTACGGTATTTTGTAGAGTTTTATTTCAAGATATGTACACGGTTTACATTATAACTCACCGAAAAGGTAACTATGACTTTATTTTGTATTATTTAGGATATGTGAATTAATTATTGCGTATAACATGTATGAGGTATATGGTACGTGATAAGGCCTACTTTTTAATAGGCCTTATTGGTAATATTATTAATTTTATTAATAGAAATTCTCGAAGCCTTGTTAGAAATCAGAAGTTTAGCTTTATTGTGTTTGTTACAGATAGATTCTTGTCAGTATGTCTTCTCGAAAACGGGCTCGTGGTCTGATGAAAGCTTGAGAGCGGCAGTTAATGATTTGCATTCTGGACGAATATACGATAGCGATACTTTCACTAAGTCTGATAGCGAAGACACTGAAGAACCATTAGCAAAAATTGCTAGGAATATGAAGACTGATTTCCAACAATTTATGTGTAGCCTGGTGAGGGCTCACCAGGCTACAGTGTTGTTAAGAGCCGTCCACGTAAAAAGCTTTAAATTATAAAGGCCAGAGAGTTACAAAAGATTTATTTAATACAGATAAAGAACAAAATAAGAAAAAAGCGAAGAACACAAAAAAGGAAAGAAAACTACCAAAGAAACCTAAACCTATTTTATATTACGTTCCTTTTAAATTTTTTATAAGTAGATTACGCTTTAGGTGTTATTTTCAGAGGCCTTATTTTGTTACCTTGTTTTTTAAATAAAGCCTACAAAAAATAATTGATTTTTAAATATTTAATAATATTTTTGAGAAAATATATTCATTTTCTAATATTTGTTTGTATAGATATGTTTTTTTATAGTATTCTTTATTTCTTGTTAATATACGATTTCAAGTCTGACTTGCTATTTAAATATAATATTTAGTCACATAAATTAAAAAGTTGTGCAAGGATCTCATGAAAACGTGATAAATAAACTTAGAAATACATAATTTTATAATGATTGATAGTTTAATTACAATATTCCTACACTAAATATGTAGGCTTAATTAAGTCACGAGTTTTTAAAAAGACCTAAAGCTAAGGTTTTACAACTATCTAATTTTAGTTGAGTTTTGATTAAAGTTCATATAATGTTTACTTAATTTATAATAAAATATTAACCAAAAAATAAGTCCACCTTCTACGAATAATTTATCAAATTTTGAGTGTCTGAAATTAGGTAGGCCTTATTTGTATCACTTGCCTTACATTGAATTATTGATTCAAGTTTGCGAGTTGCTCCGACACATACAACTTACTCGAATTTGAAAATGTAAGCAAGTTGCCCAGCCTTATAAAAATATCGTTCCACACCATTTGATCGTTTATTCTATTTGAATACATATTTTAGCAAAGTATATAAAGAACCAGTGGCGCCCCGCGGCATCGCCGGCGTAGTTCTCATTCCCGAACATTTATTAATGATTACTATCAATGTACATTACACAAGTGATACTTAAAAATAATGTTTGTAACAACTGTTATATAATAATATAATAATGAACCTAATAAATAATTATGAAAGAACCGCGATGATTATCCTACGGAACCCCAAGGCTCCGCGGATTCCGCGGACACACAACCACACAGAAAATAGGTAAGCACACTACCGAATGCCCCATCAGGTCTGTCTTTTAAATTATACTAACTAATAAATTACAAATTATCTGTATATGAAAAAAAATAGAAACCATTAAAATAAAATGAATCTGATGTCTTTCTTTCCATTATAAAATCACTCGCCCGTCGCGCGCTCACTCACTCGTCACGAATCCTCAGAACCCACAAGTGCAAATTTCAAAGTTCTTAAATTGTTCAGTGCGGATATCCTTCCAGGCAAACTTTTGGCTAAGTTGGTATACCACTTCTCTAGTCAAAATGGATATTTACAAATAACTTGAAATAGGTACACATTATGTATAGCAATTAAAACATGATTAATTATTTGTCTAAACAACTTTTTGTAGGGGACAAAAGAATGATAGGAGGTGTAGGTAAGTTTGTATGAATCATATTTTGCTTGTATAATTATCGATTTCAAATTCACACAACATACTCTATTATTAAAATGTTTGAGGCTCATTCTTTTTGTATTTAGAAACTACGATTACCACCACGCCAGCAAGGTGCCGCAGTTATCTCGGGGCAGTCTGAGTCCAGCAGTGGTCGTTCCGCGATTCCTGTGGTGGTAAAAGTTCTAGGCCGTTATAATTTAATTTCTAACTTACAGGCATTTAATTGGATAGATATTATGTTTTTAAGACAGGATACTCGAGTGCCTAGAATGTCCACAGTATACCTAAAATTTCCTTAGTTTACCGTGTGGTACTGGCAGTTGCCGTGTGTTACGGCCAGAGTAGGGAAGCACACCCCCTGTACCAGGTGTCGTAAGAGGCGGCTAAGGTACTAGAACCGACAGTTGGCGGTATAATTATGTATCCGTTACAGTGTTGCTCAAATTCACAGCGCTGGGATGGGTAGCAGCACCCCCGTCGCGAAGCTACGCTTTGCGATTACAACACGCTTGTAATTATAGGCAAAATTCTGCCTCTATTTTCATCCACAAATGATAAAATCAATTACTTCACCTATAGCGGATGATCATAAAGTTTATGTTACTTGTCAGTCAAAGACTCGACCTTAGATCTCGGAAGAGCCGCCACAGCGCACTCACAAAGTCCTTAATACAATCAACTGCAATCTATCGTCGCCATGTTCCAGGATGTCACAGCACTGGCCCCCGTATTACGAATTTCTACATCCGACATCCGAATTCGTCTTTCTTCCGAAATAGGAATCCTGTGGGATGTCGTGTAATGCTGAGGCGTGCCGCCGGTCCACTTTGCCGTATGCCTGACGCTGTAAAGGACAAAATTGTGTAGAAATAACGTGGTCCGCCACTTTTAGCTGTGTCTCGGTTCAACCCGGACCGTATTAAAACTATTCTAGATTTGTATAATTTGCCAGCCACTGAAGCAGAGAATCCAGCCTGCACGGGCAGGTGTCTGAATGCAGTGTACAGTAGAGTCCCTCTCCGGCAGTCGTTGCTTGCGCGGTCGCGGTCTACCGGCCGGTGCCACCATGCGCGGTTGCGAGCGCACGCGCCCCGCGCCCCGCGCCCTTCGCTCTCACCAGTTGCCAGGCGCAGCTCACTTCTTGGCCTGTACCTCTGGTTTTCACACTGACCTGGAGTGCTATTGACTTAAACCCCGCCACACATTCCAGTCGCTATCATCATCATCATACCAGCCATTGCCAGTGAAAGAAGGTTTTTTGCCCAAAATTGCCGCACTTGGCAAGCGTCTTGGCAATCGCAGTGTGCACCATTCGCGACGGGGATGCTGCTACCCATCCCCGCCCTGTGCATTTGAGCCGCACTGTTTCGGATGGATATACCGCCTACTGTCAGTTCTGGTGCCTCAGTCACCGCTCATGATACCTGGTACAGTGGGAGGTACTATTCTCTGCCGGTACAGATACCAGTCGCTATAGATATAGATAATAGCAGAGAGTTCTTATGTACCTACATACAAGCAGATGATTCCTGTCTTCAACAAATGCCACTTGTTTAACTCGGGTTGTCCCAAGTTTTGAGTTGCTGGGTGCGGAAATAATGTGAGTGCGTTGCGATCTTGAAATACCTTTAACTTAATTGATTATGCTTTCTCAACGGAACGCGATATACATTTGATAAACATGTTTTTTTTAAACTTTTTAATAAAATCTATAATATGTCTATACATAGAAGATAAATAAGAAAATCTATTATAGAGGGGCTTTATAAAAGCAATAAAATCCAAAACTATTAATTTTGATTTTTTGTCTGTCTGTAACGTACAGAGTATAAAATTAAAATTTTGTCTGTCTGTTTGGTTGTTTCTACCAATCTATGAAAACATGGAATCTATGAGGCGCCGATGTGGCAGAGCAATCCCTTCCATTCCCTTTTTTATGTGCTTTTAATTTTACACCATGTCAAGAAACAAGCATACAGTTCCCGTGATAGTAAACGTCACTGCAGCCCATAGACGCTCGTCATATGTCACATTACCTAGTGGTTTCATTGCTTCTCTTATCATTGATACCGGAACGCAGCAATGCGAACACTGCTATTTAGCGGTAGAAATTGGTGAAAGTAGTGGTAGGTATCTATGCCGTGGGGTACCGGCAGAGTAGAATAGTATTTTTCCTGAACCAGGTGTCGTAAGAAGCGACTGAAGTACCGGAACCAACAGATGGCAATATATCTATCCGAAACAGTCTAGCTCAAATTCTAGTCTAGCACAGCACGAGGATGGGCAGCAGTATCCTCGTCGAAAAGGCTACGCTCTGCGATTGCCAACAGGCTTGCCCAGCAGCAATTAAGGGCATATCTCCCTTTTTGAGGAGGCCTATATCCAGCAGTGGACTTACAATGCCCGGTATGACCAGGTGACCTTTGTGTGTACTTTCCAACAATAGTTTTCATATCCAGTACTAACCTGTGTGGTATATCCACGAGTTGCCCGAAATAAACGTTTATTACGTAAATATTTTTAATATTAAAAGATATTTGGGTCGTATCCAGTTTGATCTCAATTTCGTAAAATTGACTGACCGGTTGACAAAGTTAAGGTTCAAATGTAATCTGTTTTTGATCTCTGTAACTTCATATTTTCAAACCCTTCATGGCGAGGAAGGGTGCCTCACGCATTCAAATATATTTATAAACAATGCATAGAACGTATAAGTAGACGTAGAAGTACGTGGCTAGGGAAAAACGTCCACGTCCAGCATCGTAGACCGCGTCACGTCTTAGACGACCCTCCCGATAGGAGAACCGCCAATGCCGTGGCCCTTCCCCGCCCTCTCACTGGCACAACACGATCATTAACACTCCACATGCACTCGTACAACAGAGCAGTACACCGCGTTCGCCGCCCAACGCGTGCAGTCCCTGCCCTCACGAGCGATAACCGACAGCCCTAGAGCTGTCGGGCTCACTCTGTCCGTCCACTTTTAATGAAATCTCATAGTTAAATTCAACCCCAACGTCGGCGGCCCGAGCCTAGGTCGATCCTCTAGAGGTGCCCTCGGGCTCGTCGCTCCGATCTCGCGAGCTTTGCGGGCCGCGGGGTACGCAGGGACCTCTCTACTATGAGAGGCCCCACCCTCTTTTTTCGGTGGCACTGGAATTGACATCTGAGTAGTCCAGCAATAGGTTCGTCCGAAAAACAAAAAAAAATTGATGCAGCCCTACAACCGTCATATATTATCGTGTTTACTATCATGACTATAAAAGAAATTGGGTACATTCTTCTGTTATTAGAAACGAGACACAAATTTACATTGTATCTATATTATATTGCAGTGAGATGTTTATGTACCTGATAAGTGGTTTGCTCAGGCCCTGTCGGCGTCGAGCCGTGGTGGAGCACTCGTGCTGCGGCGACGGCTCCTCGAGAGGAGTAGATCCTGCGAGAGGAACAAACACGTCGCCCGCAGCCCTCGGCTCGGCGGCTAGGGCTGCCACGTCGGTGGAGATGTTCGCAAGTCGCTCTTAAACTCTTTAATTTTTTTATTTATTTAATTTTCAACTGCTTCATGTCAAAGACAATTTGAGAATCACTTTATTTCTTACCTATAAGATAAACAGAAGCGGTTGAGATACCAGAACCGACAGATGGCGGTTTATCCATTCAACATAGTGTAGTTTAAATACACAGGGTGGGGATGGGAGTAGCAGTCGTGACAGGTGTCACGAAAGCTTCGATCTGCGATTGCCAACACGCTTGCCCAGCGCGGCAGTTTTTGGCAAAATTCTCCACTTTCTTAGGGAGGCTTATGTCCAATTCCAATTCCTGATAAGATGATGGGTCAACTAAGATGTAAAAAATATACGTGACAATCCGAGATAACCTGTCCACTCTCACCTATCTCAACGCCGAGCAGTTTCGGTTCGGATGAGAAAGGCAAGAGAGGCGACGCGGGCTGGCAAGTCGACGAAATATCGCTGGCGTCTCCATGCCGGGGTGACAACGCAACTTGTCACACCGGCCGTAATTTTATTTGCCAGCTAGGTAAGTAATATTGAGACATCTAAGTTGCCGGAGTGCACAACCCTGGAGGCGGCGGGCGGCGGCGGGCGGGCGGGCTCGCTCTCCGACACAAGTGTGGACACACGCCTGCGGTCCACACAAACACTGTTGGCTGCTCCGCGTGTGTAACGGCTTCCGCACTATACGACACTACTCGACACTAAGATAAATAATGAGATAATTCAGTGAACTTCAATGAGGAATTCAGGGAAAATATCCTTCAAAATTGTATAAACCACCACAATCAAAAACAGTCAGTGATTGATGAATTAATAGCTGAAAATGAATCTGTGTTTACCAAAAACAAATACGACATAGGAAAGGTAATGAATTATAAAGCACACATTGATTTATTGGTAGAGAAATATTGCAGTTAAAGACCGTATCGTTGCACTATGGAGGACAAGAAGGAAATTCAAAACCAAACAGCGATACTATTAGAAAAAAATATAATAGAAGAATCATTATCCCGTTTGCAGCCCCGGTCACATTAGCATATAAAAGAGATGAAAACAAAAGATCAAGATTGTGCATTGATTTTAGAGATTTAAATAAAATAGTTATTCCTCAATCTCAACCATTCCCTCTTATTGAGGACCTAATAGTAAAAACAAGAGATTGCAAGTTCTTTTCAACACTGGGCCTGAATTCAGCGTTCTGGTCTATACCTTTGCGTGTCACGGATAGACACAAAACTGCTTTTGTGACACAGGAGGGGCATTATCAGTGGACTGTTTACCATTTGGATTAAAAACCCCACCAGCTATATTCCAGAGAATAATGTGTAACATAATACGAAAGCACAAGCTTGGGGAATTCACGGTATGTTTCATCGATGATATTTTATTATTTTCTAAGTCATTCTCAGAGCATGTCAAACATCTGAAAGAACTGTTAGAAGCAATTGAAACAGAAGGTTTGAAGCTGTAATTTTCCAAATGCACATTGGCCACAGATGCAGTTAAATACTTGGGTCATGTAATACAGAATAACTCAGTCAGACCACTAAAAGACAACCTCATATGAATACAAGAATTTCCTATTCCTAAAACCCAGAAAAATGTGCGACAATTCCTGGGTAAGTTAAACTTTTATCATAAGTATGTGCTAAATATAGCTATCAAATTAGAGTGCCGGACAGACTCTGTCTCATCGTCAAAGACTTCCTCTCGAAACGATCATTTAGGTATCGCGTCGAGGGTTCCTACTCCCGTAGACACCCCTATATCAGCCAGCGTCCCCAAAGGACCCGTGCTCTCTCCACTCCTGTTCGTAAACGATACGCCTAGGACGAAAAAGGACAGTACTTTAACTGGACAAAAGAATGCCAAGAGTCGTTTGTGAAATGAAACCAATACTATGTTCTCAACCAATATTGACAATATTTGATTCAAACCTGCCTATTCATATATACACAGACGCCAGTATACTCGGTGTGGGAGCAGCCTTCAAACAGCCACAGGAAAACAATGAAGAAAAACCAGTAGCATACTTCTCAAAAAACTAAATGAAGTACAAAAAAGGAAGAAAGCTATTTATTTGGAATGCCTGGCTATTAAAGAATGTGTAAAGTATTGGCAGCACCTGTTAATAGGCCGAAAATTTACTGTATTTTCAGATCATAAGCCACTGGAAAATATGAACATAAGGTCGAGGACAGATGAAGAATTAGGTGATCTTACTATTACTATAGGTGATATACTATTTATCACAATATGACTTCCAAATTAAATATTCTCCAGGAAGATTAAACGCCGAAGCAGATTGCTTAAGCAGAAACCCAGTTCTTGAACCAAATGAAAACCTAGATGAACAGTTAAAAGTAGTAAATACACTACAAGATATCCTAAGAGATCAGGAAAAAAATGAATATTTACAAGCCAAAAAAGAAAAATTTGTAGTAATGTTTATTACAAGAAAGGAAAACAAAAAGACAAAATTATTACAACAGAGAAATTTAGCAACGAATTCATGAGAAAAGTGCATACAGATCTTGGTCACATAGGAATTAAACAAATGCAAAGCATGATAAGCTCAGTGTATACAGCGGAAAAAAAGTCAAAAAACATTAAAAGAATCTGTGAAAGTTGTGTAGTATGTTTTAAAAATAAATCAAGAGGACAAAATAAATATGGATTAATGTCACACTTAGGCCCTGCCACAAAACCTTTTCAGATATATGCTCTGTTGACACCATCGGAGGCTTTGGGGGCTCCAGATCAACTAAAAGATACTTACATCTGTTATAAGACCATTTCACTAGATATGCATATTTTAACATCCAGTACTCAAAATGCGAATGATTTCATTAAACTAATAAGAAACTGTGTAGAAATAGATGAAATTGAGTTGATACTCTCAGATCAATACCCTGGTATCAATTCTAAAGAATTCAACAGATTTTTGGACAACAAAAATATCTCCATAATTTTTACAGCTGTGAATTCCCCTTTCTCCAATGGATTAAACGAAAGATTAAACTGAACATTGGTGAATAAAATCAGATGCAAAATAAACAAAAACATCGCAAAAGCAGCATGGGAAACTATAGCACAAAATTGTGTAAAAAGATATAATGAGACAGAGCACGCGGTTACTTGATATGCTCCAAAGTATCTACTTTATGGCACAGACGTTACAATTCTGCAAAATGAGCTGAAAATAAAGAAGACTGACCATGATTTAACCCAGGCCAGGGAAAAAGCTTTGGAAAATACAAGCAGATCACATAATTATAACAAGACAATTTATGACAAAACTAGAAAACATGTAGACTTCAAAGTTGGTGATACCGTTTTTGTAGAGAATGGAAACAAACTCAATAGGAAGAAACTCGATGAACTAAGACTCGGACCATATAAGATCATAGAAAAAATTTCAAACTCACTTTACAAGATAAACACTGATCATAAGAAGTTAGAGTCAAAATTTTTTCACATTTCGAAGCTGACGCCAGCCCCTAACTACGATTGAAGAGTACGTATGTGAGCTGCCGCATTGTCTTATCTTCTCAGGGAGGGGGAGATGTAAAATATGTAAAGAAATAATATTTCTTTAATTTTTGAACGACATTGAATGACATTGACAACTGACAAGCGCTAGAATCTGAGGTCAATAGTCAGTTAAGAGGTTATGGAAAAAATAGCATTGTACATATTAAATTATTGTGATTTGTTAATTAAGATAGATAAATAAGAATAATTAGTGGAAGAATAGACTTTAATTGTCGTTTCTTCGTTTTCAGAAGCAACGCATAAGTTTATTTTAACCTAAAATAAAAGAATAAACAATATAAATATATTTTTCTTAGTTTAAAATTTTCGGCACAGTCGTGCGTCTAATGTCATTCAATTTTATCTGTGGTAAAATAATTATAACCTAAAAACGTCGCATTGTCATATTCTGAGAAATTACTTGTTTAAATAAAATACCACTAAAATAGTTTAAATTAACGAAATAAATCTTTTCTTACAGAGAAACTCAATTTACAACGTATATATAAGTGCCTTAAGTAACTTACCACGGAACAGGTCAATGTCATACATTATTGATGTTTTGTGAATATAATTATTATATAGATAATAATTATATTCACAAAACATCTCATACTTAAAATATTGAAAAGCCTAAATTATGAAGCTGAAGAGTTTGTTTGTGTATACGCGCTAAATCTCAGGAACCGCTGGCTCGATTTGAAAAATTCCTTATTAGTTTATTCATATTCTGTCTGATTTATTAATTTTTAGCATGCTTCATGTTGCGGCTGTTTGTTGCAACTGTTTTAAAAGAGAGTCGGTCGCACGCATGCTGTATAGTTTCGTTTTTATACACATATCGATCTTAGCATTCTTCATTTTTGACTCCAATAGCTTTTCTATGCCTTACCAATTTAGAAAGAGAGTTCTGAGTTCCTGCAGGAGTCCCTTTTACTCTTTGGACTAGTGAAATTGTTGCGATTGTAAATCTAAAATACGAACGTGACCTCGAGGGCGACACAAAACTCAATAACCGGCACAATCGAAAGAAGACACACAGAATCACACAGAGTCGGCTCTCGGAGTAAATTGAAACGTGACGTCATTCGACCTGTTTAAAGAATCCATTGTCCACTGACCTTTTTGTCCCGTGGGGAGTGGGGGGGGGGGAAAACACCTTGGACCGATGAAATACCTACTCGCTTACCTTCGGTAAATAAACCGGCACAAGCGAATTTCTTTAAATTTTCATAGGGAATATGTTAAATGTTATTAATAAAAGCGACACGAAAAGGAGGTCGGGTGGGTCTGATAGATCAAATAGAAGCCATTTCAATAGAGTCCCGTAATGAGACGCCGCGGACCTGCCGCTCGCGCTCGCTACACCGTGTGCTCACACACAATTAATGGACAGATATAGATATATATACATTATCTCTTCCCGACGACCTCGATACGCCACTTACAAGTTTTAACCCATCGCGTAGGCTTCGACTGCGACGCGGGGTAAATACTTGGGCGGCACTTTCGATAGGCTGATCACGTTTAGACCTCAAATGAAGGTAGTTCCCGATAGAGCGCTCTTTTTCTTGGCCCCTCTCTATTATTATATAGGCAAGCGCAGTAAAATGTCCATCACTAGAGGACTATTAACAAAGCTTGTATTCGCCCCGTCGCGGCGCACGCAAGTGTCGCTTTCGCATCCACCCTTCTGGAGCCCTCGCAACGACGACCGCTCAAGTCGAGGTCTGCGCTGTAGAGTGAGAGTCGCTGTCGGTTTCGTTCCGATGCCGCAACTCGAAGAGCGCGGCATCTCGCGGCACTCCCGCACTCCCCCGCTCGCGCGAGGAGCGCGAGGAAGGCGCGGGCATAAGCTTCCTATCTTTCCCCGGTGACGCTGGAACTGACGTCAGAGCCGGCCAGCATTAGGTTTATCGAAAAAAATCTTGTGAATATATTCAGCACAGGCGAGCTGAACCATACGGTGGACGATATTAATAAAAATCAATTGGTGGGAAAATAAATATCTAATTTAACTTTCCATGTAAAATCCCGAAACATAGCGCGCTGATTTAGTGCGGCGACGGGCGGTGGACGTCGGCGCTGTTCGCCGGCTGAGTTAAGTGTCGTTTATCGTTCGCTGAAACCTGGCTACATTGTGCGGACGTGAGTATTGAGGTCAGAAGTCAGGGACGTCACAACTCCCAAAAACTGCTGAAATTCAGGAAGCAGCATTCCCATCGTGAAATCAGCGCTTTGCGATCGCCATCACGCTTGCCCAGCGCGGTAATTATGGGCAAAATTCGCCCTTTCCTTGAGGAGACTTATGTCCAGCAGTGGACGTCTAATGGCTGTAATGATGATTGGAACATCCGATACACACTGTACATTAATAAAACTGAAAAAAAAAACGGTTATTGCACCGCCTGTTGACGCCCCGACCCCGATATGTTGACAAGAAATTTGCAGATAGTTAAGGAACTTTTCAGACGAAGTGTTTGTCTTCTTGTGAGACTGGATGTCCGATTTTAATTTTATATATTTTTGTTGATATGTTTGTAAAGATAATCACTACCCCCTTATCTTCAATATAGTCATGTTCCTTCTATTGAAATTTTGCTGCGTTAATCGCAGAGTCTACCAAAGACTAATACATGACCACGACAGCTACGAGAGTGACATTTGTGACGTGTGTCATTTGCGTATATTGTTAGACGTTTCGTTTGCGTTAAGAGAAATAAAACCTAATAATATTTTAATTTATTCTATCCGTAAATAGAAGATCCTGAAGTAAAGGCTTTAAATGTTGTTTCCTTTGTATTTTCAGGTGAGAGAATCATTTACGGTTATATTTTATGTAATTGCTTAAGCGTAGATAGTGCAATATAAAAACATTAATGTCTAATAAAACCTTTTGTATTTTCAGAGAAACACAATTGCGTCTTTATTTAATATTTTCCTATGTTTAATAATTTTCTTCCCAATAAAATTATTAAACATTATATGTTTATATAATATTTTGTTGTTATAGTTACACTATATGATTGTGATTTTATTAGACTTGTAAATAAGTACGTTAAAAGATAACTGTGTTAACACGAATGTAACACAAATATAATAAATGTATGTATGTAAATATAAAGTAAAGTAGAATTAGATTTTAACAATTTCTTTATCACGTTATCACTATTTGTACTACAGAGGAAGGCAATTTTGTGCGTTTGGCCTACATACTCGTTACATGATTTAGTTTGATTGTACTGAATGTATATTACTAATAATCACTTGATATTTAAGCATAGCCAGAAATGGCATCAGGTTCTGATGGCGTGATGCCCATCAGCTGACCGCGGTTGCCGGCCCGCCGACTCACAGACCCGCCGGCTCGCTGACTCACAGACCCGCCGGCCCGCCGACTCCCAGACCGACATTTTTTTGCGATTACATTACAAACGCTGAACCCGATGAGATAAATCAAAATATGTAGCACATTTATTACATAAATGTACACCATAAAAAGGGATAGCTCACTATAACCATTTTAATATTTATATCTTCATTGCCCGGGTGACGCTGGGACGTCACGTAGTACTCGTGTAAAATGAAAGTAAAAATGTAAGGAATATCTGTATTTACAATTATAATAAGAACGTTGGTATCGCTTGACCGTGTGGGATTAGTATCGAGAGCATACAAAGACAGGTCGTGCGTGGGCCAGACCACCATCAGTCGTCGGGGCGGTATCCGCTAAAGCTGTCCACGATCAGCACCTTCTGCTCGCGCTCGTCACCGCTGTCGTTCCTGGACAGGTTCATGGCGTCGTGCTGGTACACCAGCGACGTGGGCCCGTCGTCCTCGTCCAACAACTCGTGCAGGAATTCCAGACATCTGCGCTTGAATAGCCGCTGCTTTTTCGCCGGAAGTTCCTGGTAGTCGTTATGGATTCCTCTGAAGAACTGAAAGAAGGAGTTGTTTTCGTCGGGCTCGAAGGCCGAAGAGCAGCTGTCGTCGTTGTTGTAGGAGAGCTCATGCTTGGGCTCCAGCGCGCCGGCAACCGGGAACCAAGGGTTGCCGATGAACGGCTTGATCTCGATGTGCTCCTTGCTGTGCGGCTCGCCCGCCTCCATGTCCACAAGCGTGGGCCCGTACGTCGACATTGACGGTTGCCTCCTGCAAAAACGTACCTAGTTACATTCTCATAGGAAACTTTTTTAGAAGTATGGTGAATGGACACCACGCTCCGGCAGGCGCAGCGACGGACGTCCGCCCAAAAGTGCAGCGAAGATCCGACTAAAACCTGCTAATATTATTTTGGTGTACTAGGAATGACAAACGTGATGAAGATATAGAAAGTGTGGCGACGAGGGCCGCCCCAATCGTGGCCACTTACATGTCTGTGGCCATGTGCTCCCGCAGGAACTCCAGCTCGTCAGCCAGGTACCAGCGCGACACCATGCGGCCCTTGCCGGTGCGCGCGCCGTGCATCTCGTTGCGGAGGTGGCGCGAGTACGAATTTCGGATGTGGGACCACTTCCGACGTACGTCTGCCACTACCGGATGTAAACATAATTCTCAATTCATTAGGTACAACATCCTTCATTAACATGAGCCAGACATGTTTGTAATCGATAAACAAGAAAACTACTGAATCGTTTCCTATCATTCATTTCATACTGTCTGTCCCGGATTACCGCAAACTGTTAATTACTTCCCTTAAACTTCTACTCCTACCCCTTCCATAATATTCTTAATTGTAATATTGTTTATACATACTACGGCACCATGTGTCGAGGGCGGGTTATCAACTTCGCCCGATATGGATAATGTCTTCTTGGTAATTGTGCGGCCACGGTAGATCAGAAAACGTATAGTGTATGAATACAGCTTCACCAGGCGCGCACTTAATCTTTAGGCCAGGGGACCCTAACTTGTTTCACTTCACAATATGAGTATACAATATACGGTATGTTATTCGTTGATACTGTAATTCGCTTTTAGAAAATGAGAGGTCGGTCCAACTGTTACTGAATAATCTAATACAAACGATTTTAAATACAAACCCTGTCTACATAACCCCGTTTCAGGTAGTGAAAATTTTTTTTTGTGAATACAAGATAGCCTATGTTAATGAAGAATGTACATTCTATTGAAAGAATCTTCAACGCTCTATCTCTCTGTCACTTTCTCGCCGGAGAACGTTTTGTAAGAAAACGGTGGGACACTCGCGCATGTGCGTTTATTTTTAATAAAACAACAAAAAGAAGTCTGTCGCCGACATAAGTTTCCTACAAGAGCCGACCCTGCCCCGCAAACATTATAAAGATGGCTCGATCGCTTTCCGCCAGCGCGCGCGCACGCCGCTGCTCATTGTAGTGCACTGAGACTGCACGAGTGTAGCGCACATGTGCAGTGCGGAGACGTGGGCACAGCCGCGTCACGAAGTATGTCGTTTATGGGCGATAGACTCTCTCGTGGTAACGATTAATAAAATACAAGTGTCTGTTCGTAACTACAAATTAACAGAGCTTAATAAATGCATATAAACCCTTTTTCCGGTACTCACATAAAAAATTATCTTTCCGGTCTCAGACGAATAAGACTGTCTGTCAGTTTGTACCAGCTAATCTCGAAAACAGCTGGGCTGACTTCAACAGAATTTAAACTGGCTGATATTACGAAGAGACTACTTTAATTATTTATATTAGCAGCGCCCCGTGGTTTCACTCCCATTCCCGAGAGAAATAATAATTAATAAAAGTAGCCTAAGTTACACCTAATACTCTCCCAGCGAAAGTCTCATTAAAATCGGCCCGACCTCAAACCTCAAACGGACAACACTTGGAAGATAGATAGATGAGACTAAAATACTCTATTTTTGACCATTAGTAATTATTTTAATCAGTATAATAATTGTTATCTAATCATAGGTGCCGTTGTTCAAGTTTGCCCCATTGGTAAAGCAAACCTTGAGCTTTAATACCTTACAAATTGCTATCCGTGAGCACCCGCTAACACTTTCGTTCTGTAAATAAACACTGTTTCAAGGAACCTCAATGTTACTCATTTGTATAGTTGAGTTGAGGTCGTACGTACGGCGTGCGACGGCTGTCCGTCTACGTCGACTCCACGCGCGGAACCAGCCCACCACAACATTCCCGGGACACGAGCAGCCTGTCTCCCTAGGGAGTTAGTTATCCGCACCGAATTGTATCAAGATCGGTTCACTGGAGCCCAGATAACGGGGGATTTCTAGTTACAAGTACACTAACCATTTTCTTTCATATCTGTTATACACAGACACCAACCTGCTGCAATTGTATTATTTACTTAGTTCTAAAACAATATACCATTTTGAATGCATTTCTCTAAGCGGCGATTCTTGCACGCACTTCAACCTGAATAAAACTACATTATTTGTTTCAAACTTACTGCGCGGCCTGGTTTATCTCGTTTGGAATTCAGACACTACCATTCGGAATGTAAAATAATGCTTTAGCGTTCACAAAATAAGACTGAATATCGTGCGGCGGCGGGCAGACCGTAGAGTCGCGCGCGGCTCGCGCGCTGCTCACCGTTATTTTTGGCACCGTTAACCGGTTCTGGGTCTGCCCGGCTGAAGTGAGCAAACGGACACATCCCAATATTTTTATCGAGATATAATGTTATCATTTTTGTGAAAACATACAGACATTGGTACGCTTCATACTCGAGTATCAGTCGCGCGGTACGATAACTAGTTACGACCGCATTAAGCCGGCCGCCGGCGCCGCGCGGGGACCTAGCAGTACCTACAGTAGAGAGCAGTCATACCGCTCCAGGCCATCTCGTGCGCGACCTCGTTCCAGAGCCGCTTCACCTGCGAGTAGTAGCTGGCGACGGGCAGGATGTTGCGCGCGTACAGCAGCCGCCGCTCTCGCACCAGCCGGATCATCTTGCGGTCGTCCGCCTGGCTCGAGTCCACCATCCGACCCACTTCCTTGACGCCGGCCGCCGCCGCGCCCGTACCCGCGCCTGTACCCGCGCCCGCTCCCTCCGCCGCCGCGCTCTCGCCAATCTGGTCCGCGATCGCTTTCGACACCTTTATCCTCACTCTAGTGTCCATTTTCACGAACGGCTAAGTACACGTCATTCCCGCGCGAGGTCGGAGCAGACACGGCGACGCGCATGGCGGCAGACACACACGCGCAGCGAGAAGCGAGCGCGCAAACGGTGCCGTCTCGCTCGGGCGCGCGCCCGCCCGCCGCGTGCGAGCGGCGCCGACTCGGAGACACGTGACCAAGCAAGAGCGCAGACGCTCGGGCGGCGGCGGCGGCGGCGGCGGTGGCGGCCGG
>JACJUM010005601.1:65864-82065 GCA_020976665.1 Heortia vitessoides | reverse complement strand
TGAAATACCAAATACATATGAAGAAGCAATGAATAGTCCAAATTCTAATCAATGGAAGAAAGCAGTGAGTGAAGAGCTTCAGTCACATGAAGAAAATCAAACTTGGATATTGACTGATAAAACAGAGAAGAAACCTGTGTCCTGTAAATGGGTATTTACCGTAAAGAAAGATAAAGATGGAGAAATAGTACGATTCAAAGCACGACTGTGTGCACGAGGGCCTTCCTCTACGGTAAGCTCTGCGAGGAAATATATATGGAGGTGCCTGAGGGAGTAGAAGTACAATCATCAAAGATATGTAAGTTACTTAAATCCATGTGTGGCCTCAAACAATCGTCTAGATGTTGGAATCAAAAATTTTGTTATTTTCTTGACATTTGTGGTTTCAAACAATGCCCACCTGATAATTGTGTGTTTATTGTATATTTTAAAGATGTAAAAGTAATATTAATTATTAATGTTGATGATGGCTTGCTACTGTCTAAAAGTAAAGTTATACTGTCTGAAATATTAAATATTCTTAAACAAGAATTCGAAATTTGATTGGTAAATGTTCATTCATTTATTGGTATGGAAACAAATAAAGAAATAGACTGTATAAACATTAGTCAAAGACAATATATTAAAACAATTATAAATAAATTTAATTTGGCAGATGCAAAAAGTAGTAAAGCCCCTGCTGATGTAAATGTACATTTAACTAAGAATACAAGTGATGAGTCTATTAGTTTCCCATACAGGGAGGCAGTGGG
This sequence comes from Heortia vitessoides, assembly GCA_020976665.1. Classification (NCBI taxonomy): domain Eukaryota; kingdom Metazoa; phylum Arthropoda; class Insecta; order Lepidoptera; family Crambidae; genus Heortia; species Heortia vitessoides. Next base: position 81,313 of record JACJUM010005601.1, on the reverse strand, counting down.
AGCATTGTTATTTTTGTCATCTGTATCTAGAGCTGACATAGCATACGCTGTAAATGTTGTTAGTGGGTATGTCAATAATACAGGTCCCTCACATGTTACAGCTGTACAAGTAAAAAGGATCATACGATATTTAATTGATTCTAAAGATATGAGTATTGTGTACAAATATAATACAGGCTATATATTCTTACTAAATGGAGGTCCTGTCACATGGTCTAGCCGTAAACAAAACACTGTGGCATTGTCCACAACAGAGTCTTAGTACATGGCTGCTAGTGAAGCTACAAAAGAAATTTTATGGCTTAAGCAATTTCTTTGTGATATAGGTGAGCCACAAGGCTTAATTACTTTGAATGTTGTGCGATTAAATTAATAAACAACCCTGTTTTCCATAGAAGAAGCAAACGCATTGATATACGATACAATTTTATTAGAGAGAATGTTGCAAAGAAAGTTGTTGATATTAAATATGTAGAGAGTTCCAGTCAACTGGCTGATTTCTTAACTAAAGCTTTGCCTGTAAACAAATTTGTTTCAAATAGAGATAAGATGTTGAGAGATGTTTAATACGGCTAAGATTTGATCTAAAGTTTAAGTTAAGTGGTTATTTTAGTACTTAAAAAGAAGAGATTTATTTTTGTTGACTTACAAGTAAAGACAGTTGTTCTTTCTACATTATAAGTTTAAGTAGGAGTGTTGAATAAATAAATTTAGAAAGTAGTTATAACTATCTCTGTAAACATTTCGTTTCGGGCTGTCTTCGTAAATAAAAAGTTTAAGTCTTCTGCCACAATTGGCGCTCTCTCTCTCTAAAAAAATTTTGTTTGATTCGCTTGTGAACAATAAAGTGTATTAAGTTTTAATAGAAATCTAACAAGTTTTATTGAATTGCTGCCTAATCCTAATAATATTTAATAATAATAATGATCTTTTTGTATAGAACAAGTTAAACATAGACAAAGAAATGGATACAAATTTAAAAAGGCAGCCTTGGCGAATACAGCGGGCTAGCGTAAAATAGATAATTACAGGAAATCTGAGTCAGTTATTTCCCCTTGCACAATCACGTGGTCGAAAATGAAGCCAGGTATGTATTATCGACGTATCAATGCCTGCGCCCGCCCGGTGAGCCTGCGCAGATGATAAACAGTGCTCAATTATAGTGAACTAAGATATTCCCTGATGTAATCTACTAATTCAACTGGTCTTGATGCTCCCGATATACCATCACCCATCAGCCATCACCCACAGACGAGGCGAATATGTAAATGCTTTGACAACACTAGTACACAACAATAATAAGGTAAATAGAGTAGAATTGCCTTCGAAATTATATTCTATTGAAAATGGATTAGAAATACCAGCATGTATTGCATTGCACATTGTATGCAGTTTGACTGTACACATTGCACATTGTATACAGTTTGTTTGAAAAGAGACGAAATTATTGAGAAACAAAGAGCAAACTCGACAAGGGTGATAGGTCGCCGCCGGCCCGGCCGCCGGCCCGCGGGTGCACAATGCACGTGATCATCACAGGTGGGGCGCGGCGCAGGTGGTGCGCAACACTCTCTAAAAATCTTTTATCTTTACCGTTTAGAAACTTGTGCTATAAATTCGCACTTCCATAAAGGAATACAACTTCAGAGTTCCGGCTAGTGAATGGGGCGCGGGTAGGCCGCGACGTGGGCGCCAGGAGGGGCGCCGAGAGGGGTCGCCGGGGAACGCAGTAAAACCGACATCACGCGATCGCACAGATTTCCGCGGAATGTAGGGAATAAAGTTTTATCGAAAATTGGCATCATTTTTACGAGGGACGCGCCCACCCTGGTTTGGTAGGACTTGAATGTGCACGACGACGCGCTTGCGCGCTTTCCGCTGCCAATTCAATGAAGAAATAAAGTTCAATTCATAATTACCATATTACCTTTCTTTGCGAGCCGGGACTCGAAATCACACAATGAAAGGACTATACAATTGTGTGACCCTTTCTCGCCCTTTGAAACTAATGTGCAGATTGCATCATAAAGCAAAACATGAAGTTTCGCAACGGGTCGGAAGGAAGGATCTAAGTAATATAACGTGCGTGAATGGCGCACGGCGTCGGAGCCGTCGGAGCCGTTGGAGCCGTCGGCCGTCGGGAGCCGCCCGCGGAACGGCCGGCATCCGCCAGCGGCTCCGGCCCGCTCGCCGCCGCTACACTTCATTGTTATTGCAATCGAGTGGCAGCTGCAGCCCGCAGCTAGCCTGTGCTTCATTGTTGCCGGGGGAGGGTTGGCTCGGCCCGACCACACCGGCGCACACCTGGCGGGAAGCGTGCGCGCGCGCTGCTCGGGGAGCCGGCCTCCCCGCATCTGTCGCCACCAATCGACTCGCGCTTTACTCCATCCATATTAAGGGTCCATCGCCAATAAGAAATGAATAATCGTCGAGATGGCGGATGACGTCAGCGCGGTCCCGACCGGCGCCGGCGCCAGCAACTCGACGACGACCGTGACCACTTGGAAAAGGCAAGAAATTTCATAACAAAAAGCAACGGAGTCAAGTGTTGGCGATGAACCTCCTACTCCTCCCTAGTATACTGAATATCCTTTATCACACCGGCGACGGACTCGGGCCGCGGGACGAGATCGTCGCATATCCATCGATGGGCGCATGGTTATTAAGGTCGGGAGCTCGATGGCACGGGCCGGCATTAAAAAACTAATAATAAGAATATTCACACAAAATAATAATATTCACTCATACATTGACCTGATTACGTGTTAAGTCGTTTAAAGCACTTACGTAACGGACATCAGACAATACAGGAGTTATATCTGATATAATACTTTGATACATACTTTTAACACCCAGAGACAAGACAAACACAAATCTCAACAAATAAATATTTGTCCTGGGTCGGGATCGAACCCACGACCCTTCGCACATAAAATAGGATCACTACCATCTGTGCCATCGGGCCCGTCGAATCAGGCATTCGATTTTACAAATAGAAAAGCGCACCCGACAACAGGAGGAGCGAGCGCGGCTGGGGCAGGTGCGGCGGGAGCTGGTGGGTGGGTGTCGTGGAAGAGTTGTGTTCTAATGTGGCTCCGCCATCCCCAGCAACATTAGAGTAACGGTGAAAGTCTATAACGCTACATTTTAAGTGATTTCAAGAAAAAACAAGTACAGACTTATGTACGCAATGCCCGGTCTTCGTTCAAAATAATGTCACGTGACTTAATATTGAATGCACTACGATGTTGACTACATTGCAGTGCATTCAAGTTCGAGCCAGACACCGCGACCGCGCGCCGGCCGCCAGCACGGGCGGGCCGTTTGAGTATTACCACATTCTTGTGTGTTCCCTCAGTTCTCACTGAGCGTGCGTCAGACCGAAGACATCATCATCATCATCATACCAGCCATTTTAAGTCCCCTGCTAGACATAGGCCTCTCCAAGAAAGGAGGTTTTTTGCCCATAGTTGCCGCGCTGGGCAAGCGTGTTGGCAATCGCAGACCGCTGCTTTCGCGACGGGGATGCTACCCATCCCCGCCCGGTACATTTGAGCTGCACTGTGTCGGTTTTGGTACCTCAGTCGCCTATTACGACAACTGGTGCAGGAAGAGGTACTATTCTACTCTGCCGGTACCTCGCGGCAACTCTGCTGAGAGACAGAGGCGGCGATCGCGGATTCTTAACTTCGTTTTCTTTATTTCTCTCGTTTCACTCTTGAAAACGAGAAGAGACTCTTCCTAACAAATACGCTAGCCCTTGGACGCTAGAAAGACTGAATGAATCTCGGTAAAGTTAGAAACAGTGATAGATGCTTGCTTTGAACAACTTATTATGTCGGAAACATTAACGGTTTGGTGTAGATACATATAGTTTTGTCTTCGACAAGGTCGCGACATAACTATTAAATGTCAATATTTTAGGGATACAAGAAAAACAAGGACTTCTATCTATATCTGAAATATTAACAATTTAATCAAAGGATTACGAGACATGATACTTTCGTCTGTGACAAGATTCATTTTTTAATCTGATTAAATTAATTAGGGAAAATTGTACTTTGTTTATTTTAGCTTTATCCTTTGATTTCTCCATCGTGCACTGTTTATAGTGAGAGTCTAACATTTTCAATTAGTGTAGTATTATTTTAATTTACATAAATCGATACCTGTATTTGCAACATTGCGTCTGTCCGTCTGTTAGTTTTTAATGTTTCTACTCATTAGTCGATAGATACACTGGTTCTGTTGAAACAAACAAAATTAAACTGGAATAGAGACATAATGCGAAGTCCCTGCAGACAAAGCCACGGGCGGAAAGCGGTGTAATGTAGTTATATAAAACCACCAAGCCGGGCCAAGATCAGCCAGCGACACCAGGAAAGAAAGACTAATTCAAATTGGACACCTTTTAATAATAAATCTGTCCATAATCCTCGGGAGATCAACTTCAAAAATAGTACTGACCCTCGACGGGCTCGGGGCAAGGGGCGGGAGGGAAGGGGAGTGAGGCAGGGGTGCGAGTGTCGTGCGGGCGCGGGGCGGGCGATGTAACTCTAGCTTGATTTAGTGAGCAATTAAGCGTTTGTCGCGATTTTTTCCGAGTGAAGTAAATATAGCCGGCTATCACCCGCCGCCGCCGTCAACTACAACGTATATCCCATCAAAAACATAAAATAAAAAAGGGGCCAAAAGTTCAAATGCGTGGTTGTCGACTTTTCGACAAAAGAATTGATATCTTAATCTAAATGGGTGCCAAGTACTGTAGATAATCTTGAAATTTATTTATAAGAATGAGACTGATTGAATTAGAGATTGAAATGAGATGAATGAAATTCTGGATTTAACTTGGCTAGTTTTCACCGACTAGTTATATATAACTTATATTTGACTGATGAAGTTATATTTTGTATGTTAGAAAAATATTTTGCTTTTAAAAACTAGCCATTAACAAAGTGACGATTTTTTTACGTCATTATCTAAATAACCGTATGAGCTGTATTTATGAAATTTGGGACACTTGTTAAACTAAGAGATTTTAATAAATGTACCAAATTTCATGTTTATCTTAAATATATTTTGAGTTATTAAGAGGTAAAAATTTCGTATAAATATACACACAGCTTCTGTGTCGCCAGTTCGCTTTTTTGGCGCACTTGCCTGACACGCCGCCGCGTGTCTTGATAAATATGGCTTATGGATTCTTCTACTCTGGTCCGCGACCCACCAGTGATCCAAAGGAATCAAACTTGACCGCAACATTGTGCGCGTCCGAAACCCATTTTGATTCAAAATATTGCCCACTAGCTGTGCTACTAGCGCGCAGTAGCCACTGTGGGAGCGTTGAAACTCTATTGAGACCGTTTATGTATTTTGAAAACAAATACATACATACATTAAAATAAGCTATTTACTGTTGCCGTCGCTTGTTACAAAACATTTTTATGACTACGGAATTCTTTATAATTTCTTTATGCTTCTTCTATATTTTTATTGTATGTTCCGTAAAATCCTTTGCAGATGTAACACAAAAGCATTCATTTCCATTTAACCCTCTTTCGTGTAAACTTTATCCAAACTTTGAATGTAGAATTTATTTTTATTTGAGCAAAAGCATAACAATAAAATTTTAATCTAGCTTTCAAACGGATGTAACTTTTATACAAACACTCATCCTATTTAAACCTGTTTAAGCCGTTTTTAGTTGTTTAGCCTATGTTCTTTCCCAGCCTCTAAGTTGGTTGGGGGTTGCCTCGGAGAGCGACGCGTGCTGTGGTAGTATAGGATCCCGCTATAGAACGACCGTTACCGAGCTGGTTAATGAATGAAAAGTATTTTATATTTAATTAAATATGTCAATAAATATATTGCAAATGGGTTGCCTTCAAAATTGCAGTCCAGAATATTGTTAATTAACAATTAACATTTTTTAAACATGTGAAATGTTTGATTTACACACAAACTCCACACCATCGAAAGCATGAAGCCTTTAGAACGTGCAAACGTTAGGTTGACTATTTTTTCCCGTTACTAATCTTGGTCAGGCAGGTATAAACAGGCAAATTGGTACTAGTAACTTGCACTGGTCGTCTGGTTAATGAACTAAAGTTAAATTAATATAAAGATTATTTTATTACGGACACGGTGGTATAGTGTTGCCTGCGAAAAATCAGTCCTGAATTTCGGTTGTCGAGTTTTACAAAGTGATTAACTTTTGATAGATTGATTTGAGTATTTTGATATTGTAAGAACTTAAAGATAAGTGTATAATTGAGGAGATGATATAAGTGAACTTGAAACGTCATTCCAGGTAAGGTCATGTGCGGATAGTTAGGTAATATGATGCACGTTGTAACCATTCGTTCGTTCGTTCGTTCTATTTTCAGAGAAACAATTTGTGGTTAATATTGAAAATCCTCAAAAGTATTCTGTATGTATATACTTATTATATACAAATGCAATAAACTAAAAACCGGCACTGCCGTTTTTGGTGGAAATGTCTATTATTTTTTTAATTTTCAGAAAGATTATGTTACTTGTTAAAGATGTGGCTTTCTAATGGAGAGTATCTGCCAATTGACATGCGGTAATATTATGTAATGATTGGACAACCGTTTTAATGATTGACCCATATTTTCGTATTTCATACTGGTTTGGTCCTCGCCAGGCGCGCCCCTGTCACACGCACCACGTGCACGAGGGTCGTGCTACAACTCTTACGTAGACTTTCACCTCATACTTAATGATCGTACAATTTGCCCAATTTACAATCAACTTTTGTTCAGTTCTTTTCGATTAAGACAAATGGATCGACTGGAGCTTTGTCAACAAGCGGCCGCGACGGCGCAGCCGCAAACTTGGTGATTTGACATCGGCGCGATCATTCGCAACGTGTACTTGTAACTATCACGCACCGCGCAGATGTGCGGCTCCATTTGTTCGTCGCGTCGAGTTCACTTTTGGCGACACATTATGGCTACACTAAAGTTACACTTTCCTGAAACACTGCGAAGGTTGCGTCGGGTCAGCGCTACGAGTGAGCCACTATTCGTTTCTTGCATGAATGGTTTGCAATCGGCGGGTTTTTTCCAAAGACGACGCGACGCGAGTATATCTCTCCATCTTCCCTGAATGCTAAAAATAAGACCCTAAAAACAGGGTTTATCTCCGGTGGTTTCTGCGAAGCCCTTACGGCAGCACACACTAGCACACGCACACACACTAGAACACGCACACACACTAGCACAAGCACACACACTAGCACACGCCAAACATATGTTTCCTTTGACAGAAAACAGCTGTTGCACGTTCCGGGAACATGTAACGGTTGCATTCCTAGAGAGATGCCGGCCTCGGTAATGTTCGGCTAGTCTGTATACACTTGTCTTATAGCTCATATTGCAGTAGCATGCAATACGAATGGTGCAGATGACGATCAGCTGATAGGTGCGGGTGAGGGGTGCGCGGGGTGCGGAAAGTCGGGCAGCTCTAATGTAATGTTTATGGGGTGCACCCGTGTGGTAAACAGGATGCGACCCGGGACAGGCGCGGGCGAGGGCGCGGGCGTGGGTGCGGCCGGCGAGTGGCGCCGGGCAGCACCTGCGCCTGAGTCGCGTCACTCCACGGCGGCTCTCGCGCCGACGGTGGACTCGCCGCGTCGCGGGGTCGCATACTGATTGTGATCTGCCTAGCTCCGGCTCTTGTTACTACATCCAAGGAAACTAAATAAAACATGCGTAATCTTTTGTATGTATTTATGAATATATCGCAGAGATCGTTGGCGCCCACGACGAGCTCGTGGCGCTACACCTAACTTAACCTACACTCAAGCTCAGTTCAATAGTTTAGTTATACATAGTCTCAGTCACGGCTTTAGCCTGTTCGTGAACACCATAGGCGCTCATCCTGCTCGCAGCTCGCAGCTCGCAGCTCACAGCTCACAGCTCACAGCTCACTGCGCAGCGGTATGAGCCGCATTCTGGCCCACAGCCGGTACTATCGGCACACGACTACTAATTATTCGTACAAAATATATCAATATGGTAATTGTGCACTTATATCTAAACTAGTACAAATTTTTACACTCTAGGAAACCAAACAATAAAATTACATTTCCAAATGTGGATTGTCGCTGAGTAACTACCACAAGATAAATGCCGACACTCGCCGAACCTGCCATTTGTCGTTGTCGATTCATTAACGATAATAGAATAAGAATAACCTTACATATACTACCAAATTACTTTACTTCATGAACTAAACAATTCGTTAGATTATCCTTACTTACTACTGTTAGTTGAACATGCAAACAACCAACGCGTCAGCGTCACAGCCCGCTCACTGACTGCATTCCTATAGTCCTCCAGTCACAGGCACAGTCCTCCAGTCGCGTGCACCGACCACCACTGTTTCCTGTAATTCTAAACCTGGTCGTCTGGAATTATACCAGCTGGTACGTGTGGGGCGACCCACTAACTTCACTATTTTAGGAACAGAAAATATGACATAGTGCCGCGACCTCAAGGTGAGCTCGAGGACGACGAAGTCATGCTCCCCGGGACGCTGCCGGGATTTGGGGAAGACGAGTCGGCTGGGGCGGCGGGGGCGGCGGGGGCGGCGCGAGCGGCGAAGGCGGCTAGGGCGGTTAGGGCTGTAGGCGCAGAAACTGAGTTGGAGTAGTTCACACCGTACAGGTGACACAGCCACGGGTGCATCATAGCGAGGTGGCGGCTCACTCAGGAGGGCTTGCGCTCCTCGTCGTCGCCTCCCTCCTCGCTGCTGCTCGAGGAGCCCGCTCCGCGTGCCCACAGGCTCGCGTACGACTGCTGCTCCGCCACCAGCGCCTCCTCGGCCTCGATCACGGCCTCGAACAGCCGCCGCTTGATTTTGATCTGGGTGGGGAAGGGGAACCGTTTGGTGGACTGACACATGCTGTTGAAGAAGATGTCCAGCGGGTCCGGCGGCAGCGCAGCGTCGCGCCGCGCGGCCGTCTCCAGGCACGGCCGCTTGCTCTGGTGCGCTGTGGAGCACAAACACGGGGTGACGCTAACTGATTGAACGTCGTACGCACTTACTCGGACGACCGATCGACTACAATTGTAAATTTTCGTGTTGAACGATTTAATCCCTAACAGCAGGTTAGGGATTAGATCAAAAAATTTAGAAACTAACTTGCTGAACATTTAATTTATTTATTATTTTATTTACTCACGTTTCTCTTCTTATTAAAAATCTAATTAAAAAGCAGTTTATACGACTACTTTAGCAAGCAAAGTTATGGTTTGCGTGCGACGGAAAGCGGTCACCGTCGGCTACAGGTCTCGCGATTATCTTATGAATGCACGATCAAAGTTATAGGCTTACATCGCACGCGAAAAAAACGATTGGCCTAGTAAAGTATTAGCAAATATTTAACACACAAAATTAAATACAGAAATAAAAAACAGAACAATCGTCTAACGTAAGTACTTATTCTACAATAATTCTATTACTTTGGATTTGTTGTTCAATTGCGCCATGATTTAAGAAGAGATCCACTGCAAGCGATATTAGGTATAATCCAACAATTATCGATCCAGGAGAGTTTGCGCCTAAAATAGTTTGGCAGAAAGAATGCAAAATAGGATCTATTGGTTTCCGCGGCTGGCTATGAGGAATTCTGAACTTCAAACAACACCAACATGGGTGCACGACGAAGTAGGTAGATCTCTAACAATTTATAGCAGAATACAATTAGTGGAGGGCGCGAAGGAGTTAAAGCAGATAAATATTTTTTGTATGCGTTCAATAGGTTGAACATACCAAGCTACTCGTGCGCTCCCTGTGTTGATCGTGCGAGACAGTTTTTTAAGTCTCATAGACGAATGCTTAAATACCCTACTGTCCTAACGATAAGGCTCAACATTGTATTCGCTATCCCTATCACATGGTCAAAGTGCGGAACGAAGTATTATTACCTTGTCGTCAACCACGTGACAAGGATATTATTAGGCAAAAGACAAGAGGTCGTCTGCATCGTAATGCATGCATGCAATGCATGGATACTCGATTCAATTACTTCAATATAAGTAAAGTTGTGGTACATTAGTTCTTCAGTGTAAAGGAGAAAAATAGATTTTATTAATTTTATTATTAATACTCTCACCTTTTTCTACCACCAAATAACAGTGTTTGCATTGCTTTATTCGCATAGCGGTTTGAAGGGTGAGAGAGGCAATGAAATTACTGGGTAATGTGACTCGAAGATATTATATCTTTGAGTCACATGATTGGAATTACGCCAGTGATATCCTTGTGATATTACGAGCATGTACAGGCTGCGGTGACGCTCACTACCACGCGGACTGTGTGCTTGTTTGTCGAGCTGGTCTAATAAAAAACCGTGCCCGTCTCCTGTTTCCCTCTCACTTGAAATTAGAGCACTGCAACGCCTGCCCAGCGGCTAAGCAACAAAATTAAAGCGGCTCCCGGTTTAGCGCAATATACTCGTAGGTGGCGGGGACTCACCTGCAAGCTGGCCCTTGCAGAGGTAGTCCAGCTTGCGGTCGATGAGCGCGAGCCGCTCGCAGCTCTTGCGCTTGTGCTCGGACTCGGGCTCGGAGTCGGAGTCGTCGGTGGAACGCTCGTGGCCGTTCTCGATCGGCGCGCCGGCGCCGGCGGAAGCGTACGCCGCCTCCGCCGTCTCTGCCGCCTCTGCAGCCTCCGCAGCCTTCTTGCGATTGCTCATATGTGGCTGCAGAAACTGCATGTGCTCCATATACTTCCACGGGTACGACTTCTTTGGGTTCTCCGGGTCCTTAGCCAGCATCTCACTCTGGCGCTTTAGTGCGTCGCGGTAGCTGTCGCGCAGCTTTTTCCATTTTAATTTGACTTCTTTCACTGGAACGAAACATGGATATGTTGAAGACTGGTCGGAGCCGGCCACCTTCTTTGGCTGAACACGACGATGTTAATAAACCAATCCCCCTAAGGGATGATTTTCAATAAAAAAAACCCTTTATACTGAATTTCATTCGAATAACTTTAAAAATAGCAGTTTTATACTCATTTTGCACCCCTGTTAAACCCTTTGAACTAGGGTGAACTTTTAAAAATCCTTTCTTATTGCTCTTGTAAGTTATAAAAGGACCCGCTATACCAAAAATCACGGTTCTAACCCTTATAGTTTAGGCCCTACGTTGATATGTCAGTCAGTCAGTCTGTCATACAGTCAGCTTTAACTTTTATAAGACAATTAATTGTTAATTAATCTCAGAAGTATCGAGTAGATATCACACAATCATACAATATTTACACAACTAACCAAAAATCTTACCTGTAAAAAAGAAACGACTATTAAAGTTTATAATTATCAACTCTCGATTTATATAACTTAATATTAATTAATTAAACAAGAAGAAAATTATAATAATATTGAACAGAACATTTGTCTTTGACAATGACAGCTCGATTGGAGCGACATGCTATAGATGCGTGCACATGTGCAAATTAAAGAAATATATTTCTTTACATCTCTCTCCTCCAGGGTGAGAATCATTCCTATAATTCTCATTATAATTGCGCCTACTTTTCAGCATAATCCTCTTTATAATTGATCTCGTCTTCCATTCAAAAAGTTTTGTTATATGGTATAAGCTTGTATTCTTCTTTGTTCTGCCTGTGTTTATTTTGTATAATACGAACTGATTTTATTTATCATTTGGTTGATCCCTAAATGTTACCATTCGGTATGTGTTTTTTTAACCAACATAGCTGTTCTGGGCGGTATCGAGTACCTTTATACATTTTGACAGTGTTTGCTTGGCTTTTTCACACTTTTCTGGATCAATTCTGTTCCGAATAAATTCAGGTAAGCATCACCAAACTTTACCCGCCAATATTTTCATCCATTTCTAATAATGGCTTTTCTTTTCTAATGGCATATTCCATCAATGATCCTTCTTTATATTTGTAATATATGGCATATATTCCGGTACTGCTCTTGCCGGTACTCTTTATCAGCAAATGAATCCAAAAATGTATTTTTCTACTTAAACCATACAGCCTCTTTTTTCAACGTCTTCAGTGTTGCAGAGTGCCAGTCTGTACATGATTTAACTAAGTATAATCTTAATATTTCTATCTCAGTTGTATCATTTTTTTTAATTTCAAATCGTTTGCATTTATTTTCAAATGTTTCTATCCATTGTTTTGCGTTTGAGAATTTACATAAAAATTTCTCAATCATAAATCTTTCTGATATATTTTTTAGATTTAATTGACCTTCGTTTTTCTGAATTGATTCTACTATGTCCGTTTCTCTTATTTTTTTAGATATAAATCAATAAACATTAAATTATTAACCTCATCAAAATAGTTAATTAACATTTTTTCTGTGCACGTAATCCATATTGTTCTCTCTTGACTTCTTTGATTTAAACTTTTTTCACTCTTTTGTAGGTTTCTGTCTTAGTTAGCGCTACGTGACGACTTGCGTATCCATCACTGCTAGCAGTACATAGTTTTTGATATTTTTTGTTGTAATTGAGGCGATGGCAATCATACTCGTCTTATTGTCGGTTTGTGATGATTCAAATCTAAATACAAACTGCAACTTTTGTGCCATTATTAACAAGTATTGTCGTTTTGTAATCAATTAATCAATACAGAGTGTATTGATTTTTGTGAAGTAAATAAGATATTCATACCACAAGCACAACCATTTCGATTAATCAGCGACTTGATAATTAAAGCAAGAAACTGTAACTATTCTACCACACTTGACATAAATTCTGCATTTTGGTCCATACCACTACGTATTGAATACAGACAGAAGACAGGATCTGTCATACAGGATAGACATTATCAATGGACGTGCTTGCCATTTGGATTGAAAATATCACCTGCTATTTACCAGAGAATTTTATCAAATATATTAAAAAATAATAACTTGAAAGGTTTTACGGAGAATTACATTGATGATATCTTAATATTTCCACAATCATTTGAAAAACATACAGAACACATAGAAAAAGTACTTAAAGCAATAATAGACAAAGGTTATACACTTAAATACAAAAAATGCACATTTACGGCAACATCAATAAAATACTTAGTACACAACACAGTAACAAGAAACAATACGGTAAGATCAATCAAAAATAATATTATTTCAATAAGGAATTTTCAAACGCCAGAAACTCAAAAGAATGTTAGAAAATTTTTAGGGAAGATTAACTTTCACCACGTAAACATACCAAATAGTTCAATAATTTTAGATCCACATTATAAATTCTTAAGGAAAATGTTCAATTTATATGGTCAGAAGAAAAATGGGTTGTGAAAAATCTTTTTCTGATATAAAAAATATATTATGTTCACAACCAGTACTGGCAATATTCGATAAAGATTTACCTATTACGATTAACACGGATGCCTCTTTTAATGGTATAGGTGCAATATGAAAACAAATTCAAAAAAATGGTAAAGAAAAACCAGTTGGCTATTTTTCAAAGAAACTTAATGCTTCGCAATTAAAGAAGCTATCAAATACTGGCAATATTGATTAATGGGAAAATAATTCACAGTTTTTTCTGATCACAAACCACTAGAAAACCTCAACATGAAGGCTAGAACAGATGTGCAACCTGATGAGGTAACCTTTTATTTGTCACAATATGACTAATATTAAATATAGTCTCAGTAGAAATCCAGAATTGGTAAACAATGATAATGATGAAGGTATTTTAAAAATGGTAAATTTGTAACATTAGACGATATTAAGGCAGATCAACAGAAAAACGAGAATACAGGCAGAACAGAAAACTATACAAACTTTTACCATATAACAAAATTTATTCGAATGGAAGACGAAATAAGTTATGAAGAGAATAACGCTGAAAAGTAGGTGCTATTACAATGAGAGTTATAGGAATAATTCTGACCCTGGAGAAGGTAGATGTAAAGAAATATATTTCTTTAATTTGTATATGTATGCGCGCCCAACGTTAGCGTGTCGCGTCATTCGAGCTCTCATTGTCAAAGGCAAATATGTTCTGTCCGTAAAATGTTATTATTATTTTGTTTTAGTTTAATTAATTAACATTAAGTTGTAAAAATCGAGAGGTGATACTTTAATGGTCGTTTCTTTTTTACAGGTAAGATTTTTGGTTAGTTGTGTAAATATTGAATGATTGGGTGATATCTACTCGATATACTCAAATAAAATTGCTATCTTTATTTACAAAGAAACAAATTGGAGTTTTATTTCACTTCTGAGATTAAATTACAATTAATTGTCTCGTATACGGTATGTGGTATTTGTACAGGTAAGTCGGAGACTGCTCGACTCTGATACAAGCTAGGATCACAACTAGACTCGCGTGCTTGTCCTATATTCATCGATAATATAAACCATTCGTTAGGCATGAGAAATTCAACTATTGATATATTATATTATTAGCTATACATATCTTTGTATATCTAGGTATTTATGTGTATATATACATTATATGCGAACACGTAGTTATTGATGCGCTCCAATCCAACCTCAGTCATGATCCCAAATAATACTAATTAAGTAGAATTGTGTAGTGTATACGAATACTAATTAACTAGAGTCGTGACGGGCCCGATGGTACACATGGTACTGAACCTATTTTGTGGGTTCGATTCCTAGTCAGATGAAATATTTATATGATGATATTTGTGTTTGTTCTGTGTCTGGGTGTTAAATATATATATTTGTGATTCCTCTGTTGTCAGGCTTCCGTTACACATGTGCTTTAAGCGCCTTACCACGGGGTTAGGCCAATGTATGAGATGTTGTGGAAATTATTATTATTATTAATTCAATTAATCAAACTCGACTGGTTTAAATTAAAGTAGATTTGATGTTCAACACTAGCACGAGCAGGGCGCACGCTCTGCACGTTGGTAACACGCCGGGCGTTGCGCCACCAACGAGAATACAGGTGTGTCAGTCCGTAACATCTGTAAATCTTGCGCTGAATTACATCAGTTTTCCTTTGAAACCCAAACCCTATTTTGCTTTTAGCACTTTTATGCTGGTCATAACTTATAAAATTCAGCATTTTAATAGCGAGGTAGGTCTGGTCGTTCTTTGATTGTCCTATTGTAATAGGAGACAAGGTAGCAAGAACACGGCACGCAGCGAGGGCCGCTCCTCCCTGCGCGCCGCGTGTCGTGCGTCTTACAAACGTACGAGCCTGCCCCGAGGCGGGCCTGTTACTGCGCTGCGGGCGGCGCGGCGGGCGCGCGGGGCGGGCGCGGCGGGCGCGGGGTGTGGGGGCACGCGGCTTACCTGACGAGAGGTCCGTCTCCTTCATCACCTCGGTCCAAGCGGCGTCCTTGAGCTCCTGGTCGCGGTACTCGATGGCAGTGGTGTTCCACAGGCAGGGGTACTTGCGCACGGTGTCGATGAAGTGCTCCATGGCGCGCGGCGAGCGGCG
>JACJUM010005601.1:38913-54677 GCA_020976665.1 Heortia vitessoides | reverse complement strand
CGCCTGCCGGCACCACAGCGCCGGCACGAGCCAGACCATGGAGTTCCACTCGCCCGCCGCGCCGCGCCCGCGCCCGCGCCTGCCGCCGCACGCGCACCACTCGCACCGTGAGTACCGCGCGCTCGGCGACTGCGCCCTCTGGTGGCGCGCTGCCCTTCCCGGCTCGTTTTCAATTCATTGATGAGTAAAACCTGAACTGCGCGACGTCGTCGTCGCGAACCTTATCTTTTCGGTCGGAAAGATGGCGACCTGCCATTCGGCGGCTTCTAAATCTACCTCGTAGCTGAAAACCGATCGTGTAACTGTGAACGTCGAGGCGGGCTCCGGACCGGCGCACCGTTTGACGGCTATCTTCTCTTACGTCAGTGGGCACGATGCCGCGCGTCGGCCGCGGCGGGCGCGGTGTGGACGAGGCGGAAGCGGAGGCGGGACCGGGAGCGGGCGCGGGAGCGGGCGCGGGCGGGGCCGTGGGCTGGGGTCGCGGATGCGGCGCCGGCCGCGCGCTATCCGCCTCGTGCGGCACCATTCACCTCGAGCTGCCGCCCTGTGTACTGCTGATGCCGCGTCGCGGGGTGCCGGGGCCCGTGCCGGGACCGGCGCCGGGGCCCGGCCCCGGACCGCTGCCGGCGCCCGCGCCGCTACCCGCCCACCCGCGTCCCTCCTGCTCTTACCACCAACTGCCAGAGAGCCACCGGGTGCTGCCATTCGTCTGCCATCAGGTCAGTGTGACTGTCTCTGCATGTACCGTTAGAACGAATCGAATGCTGTCGATCATATAAAAACACTAACTGTCCTCACTAACATTTCTCAATATTCAGTCACTCCGCTAGTTGTACTGGTGGGACGCCCGCGCGTGTGTAGGGTGTAGTGAGTACCGCGTGTGAACGGAGTGTCGCTGTCGGCAGAGCACGAGCCGCGACTGCTGCTCGGACTCCGAGTCGGACACGCGCGAGTACGCCGCCGACTCCGACTCCGAACGCAGCGACCGCGACGACCGCAGCGACCGCGGCGACCGCAGCGACCGCGACGAACGCGACAACGACTCTGATCGCGACGACGATGCGGACCGCGACCCGCGCGCTGATTGCGACCGACGTCCCGCCGACTTGGCCTTGCCGAACGATCCCGCTAACCCTGCCGACCCCGCTGACCTCGCCGACCTCGCCGGCCCCGCCGATCCCGCCGGCCCCGCCGGCCCCGCCGATCCCGCCGATCCCGCCGACGTCACCGATGGCGTCATTGGCACCGATGGCGCCGAGTAATTACGACGTCGAAGTCGGCGTCCGCATGTGCCGCGGCCACGCGACGGTGTTGTTTATCCAGAACGCCACGTTTTATTACAGGATATCGCCGTGGTGGCGGGGTGCGGGGCGCGGGGGCGGGGCCCGGGGCGGGGCGCAGGGGAGGGCACCTTTCAATATATTTAAATTACTGCATTTTAATATTTTAGTTGGCATGCTACTCGGATGTCGTCTGGACTCGCCTGTCATTGTGGGATATGTTATGGAGATCGCTCTGCCAATGCTTATGTTTTTTTTCTATGTTACGAACTGGATGTACGTTTAGAAATTAATCCTAGATTGTAAGCTGATCGGTCGGTGCATATGGGAACAGAATCAGCCCCCCCCCCATTCCCCCACTTCCTTGATCTCGCTCCTTATAGACTATAGATTCTTTTTTAGTTGAATGCCCGCGAGACTGGTCACAGTGCCGGCTCTAACAGTATAGATAGGGGGGTCGTGGCTCGACTTCCAATACGATTGCATCTGATTAAAAACCCTCGAAGTTAATACCCTCCAAATGTATCCACTGGCGGTTCCCTATTGTTTATTTATTCCCGACGCGATCTGTGCACATTCCTGAAGCGTCGCCGCGAGTACGCGGGCCTCCTGTGAAGGCTATCGACGCGAGCGGCCAACGTCTGTACCTTAATATTATGCGTTACAAGTGGAAGAATATTTGTGTTTTAGTATAGAAACACTGGCCACTGTTCAATATTGAATATATTGTGATCTTAGGAACTATCTTTTTGTAATTATTTTTCTACCTCGGCGGCGGACGGCGGGCGGCGGACGGACGTATCGCACACCGGCGCCGTTTGTAAAATGGCGCCGGTGTGTAATTTGACGGCGACGCGCCGTTGCCGTCGGCTGGCCGAGGGCGGGCGGGGGCCTGCGGGCCGCCGTCAGCAGGCCGAGGGCGGGCGGGGGCCTGCGGGCCGCCGTCAGCAGGCCGAGGGCGGGCGGGGGCCTGCGGGCCGCCGTCCGCGGGCACGCGAGCACCGGACGGCCAGCGCGCCGCCGCATCACTCGGAAGCGGCTCCCTCGTGCGCCCCATCGCCGGCATTCCCGATATAAAACACTTGACACGTATTGTTTCCGTCGCGCAGTGGCCGGACTTGCTCAGGCTTGTTTAATGTCTCTGCAAACGAGAACTTGTAAGATCTGTTCCGTTTATGTGCCCGCGTGTCCGTATGTTGTCCATACCCTTAGTGATTAAGTCATTGTAGCCAAATGAATAAATAGTTTCGAAACCGCTTGCGCCTGGTTTTATTTTTATAAATTGCAATGGTACCCCGGTTTATATCTGACTTCAAAAGAGAGGAGAAGCTTTTCGATTCGAAAGTGTTGCTTTATTTTTTAATAATTGTTACCTCAGAATTCCTTTGTTTGTTTTCCAATTTCGACATTTTTTTTATTTGTAACGATATTCCTCAAATTGGTCCCGTTTAAGGTCCCGTCAGAACCGACATATGGCGGCATATCCGAGACATTGTACCTCAAATGCATAGGGTGGGGATAAGCAACAGCATTCCCATCGCTAAAGTTGCGCTCTACGATTGCCAACACGCTTCCCAGCGCGGCAATAGGCTTGTTTCCAATTTTCGCAAAACTATTTAAATAGCTTCTAAATAATTTAAGGATCACCCTCCCTATCATTTTTCGTCATAAATCTCTTTACTTTTTATGTATTTAATTTTTTTCTATTTTTCTTAAAAAATGGCCAAAAAACGCTCGATCGACTGTGACGTCACTATACATTATGTTGCTTTACATTTTAACGCACACTAATATACTGACCAATTGATTTTAAAATTTTATTGATGTATTTTTATAATAAAGATACAAAAAACATATTTAAACATTTGAGTATCACGATTTTGTTTCTTTTAATGAGCACAAAAATAAAATATCTTAAATGTTCAGAGCTTTGAATGCGGTAAAATGAAACGGCGCAATGAAGTGTCAATGTCAAACGTAAAGTTTGTGTTAATACGAGTTTGAGGCAAAGGTTTGAGGTTATGTTTGTGTCAGCGTTGGAAAACACTTGTTAATGTTTCAAAAAATTTAATAAAATAAACTATCAGCTTTCATAAATCCTTTCTCCATAATTCTTTATTAACTGTCTATCGCTCAAATACAAAATTAACAAACTTATATATTATATACGAAGTAAACAAAACAACTCGTGTATCCTCAGGTTTCAGGTTAGGTACCTGTCAATGTCAAATACTTGTCACTATCAAATGTAGTGACGTCATCAGTCTCTAATCGGCGCCACTTGCCATTTTAAATGGCGTGACGTAATAGGCGATAAACTTAAATTTCATAAAAAAATATGTGGTTAGTTATAAATAATAAAATATAGCTTATCGTGTTTCTAGTTTTGTGAACTTTCGGTGTACTTATCTACTTTTAATTGAGTGAATACTAGGAAACAACCCTATTAAAGGCAAAATTCCCTCTTTCATGGGGAAGCCTATGTCCAGCTGTGGACTTCGTGTGTGGCTAATGGTTCTAATGATGACCATCAGTATGGAATCTTCAACTAGTTTGGGCGAGCTGATGTTGATAGGTCAAATTCCTTTACAGTTAAGTGTTAGTAGATATAACTTCAGATACCGTATAATGCGATTTATATTGTTTCAAAATGTACAAGTGCTGTATTTATATATTGCATGTGCAAAATGTAAAAGATTATTAGTTTTAATAATCGTAGTTTTACGTTTTGAAATAAGTTTTTTTTATTATTATCTTATCGAGACCACAAACAAGTTTACAATACTCACTTAATCTAAAACATACGACTAATACCATGTAAATCATTGTAAACCCGACTTAGCTGGTCATATATTACATTTAGGAGTTACATATGGCAATACCTGTGTAATATGTTGTGCAGGAATGTAAAAAAAATAAAAATTATAAAAACACCTATGTATGCAATTACTAAGAAGGTAAGGTAAGGTGAGAATAGTATAAGTATTATTGTGTGCATCCACTATACACGATAAGCAAACAAGATATAGATCGACTTATATGCGTGTAAGCGTATTTGTGTGTGTTCATTTATTTATTTAACTTTATTGCACAAAATGTACAAATGGCGGACTTAATGCCAGATGGCATTATCTCCCAGTCAACCAATACACAAAACAGAAATATATATATTTAGTGGTGCAGACAATATATATACAAATAGATACATATTTGTATAAATAAACGCAATAAATGCATATGATATAAAATATATCTATATAAAATAACGTGCATCAGAAATAGGGTTATAAAGTTAGAAAAGCAGCATCAGTAAATAAAGCACGGAGATAGCATTTCAGGACATATTGTATTGTTGACCTCTTGGTGGTTCTTCGGCTTATGTATTTTAAAAGCCTAGTTAACTCTTTTCTTAGATTCTTCTGAGTTTACAAACAGGCAAAAATCCGCATAAAGTTGTTGGTCACCGGAGCATGTATAGACATTGGAGACATTAATAGTATGTATAGTGATATTATAATAATTTTCGCACTGTGACATTGACCACACCGATTTTACCCATCTCTCGCTTTTCAACAATGCGAACAAAGCTGATTTAGGATTTACCTTCTTTATTGAAAGACTAAGATAGGGCCATTACAGATTTGAGGGTTGGTTTATACTTCATACTGATCACCTAATAAGTAGGGAAGAGTAGAGCGGGCTGGGTGGCGGGGGCGGGGGCGGGGCGGCGGCGCCTGCACCGACGGCCCTCGCGGCCCGCGGCTCGCCAGTCGCGCGCCGGCCGCCGAGGAGACTCCGCGCTCGAGTGACTCGCAACGTCACGCTTCACTATCGAAACCCGCGAGTGCAGTGATCCTCAGTGACTCCCTTAAGGGCAGTCCCCAGTCCTTCCGCCTGCGCTCCAGTAGTCCTCCCCCCGTGTCGCTTTGTGTCTGTGCCACTATTGTGTTCAGAGTCGTCTTCGCCGGCGGACACTCTATGAGGTTTCTGCCTCCTGCGACCTTCGCTCGTTTTGTAAGTTACGACTCGCTCATTATCATCCTCTAATCATACGAACATTTGCTGAAGCGAACTCTTGGACTACTAGAATACCTATATTAGATATCAGTCGTGAGTATTCCACGCAGCGTCTTGATTCATTCTATCCCGATCGACGACGTACGACTGTTAGCGATTGATGTTTATAGCCGTGTAAACGCGTCAGGAAAAACTGTTTGTGGCGAGTACCTAGGACGACCACGTACTAGGTACCCGCCGTGAGCGGCGCGCGGCTGGCGGCTTATTTTATTGTTCTAGGGATAACTACAAAAAAGCTAAGTATTCTTTAGACATTATCTGTGGTCACGAACAATGTACACGGTGCTCGGTTGCCTCGCTCTTACGTAACCGTTAATTTTTATTCGAATAGGTAATGACGGCGTCTCATTTACTCAATAAACGCTACCATTATTATTATTATTTACCTGCGACCAGCTACAGTCCAGGCTGCAGTCCAACATCCGTAGAACACACTTGGTGCGCGGGTGAACCGCGCGCACGCATAATCCACGAACGGTACTGCGGCATCTGTTGGTGCACATCTGCAATTCTCCCGTCAACCTCAACACATCACAAAGCGTTGCAGCTGGATGTGCCTTGTAGGCCGCAAACGAGATTTAACTGATCGAATCATCTAGTCCGATGTCGGAACTTTTTGCAGACTTAATGATAGACCACTGCATGCATACGCCTGCACGGCCGCAGGAGAGCGGTTAAAGGAATGCACGTCAGAAATAACAAACGGTACTCATAGCACCTGACTGGCGCGATAACGCAACAAATATAGTTGGCGGAATAATTATATATGCAAGCAATTTGTTCCACTTCTTGCAACTAGCGCCCGTCCGCGCCTTCGTACTGTTGTACCTATGAGCTTAATTAGTGTATTCGTGAACGTAGCAAACATCCTCCTGACAATCCTGACTTGTTTGCAATATAAGCGTGATTACAACACGCCTAACCAAATGTAGGCAGCTCCGCGCGCGGCCACCTCACGTCACGTCACCTCATGTCCCGGTATATATGTATATACATATATATACACCATAGATCATATTGCGAGTTCAAGGGCACTCATGCAAGTAAGCACATAGTATTTGGTGTTACAAACACATCACACATGCATTTTTAGTTAGTGTGAGATCTAAATACGGCGCCATTTAAATACAATACAAGTTTTCCTTCGAAGCAGTCGTTTGTAAAAACTGCTCCCTGATAAGAGCAAGGAATACAAGCTGCTTGAGCGGAGCAAGTCCGCCAATAGCAAACTAGATGTTTCTAGGCGGCGCCGCCGCATACTCGACGCCGCCGCTGACGTTCATATGAATCGCCATAAACGCTTCATTACTCGGAGGTCAATTTGATTGGAGGCTTGGATACCACATGGGTCAGTCCAGATAGAACAGAGATATGGGGCGGATCGTGTGCGCGCTATCGGCGCCGGCGGGACTGCTCAGCACGCGCCGGCCCGCCGGCCTGCGCCCTGTGACCGGGCCTGTGCCTTACATTACATGCAGCACAGCCCACGACTGACACTGTCTTATATTACTCTAAATACGAATAGTATACATGTATTGTAGAGGTATACAAATAAAACAATGAGGTCGATGTCTGCGTGTAGCAGGTGCGTTATACCTACATACTGAAGACTATCACATCAGTCCCCTTAAATCGGTCCAGCCGTTTCGCAGTTTAGTAGGTACCTCAAATACACAAAAAAAATATTTTTGGTATGGGTACCGTAAGTACATACATACCTTCATATGCCTATTTTAAAAAGTGCTATATTGATATTAAACTGTCCCTTCAATTTACATGTATAGACGACTTCAGTCTGCTTTACCTGCTAAAGGTTACTACGGTGAAGGTGATGTAAACCAATGGCAGTTATCCGCTGTTTGCACAGTGAGGGGGACACAGACACTAGCGCCGCGTACCCCCCACTAACTCTTACAAACCGAACCGTGTGCAAGGATGTTTGATGTATGTCTATTACTTTTTCATGCTAAAACTAATGAATGTATTTTGTTGAAACTTCACAATAATATGTCTTATACATCAGAATAACATAATTATATTAGATATAATTTATTAAGATTTGTACAGAACATAATATATACGATAAGTGTTGTTTGCGCTCTAAACGCCTGTCAATTTCCATCTGCTTATCATCATGTTGTGTTTGAGGTGCAGCAGGGACGATATAATTTCTACATATATAAAAGAATAATTTGACGACTGACTGACATATATAAAAGCAGGGCCTCAACTTGTAGGGTTACAAATGTATATGGTGGGGGAGCACTAGAAAGGATATTTATAAATTCAACGGAGGCGGGGGTGCAAAGTTAGTTCACAAATTGTCTTTGACGTGACAACGTCTTATTAATTGGTTTGCCGGGTGACACTTCAAGAAACTGCGTTACGCTCCGCTCACGTTATGCGCTCACAATGAGAGCGAGTGAGAGGCACGCGTCCCTCTCACTCGCTCTCATTGTGACGTGTGTTACGCAAATGTATTGCAAGTTATTGTATGTATATTTGTATTAAAATACGTATGTATGTGTAAAGGTAAAAATAAAATTTTGTTAATATGAAATTCAGTGCGAGATTCTTTGTATAAATTAATATTTTAAATATAATTCTTTGTATAAATAAATGTTTTAAATTGTTACTATTATTTCATTCTTATTCCTACTATACGAATGAATATTCACATTAAAATTATTTTACCACTCAAAGTCGTTGTCACGTAAAACTTTCGCCCGTATACCGACTTTACAGGCAACCAATTTTTATAATTATTCGAATGAAATTAATTACGAAGGACCTAGATTGAAAGCCATGAAACACGTACGTACGGTACTTATTAAATTCACTTTTTATTTTGAAAATTTTGTTCGTCCGTGTAAGGTAAACTCCTTAAAGGCTGGACCGATTTTAATGGGAATTTCACTGGCGGTTAGCTATGTCCTTCTTCTTTTATTATTTATCACCGAAGTCGTGGACACCACGCGTGCCCGGCTTGTTGGCGGTCCGTGTTCTTAAATCTGTTGTTGCAGCAAAATTTACGTTTCACTCTAAATTGCTTTTCATCGCGGCCTTGACGAGTCTTATATTATCTTATCCGCGAAGGGTCGTGGGTTCGATGCCCACCCTGGACAAACATTTGTGTTTGTTTTGTAAGATACAGAACAAACACAAAATATCAGTAGCACAGGTGCTCTAAGCAAGCTACTTATCACAAAATCAGGACAATGTATGAAATGTTGTGGACATTTATTTAAAATTTAAGCATTACATTATTATTTTACAACGTCTTTTAGTCCGAAACTTGATAAAAAAAATTTCTGAGATTTAATTTTTTTTGTAGCCTGCTGCTACTGTGTAAAGAGTGCGAAGAAGCGCGGGCGAGCGAGACCAACGGGGCCAGCGCAGCGGGCGGGGCGGGCGGGCGGTCAGGGCGTCCCGGGCTTGAAATGGTGCGGGCGGCGCGCGCGCCATGAAGAAGTTCATGAAGACGCGCGCCGCCGCGCACGCGCACGACCCGCCGCCCGCCCCCGCCCCCGCGCGTGCGCACGCGCACACGCTGCTCAACGGCCACGGCGCGCAACATGCCAATGGCCACGCTAGTAAGATTTATTTCCTAAGATACGAGTATATCACTATGTAGGTGTATTAGCATTACCACCGATGGCAGAAGCGGCAATCGAACGTACACGAATCGTACACGAGGCTCCCCACCAGGGCGAGCCTTTGCTATAAAAGAGTAAGTCATAAAAACCTACGTCGCACAACCATCCCGGTCTTTGATGTAACGATCGGTGGGCACACCAAAAACTATAGACTTTAGCCCTGTAAGCGAATGTACTTCCGATTTCATTGTTTACATCAGTTGTGCCAGCATGCGAGTAAATTAAAAACAATCTTCAGAAATTCTGCATCTTGATTCGAGTTCAACAGCAACGATTGGTCTATGGGCCCCGGTCCCACGATTACATTTCCCGTGGCCCCTGGACAGGCCGGCACGACGTTGAGTCTCTAAATAATGTCCCTAAAATATGCAAGGTTGTTATGTTTGTTCCGTTAATTGTATTTCTGTGAGTCGCGGCGCCGCTGACGCTGCGCTGGTCTGGCACCGGCGCTGTCTTTGTACATAAACAACGTGTCTCAGGCCGAATGGATAACTATATTACTTTCATTTGTCGTTGGATTTTAATTTCTTCAGATCATTACACAAATCATTACCGTGTTGAATATTGTATTCTCTTTTAGAATACATTTCAACAGATTGTAATTTATTGTCAGTTTTATAACACACTAAAATATTATATTACGACAAAAGAATTAGTCAGGCTAGGTCGTCAGCGGCCCGATAATGCCTGCACGTTGAATCTTCTCCAATTCCCTCTGTCTTTGGCGACACAGTCGTCCAGCGACGACCGGTCCTGTGTGTCACTTAGGACGTATGCTTGAGCTCTTTCCGAATGTGTCAAAAGTGTCCCAGCCGACTCTCACGATGCGCAGTTGTAGTCGTAACTATAATAATTAATATATTACCAGAAATTTGGTTGCACAGTACGTACGACAGGCAGCGAACACGTAACTCAGTTGCTATTACGATATGTGGTCGCTTCGCTGCACCTGCCCGTGCGCCTTCACGCGATGTTGCACAAAAACGTGCCCGCACCTGCGCCTTCCCGTACTCGGGGCTGCCCTTTACAAGGTTTACACAACATTTGATGAGACCCATGGACTAGAACAGATATACATTATGGTGTTACGAAACGTCAGCACAGTTCGCTTGCAGGCCTGCGGTTATACAACCAGTGGCGCCACGCCGGTAGTAGAA
Source organism: Heortia vitessoides (assembly GCA_020976665.1). NCBI lineage: Eukaryota > Metazoa > Arthropoda > Insecta > Lepidoptera > Crambidae > Heortia > Heortia vitessoides. Next base: position 44,507 of record JACJUM010005601.1, on the reverse strand, counting down.
GAACTACGGCCCGCCTGCCTCCACAAGTGCACGGTCGCTGGTGGGTCTACTGGCGCTGATAATGTCGGGGAACACGACTGGGGCTCTCACTTAGAGGGCCCCCGTTAGTTATACATATTAGGAATAATATCCTATTTAGGGTTCCGCACCCACTAACCAGTGCACTGCATTCTAACTACATATATACAAAAGAATTTATAGATGTTTGATGATATGTATTGAAATGATAGATATCCAGGAAAACATGTTCCCTTGGGATTTTTTTTTTTATCTTTTACGGTTTTTGCTTATTTTAGCTGTCAAAGAGCGATATTGATCTCTTCCAGATATAAGAAGAGTTCTTCAGGGATAGCATGTAAAGTAAACGCCTCGCGTATAAAGCCGTGGGCGGAATGTTCGTTCACATACAATTAAGAAAAGGGTAATGAAAAGTTTTTCTGTGATATTGAGTGCTCCTGCTCTGAAGAATCGTTAAATCGGATACATCTCGTATCATCTCGTTATCTTTTAGAAAATTAACTGGTTTTAAATAATATGCAAGAGCACATAACTGATATAAAGGACCAAAATCTCTGATATGAAATCGTGAAATCAGCGAACACCTCATGCATTGCAAAGTAAAATGGAATTTATGGAATCAGATCAAAACAACCTTAAAGTTACATCTAAAACTATACCTGCCCTGCCCTAGCTTGGAAATTTCAACTCTCGACGAACAAATTACACAAGAGATGCAGAATGATTGATAAAAAGAACGTTGAGCTTGTATGAACGTTGACCCGATCATTGCTTTAAACCTCGAACATCATCTCTGTAATATTCCAAATTATATCTTTAGTAAGCGAAGACAGAAGGCAAGAAAAGTACTATTAGGTTTGCTTTAAAACAATATACCTTGCCATAAACTGAAAAGAAATAGGTCACGGGGTTACCTAAAAATGTTTTCAGACCAAACACCGACACTGCACAATTGTATGAAAAATCAGAGAGAACTATGTATATCTTGTGGTGGTGGGTTCGAAAACCACCCAAAACTCAAAGACTCAAACTCAACTCAACTCAAAACGAAGTCAAATGTACAAGCTATACCGAACACCGCGCACGTACTTCTGCTAACTGAGAGCAGGTTTCGCAACGGGGAACGAGCATCACTGTTCCAACTAGCAAGTTATCATCATTATTAAAACTACAGAACAGACACAGCTGGGGGCGGGGTATATGTTTACGTCCACAATAGTCTTAAACACCGCTTACCGGAGTCAGTTATGCAGGGCGGGCGGGCGGCGACAATATTCATAGGTACTACTAGAAACATACGCAGCAGTCATATACAATTCAGGTCAAACTTTCCAGCAATTTTTCGAGGTTTATGAGTATCAATTACAAGTAAGGAAAAGAGCAACAGTTGTCGGACACTTTAACATAGATCTACTCACAAAACAGAAGAAGACCAATCAGTACAATCATATTTTAAAACAAACAGGACATCAGATTATCAACAAGACCACTAAAAATTTCATCCTAGGTCAGGATCAAATAAAAACTCCCGAATAAAATATTATGTAAGCACCGGTGTATGCAAAGATAACTTCCTTGTAATAACGGTTATCTCGCTCTGATCATAAACAGCTGTACGTTGAAATGAAGCCTCCTAAGATATGTTATCAAAATCAGGAATACAAGGACTTATTGATAACTTCACAAAATTAGAAAATCTTATTGAAAATGCATAAAAATAGAAAGTTGTAAAAACCAAAATAATCAATGAACCATTGCTTTAATTGATTAACAAAAATATACTAGCACAAATCAATGAAAGAAACCAAGTAAAAACCTTGACTTGTCAAGCAAAAAAGTCATAATACAACAAGGAATTTCACAAAAACATGGGGAAGCCTAACAAGCAATAGAATTTATTAAAAGTCCTAACGAATATCGAACTGAGAGTAGCACAACAATGGAATTAGTTGATCTAGTTACTAAAATTAAAAATGATATTGATAAAAAAAACATGGCGGTATTTATTGATTTGAAAAATTGTTTCGATTACTTAACCGTTACTCACAATTACTCCTTAGGAAACTGGAAGTCATTGGCAGCACCCGCTGGGCTTAAACATATTTAAATCTCATCTTACAAACAGATTTCAGATCGTTAAAATATAGTGTAACTCCCAAAGTACCCCACTTTGGGGGTGGTTGCTTCTCTTAGTTTATATTACTAATATGCTCGCTAAATGAACAAGGCTTCAATAGTACCACTTGTCTTTTTTTACTTCGTTAAAACAATTCATGATCTAATCGCTCAAGCCCTATGACCTTGATAGCCTTCTCATTGATAACGAAACGACTAATTAACCATAAACGTCTCTAATACTAACTCTAAAATATTTAAATCTAAAAATAAAACAATACCTACTTTCACACCTTTCACAAAAAATAGTCCTGCTCCCTCCAAATCCAGCTCGTAAGTGTGAGACCATAGCGTGACATTTCTATTGAACTGTTTCAGCAAACGTGTGTACTAAATAGAAGTCACATACATTTGCAAAGCAATATACGCTTTCTTCCTTCAGCACATTGGAAACGCTTCGTCTCTAAACATCTTTACAAATGTCTGCTAAGAAAATAGTAAACGTTTCGTGTATTATTTCTCGCATGTATCCTTCCAGTCTGACCTGTACCTGTGCACGGTGTGTGCTCACGACGGGCGGACGATATCTTAATGTTTCAACTTATTGTACGGGCCCGTATCTTATGCGCCAAGGGTCGCGGCCCCGCCCGATAGCATAACCTCTTTAAATGCCTCCCTGTGTCACCCTCTCATAAATGGCGCTGGAATTGACGTCTGAGTAGTCCAGCCTCACCCAGGACAAACGTGTATATGACATTGGTCGAAGTAAATAACGAACGGTGCTTACGTAAAGAGGCTTAAATATAATAAATAAAACTCATAAATGCCCATCGAGTAGCGCATTGAGTCATAGAACGAGAGAAGCCGAATCGCGGCTAACGGTGAGGGCGCGGTGTGCGGTGTGCGGTGTGCGGTGCGCGGTGCGCGGTGCGCGGCTACATTCACTTGTTCCCACGGTCCGTGCCACTTCAGTGCTATTGTTACGGGCGATATGGGGCACGGACGCGGTATATTCGCGCGTGCTATGTGCACACGGCGGGAGCGGAAGCGGAAGCGGGTGAGGGCGCGGGCGCGTCCAGTGAAAGTAGCCGAACGTTCGCGTACGCAGCCGTCGATACCGATCTCCGGAAAGAGCGGGTAAATCACGATTTCGTGTTCCTCATTATAGTGCGCGCCAAATGCTCGTACGAAACCGAAAGTCGAGTGAATGTATTTATGTCAATAAATTGTCACTAAGAGGAAGAGTTACTTAAAAACATCTATTTTGTAAAATGTAAATTAACAAATACATTTCAATAAAACAAAGACATTAATAAACATAACTCTTTACACAAACTTGCCGCGGAGTCGTCGCAAGCGAATTACCACGGAGTCTGGTCGATGTATGAGATGTTGTGGGAATTTATTTATTAAAATATACTATAGTGATATGTTTAAATAGTAGCTTAAAGCACTTATGTTAGATTATCAGACAACACAAATATTATGATATAAATGGATCAAACCCGCGACCCTCGACGTTCAAGTTAGGGACACTACTAAGTGCGCAATGAAATAATGGCAGTGATACAGCAACAGTTATGGGTGTGAGCAGTGCGTCAGTGCGGCAGGTTGTATTGGAGACTGTGGTGCGGCGCATTCTTCGCGCACCGCCCCAGCAGCGGCGCGCGCGCCGGCGGCAGCGGCGTGTGTACCGTACACGCACGCCCGAAATCACAAACAACAGTTACCATAACGCTGGGAATTAATTACCAAGTATTATAGATATTTACTGCTACGTTTCAAAGAACTCAAGCGAACGCTTTGCGATTCAGTTAACAACTATTCCGAGCTTCGCGCGGTCACTCGACTGATTACGAGACGTGCAAAGAAAGAATCCACGTATTTGTCTATATTGGAGCACAACTGTTTCTGTTCTTATTGCGTTTAGCCCGAAACGAACCGATGCGAGGCCGCCATAAAAAGAGGGAGATTTTCATGGAGGTGAGACGCGTCTAGCTGAGCGTGACGAACGATGCGGTGATGGTCGCCGACAGTCGGCCGCTCGCCGCTCGCCTCTCGAGCCCGCTGCCCGCGAGGAGCGCTCGTCTGACAGCGTGAGTGCGGGCGTCGGCGGCCCGTAACTCTCTCGGAACCTCAACTCATGCCCTCCAGGCAGTCTGATAAATATGCTCTCATGCCTACGTCTAGTTTAAAGCCATCCAAAATTGTTTTGTCTAGTCGCACTGACCCAAACGGCACAAAGGCGCTTTGCGGAACCCCATACAATTTGTTTAGGCAGACCTTCCCCTCCCCGACCCATCTATACTGTCCCTCCCCTCTCTTCTACAAACTGTGCAGCAATGCTCGTTATATGCGCGCGCGCACTCACCCAAGGAACAAGCATGTTTTACGCTCGCAATTAGCGATCTTTCGATTGCACATCGCTAATTGCGCTCTTCCGCGATATTAATATGTGCATAGTCTTTATGAAACGTTGATTTAATTTTTAAGTTTAACAATAAATTTAGTTCGATCGACGATATTCATACAAAACAAATCACTGAAAAATTATTCTTATTTTATATAATCTTTTCCAGCTTGCCGCTCATGACTATTTATTGGTATTTAAGTTTATTGTTAAAGTATTTAATTTATTTTGCATCGAACTGCCGTATCACAATTTCCTCGTTTTATGTCCATCCAAAGGTTGCCTGGAAGAGATCGCTCTGAGCGATAAGCCGCCAGTTCTATTATAATTAGTAGGTTTTATTTTTCTTTGTTATTTTCTGAATACCTATTTTTTCACAATAATTATTATCAATATTATTAATTGCATTAGTAATTTACAATATGTCGTCACAAACTGGTGACTCGCCGTGAAGACAGCCGCTGACGTCGATGATCTTCGCCTAGCCCCGCCGACGCAACGTCAACCGCGCCGGCCAGCGATCACCATACACCACACATCAGATGAATTATCTTGTCTTATTTTAAAATCCAAATCACTTAAGTCAAACTTGATCCGTTGCGAATGCCAGGTATCGTTAAAAAAATAATCAAGTCGGAGGAAAGCCAAGTCCTTGGGGACAAACCCTGGCCATACGGTGAGTTTCAACTGACTTTAATTGTTTAAATGTCTCGATTTCGATATTTTTTCGGACCTTTCTTTCGGTCCCGTCGATTCCGTAAAACACTGGTTGCACAAACTGTCCGAACGAATTTGTCAATGTCGAAAAAACGAATTTGTCGAGTCGTTCACAAGAGGGATGTCATTTCAAACTTGCCGCCGCTAACAAAAGAATCACTCTTTAACAAAATCAATGAGTTTATGAAGAAAGGGGTTTCTGCACAAACTTACACCCCTTATTTGACCTTTTTCTATAGATTGATCAGAAAAATATTTAACTGCATTTTATTAAGAAGTAAGAAGGCCCATGTTCGCGGCATGTATATAGACTGATGTATATAGACTGATGTAT
>JACJUM010005601.1:24593-38903 GCA_020976665.1 Heortia vitessoides | reverse complement strand
GTATATAGACTGATGTATATAGACTGATGTATATAGACTGATGTATAAAGACTGATGTATATAGACTGATGTAAATAGACTGATGTATATAGACTGCTTTGTTTCGCGATTTATGACGACCGTTTGTTTTATTGGTGCAATTACGAATGAGTTTATATATATGTGTGCGTAGTTCTCGTATATTCTACTGGAGTATAGTTTGAGACGGTTCGCGACGCGCCTGGACCGTTGGACATCGGGGCCCGCAACGCTGGACGACCTTGTGTTATCGGACATGAGTCGTGTTTTTATTCACCAGCCAGAGTGAATTTCCCAGTGCTCCCTTACGTTACGAAGAAATCCCTGGTACCCCAACATTTCAAGAATCTAAACCTAACAGTTTAGGCTCTGCGTTGATGTGTTAGTCAGTCAGTCAGTCGGCTTCTCCTTTTATTTTTAACGTTTCATGCCGAGGACGCAAGTCAGTTTCAGAATTCATATGGGTCATGATGATGTTGTTTAAGCGAGAGTACCCCCTGTAGTTTTCGGTAATATGTTATTAAGTTTGTTTATGAGGTATATTTTTTTGGCAAAGATGTAGAAGAATCTAGGGGCACACGAGGTACACGACCGTTCAACATTGAAGACATTATAGTTTCTTCTGGTTCTTATAACAATTTGCGCACCATCCGCAAGAGTATGCTGATTGAGTACCGTGTAGAGCATGAAGGCCTGCCTGACCTTAAGGATCTTTGCTTCTTGATACAGTGATGTTGTTAGATAAAGTCTCAGTTTGAAGATGAGTCTCTGAGCCCGTTCCAGCTCTATTAGTTTGGTCTTTGCAGCTCCACCCCAAGGCGTTACACAATACGATATAACTGATTGAGCTAAAGCCGTATAGACCACCTTCATGGTTTTGTCACCTGCCACATTGCGTACTTGTTTAAATATAAATGTAAGCTTCCCAAGTCTCTAAGAGATAGTATGTATGTGTTCGGTAAAATTTAGATTCTTGTCAATTGTTATGCGCAGGTAATATATATGTGGCGTCTCATCAATAAATGGACACTGACATGCACTCGAGGGAGGAGGAAAAAGAGGGGAGCCCCTGCGAAACAAGACCCCACCAAAAAGGCAGTCGCCGTCCCAGCGCCGCAGCAGGAACCGAAGGCGAAGCCAAAGCCGCGCTCAACTCAGAGCCGACTCATGGTCACCGAGAGAGCCACCTGCGTCCTACAGGACGTACTCGGGGCCATTAGGTCCGGCGAGAACGCTGTACCAATTATCCTCGTCGGAGTAGCACAGCTACTACAATCAAATGGCGCAATCTAAACCGCTGAGAATAATACACTGGAATGCCAACGGGCTCAGATTGAAGTTAGGACTGCTACGGGTTCTACTTCTAGAACAGGACATTGACGTGTGCCTAATTTCTAAGACCCTATTAAAACCCAGAGATTCTATCAAGATGCCCAATTACCACCTGTACCGGAAGGATGAGGTGTCAGATCGCAACATCGCATATCGCGGACTCGCTTCGCTGTCGTAGGTTAATTCATCAACCCCTACTAGTTCCGAGCCCTGCCACCGACCCCAAGTCCTTCTACGCCATCGGAGTGGAAGTCCACGCCGGCTATCCCATACGTTTGTTTGCTACATACAAACCGCCAGGGACTCGCTTCATCATCAGTGAAATGATCCAATTGATGGCAGACTCCACGCCCACCTTGGTGGCGGGGGACTTAAATAGCAAACACACGGCATGGAACTCTGCGCGCTGTTGTAGAGAGGGCAGGACGCTGCTCCGAGCTGCGGAGGACTACGGCTTCACCGTGAGTGGACCGGAGGTGCCCACGCACTACCCGAACCACCCTTTGCATACACCCGACGTAATCGACAACGCGATCCACAAAGGCCTGGACAACGTGTTGACGCAGGAAACCCTCTTCGAGGACCTCCAATCTGATCATCTCCCGGTGCTGGTGGATATTGAAGGAAGACCGACCACTGTGACACCACCGGCTAACCATAGACTGGAAGGCTTTCAGTTCTGTCATGCATTCGAACACCCCTACGCTACCAATTACCACCTCTGAGGACGTTTAGCTGCTCGCCAATGCACTCACCATTTGCATTCAAGATGCCGCAAAGTTATCATCGCGCACCATGTCCAGCAGCAGCAGGCTCCCACCGCTGCCCAAGGGCATCAGGGAACTATTAGCGTAGAAGCGACATCTAAGAAAAAGATGGCAGCCGACACGCTGCCCAACCCTCAAGCGTCAGCTCAACGCCCTCACCGAACAGGTGAGACACGAACTGAGGTCGCATGAAGCAGAAAGCTGGGATCGTCACCTCACATATGCAGCCCCGGCATGGTATGCACTAACCAGCCGGACCAACAAAGGCCACCTTCAATCCCAGCAGTCCCGCGTTCTACGCACAATCGTCGGGGCACCATGCATGGTACGAAACTCGACGATACACCGGGACCTGAGAACAGAATACATCGAAGATTTCATTCGCAGATTGTCGAGCGCAATGTTCGCGCGCGCCGACAAAGCCTCCTTGGCGAACCCGCACCTGCGCAACATAGCGCCGCTGCATGCCAGACCACCGGACACCAAGGCCTACCAGCGAGAACTCACGGCCGGTGAGGTCGAACATGACCCGGGCATAAGCCCGAGACCGCAACCCCCTGAAGGGCATCGATAAAAACATCTATTCCCTGACCACCACGACAACCCTACTAGGACCTGGATGACCCTAGCCAAGAGCGGTGGGTCCGTAAAAACCAAAAGCTCCCACGAAACCATAACCAAAAGCCTGCATAGTGCGTTCAAACTCACGTCAAAAACGCCCATGCAGACAACGTAAAGAAGCCAAAGAATACAAAAATGATGCGGGTGGAAACGAAAAAAAGTTTCCCCCCGCAACCCGAGGGCCGGCGATATTAGTCGGCGGCCGGAAATACTGCGACACAGGCGCGAGCGCCGCCGCCTCCGCGCGCCGACTACTTGCGTTGAGGGAGGAGACGAACATGTGTGAGCGATAATGTTTAGATTCTGAGGCCTAGATGTATGGGTAATGGAAAAACAGTTGTACTTTATTTTCTCTGCATTTAACGGCAGGCTGTTGTTTGCAAGCCATTCAGACACAATATCAAAACCTTCCTGTGAAACAGAGTGGTCTATTCACTTCGTCCCAAGGGTCTGCAGAAAATGTCAATGGAGTATCATTAGCGTAAGATGTTATTTCGCCATTTCTAATCCTCAGATCGCACAGTTCGTTAATATAACATAAAAAGAGAGTTGGCCCGTTTATACTTCCTTGCGGAATTCCATAGAAGCTGTTCAGAACTCGTAATATTACCAATTTTTATAATCTGAGAACGGTTAGAGAAGTTATCTCTAAAAAGATCTAGTTGAGTTCCACGTATTCCTATCCTTTCGAATTTGTCCAACAGTATAGGTACCAACAGTCATATTATCGAAAGCCTTTTTGAAGTCAAGAAAAATAGTTATAATTGTTTTTATTTTTATTCAACTTTTTTTCCAAATTGTGGACGTAGTCGTGTACAGCACCATCGGTGGATTGACCTGTCCGATAACCATATCGTGTGTTAACTAGAAAGTTCCTTGATTCTAGATAGTTTACAAGACGTTTATTTACAACACGCTCAAAAAGCTTCGAAAACGTACTTCGTTAAACTATTGGGTAATAATTATTTATTCAGTCCTTCTTTCCTGTTTTATGGATTGGTATGACTATCGATTTTTTGGAGACCATAGGCAGGAAGCCCTCGTTTAAGCAACGATTTAACAAGTCCATGAGTGGCAGTACTATTTTTTTAGGTTATCTCTGAGAACCCTTACAGGAATCGAGTCATAACCCGGCGAGCAATCAGGTTTTAGATTCACGATGACGGCTGCTATCTCTTTGGTCGTTGCTTCCGGCAAAAGAAACGAGTTCAATGTGGTTTTATATGGAGTATTTAGGCCTCTTGCTTTTAGATTAGGTGGAATAGCCTCAGCAATATTTCCTCCTACATTCACTTTGGCACTTCTTTACTTGGCACTTCGACTTGTGCCAGCGTCCGCCCCGCAGGGTTAGACGGTACAGTGCTTCCGTCGGTGTTCCAAGTAGAATTCGAGGCAAAAACTGTAACCATAATTGCGCTATGGGCCGAGCTGAGACGAGAGACGAACGAAAAAAATTGTCGGCGTCCCCGTGACCTAGATTGATTTACTAGAGGATAAAACCTTTAAGTCTACATGAGACTTTGCATTCTATTTGCCGCCTCTGCGTGCTTCTACCTCTGGTATAACGGGGTTCTAATTAACTGCTGATTGTTCGAAATGATACACAACGCCAGTTTTTACCATCGCAAAAGGCCATGGAGCTGATCACACATATTTCTTTCTGCAAACGCTTTAAATGTAGAACGACCTGTTGAGGGACCGAGGGAAGGTGCTAGGAGTAGATTCTAAAAAAGAATAAACAGATTTTTTTAATTTTCCCTATGCGCGTTGCAATCCAGTTTGCGAGCGTCTATAAGCTGTAACCGCTTACTATCAAGTGGGTCATATAGCTATGTCCACAATTGATCCGAAAAAAAAAATACATCCAGCATTATACGTGGTGGTAAGGACTAGAAAGGCTTTCCTCAGTAGTTTTAGCAAAACACCAAAGCTCTCGTAAAGGGCAAGCCTGCGAGCCAGTTCCAGTTGTGTCCCAGTTCTGTTTTATTCTGGCCTGGTGGAAGCGGCGCTTGCCTGATGCGCGGTGTTTCGGAGCCCCGATTAAAGCTGGGTAGTGTTCATGCCACCACGGCCAGTAGTTCAAAATCAAATATTCCATTCAAGGTTTGCTGATGTGAAGCTGCTTCCACATTGTACCATACTTACGGAATCCATTCCAAATATATACCTATTGTATTTGAACGTACATTGTTGGCAGACGGCGTCAACGGCATGCCGCGGCGAGAGGATCACCACTCCACGCTCTCCAGGCGAGTACCTGTTCAATATGAACTCCCCAGAAACTAAACCTCTAACAAAATCCCTAAGAGATTTTAAATGAACTTTGGAAGTGAAGTAACCCAGACCAAAGCCAGCTAACGTGAGCCCCGCGTGGGTCTTGTCGCGGCGGCGGTGTGCTGCAGTGCCGCACCGGTAATAAATGTCGCCGCCGCGGCGCCTACCCGCCAGCTAACGCATAGGCGCAGGCGTCAGTCTGCCCACCACTTGCTCTCATTTGGTCTTTAGTTACTTGATAAATACCACAGAATTGCTCAGGGGACACAAACAGAAAGTAGATTTAAACGTTGTCTGTGTGTGAAAAAATGAGCAGCCGTTCCTCTTCAGCCAGTCGATATCTGGTCTCGTCACTATTATTTAGCAATAATATTTATTTGGAGGCGAGGGCCATTCAACTGTCTGTATATTGCAGCCGGTACTGGAGCGGGTCGGAGGGGTCCCGGGCAGGGGGCGCCGGCGGGGACAGAGGCGCGGGCGCAGGCGGCGCGCCCTGGGAAGATGTGGACTTCCCAGCAGCGTGGCGCGCGCTAGGCGACAAGAAGCGCGCCAAAGACGTGCTGTGGCTGCGACCGCACGTGAGCGAATATAACACGAAGTTGCAATATGTATAGTCTTACTTATAATGTGTCGGTGAAAACCTAACGCACATCCATAGTTGTCAGCGTTCTTTTGCATATAAAAGTTAAGCTCCAGTAAATCGCAGGGTAACAGAAAGTTATATAATATTTATAACGGTAACTGATTGGTTTCGAATCGCCCCATTCAGTGGATATCCCTCCGCTCACGCTCCGGCTCGGTTGCGCGAGCGTCCTCGAGTGTCGCGGCGCGCACCTGCACAAACGCGGCGCGTCGGTTGACATCGACAGCGACACCGCACACATGTGTGCAGAAAACAATACATAAAAATACTATTCAAATTACTTTTCGAACGATACACGTGTGATACGTAGGTATATAACTAGGTCAGACCTTGTCATTTTAAGCTCTTTCCTGTGGTAACTTTCCTACAGTCAGAATCAAACATTCTGAGGACACGATACTCCTAAAATCTGGGAAACTTCTCTACTCCCATAGGACGACCATCGGTTCCAAGGCGGTGTCGGTTTCCTGGTTTATAAGTCTATCAGTAACAATATTATTACCATCGAAAGAATACTGAGAATATCTGAGAGATATTTACTAAAAGCCATTCAGGTAAATAAATGCACCGACGTCGTCGTATCCAGGCGATGACGGAGAGACTGTGCATGACGACGGAAGTTGGGAGAAACATTTGACCAAGTTAGTATATGTACTGCTGTTACGGGACATTTCGACGAGAAGAGAGTGCTGGTGACTGTTTCTATCTTATATGCGAAAGGCCGCGGGTTCTATCCCCACTCAGTACACATATTTATATGAAGAATATTACTGTTTATTTTTGTGTATGTATGTTAAATATTACAGTACATATATATTATATTTGTTCTCTGATGTCTGATGTCTATAGCGCTAGTGTTTAAGTGACACACTTTCTGGGTCAGGTCAGTGTATGAGATGTGTGAATGTTGTATATAAATACTAGCTTTGCAGTACTACGGCACTGACGGCGCGACTTTGCGTTTTACAGGAGACGGAAGATTATATCATATATGGTGTTTGTAGACTATGAGAAAGCCTTCAATTCGGTCGAGACCTAAGCTTTGCTTGAATCTCTCTAGCGGTGCCATATGGTACAAGTGTTAGTGTTTGCATGACACCGTTACATCGGCCCGAGTACAGGAGCAGAGTTCGAAAAGGCTGTGATTCCTTTTGACAGAACAAATGTTATATCTCCGAAACTTTAATGTCACTTTGGAAAATATATCTATATCATCAATAAGTTCATGTCGAGAGACATTAATAAAAAATATAAAAAGATATTTACCAGCATATAGATATGTGTCCATAGTTGTTTAGGTATATACTTGCTTTAGTTTAGTTATTCAGATAAGGACGCGCGTGTGCGCGTGCGCATCGTCGTCGGCGACGGTTGTCGAATTATCAATCAATTAAGCGGCGCTTCTTGCCGCCCGCGCCCTCGCCCGCGGCGGCACTCGCGCAACGGGACCGCCTCCGTGCAATCCTCGTCCCCCCCCCCCTCCCTGCCGCCTTAAGCGTCGCGCGGAATACACTGCCGTGTACTTCGCGCGACGTGGCTTTAAAGTTAACTAATATTATTTAGAGGAAAGATTTGATTTTATGAAAAACTTTTGGACTGAATTTAATTGGTGGTGGTGCCGCTTGTGGCAACTTATTGTATGGTTTTTGAACCAAGTAATAGCAGACCAAATACTTTGTGGAATGTACACCTGGGATTGATTTCTTGTAGAACAAGCATCATTTATATAGCTTTATATAAAAAGTAGAAGTAACATCAAGTAGTCAGCTTAATGAAGTCTATATTGCTCTCGCTCGCCAACCATGTCGTGCCGTGTTGTGCAACCATATACATGTGCATACAAACTTAAAAAGTCTCAAAGTTTTGTCACAAAAGTGATGTACTTACCTCACACTTTGTTGGCCTTTATAAACTGATATATATTGATTACATGTGTTTTTGGAAGGTCAGTCGTGTGTTATGTCACTGGTACGGGCGTGTACTTTAAACTAAAATGATGCGAGGTTATTGAAGTAAACTCTGGCGCGATTATCACTTTGTGACACGCGTTTAAGGATGTGGGCATGGATTGTACAATAATACGTACGTATTGAGCAAGTGACGAATCACGGTAATGGCGCATTGCTCCGTATGCTTTCACATGCAAACAATATGATGCATACTGTTTCAACGATTTCTTGAACCGAACTGAATAATTCAACAGTCACAGCACAGTTATCAGACATCACTTGCGACAACACTGTGATGGCGGCTGTTTGTTGCTTAGCGGTATGTTATTCTCCTTTTAACAAACATGTACATATACTTATGAAGCAATGTGTAGGCAGGTTTCGGAGTTTATTTTTATTACTTACTGGTCCCTCAACAAGGTTCGTGCACTGCCAATTACTATAGCGTCGTGCGAAGTCACCAAAAGACATCAACGCGTGCGCGCGCCCTTCTCCCACAGGCACACTTTCCGATAACAAGCCCGCGCGCCCGCGTCGCCTGCCACTTTAACTTTTGTAAGAATTAATACATTAAAAATAAACTATTTCACTTAAATAGATTTTGATACTGGTCAAACTAGGGCTGTGCTTATTTTCGTACAAGTTCTTGAGTTCGTTTTTTAGTTGTGTAGTAATCAGTGTGCGTGCTGGCAAGTGCGATTTATTGCAGCAGTTTACGTTCAAGAAGCTATAGCAATCGATATACGAACAATGCTGGCATCGATGTCGGCGTTTCCGGGCGTGCACTGACACAATAATCGAAGCGGCGTTTCGTCATCGCCCCCCCCCCCAGCCCCGACTTACTAACAATTAGTCACATGATTTGTGCTAAATGTTTACTTATGTATGACAACATTAAAAGATCAATTAGTTATTTCACTGTCTAAACTTAGAATCTAACATAAAATTTGAAGGAACTTAAATATTTGTTGTAGGTAAAATGTCTTCCGGAGTGTCACCGCCGCGGGCGCCTCCGGCTCTCATACTATCGTACTTGTAATTGCGGTAAATCAAGGTCGCGATGTAAACTAAGATTACGGACGTGCCAAGGGGCTCGGCCACTGGGCTCGCGTACGACATAACGGGGCGGATGCAGGCCTTGTAGATAGTCCTCTTGTCTCGGAGGGACATTTTACTAGAACGGTTGATATAATAATTTAACCTAAAATAAAAGGCCCTATTTCTAATATGATACCTTTATATGAGGTCCAAAGGTCACGCGCCGGTCTAGACGCCTAGATATTTAATTTTTCTGACCCATGGGATAGGTCTGTCGAACATTTTAAACACCCCCATCTCGTGGCGCATACTGTCCATACTGCATCGAGTGGATCTCGAGAAGTGCGTGATGGCACTCTTCTCGAGGTTCAACTCGATGCGTCACTTGCGGGACCAGTCGCGCATGTTGCGCGTAGAACATTGACCACGCGTTGGATGCGTTCGTATATAAGGGAGGGGTTGCGGCGGAGGCCCGAGTAGTAGAGGGCCGTATCGTCCGCGAACAGAGCTAGCTCTACGCCAGGCGACCTGAGCATGTCGTTGATGTAGCTGCTTAGATCGGGTGGCTGTGGGAGTAAGTACCTTCGACGCGATACCGAAACGATCGGTTCGAGAGGAAGCCCTTAATAATAAGACCGAGTCTGTCCGGCACTCCTTGAAAGTGGAGCTTGAATACTAAGCCTCATGCCAGACTTTGTTGAATGCTTTCGCGACATCAAAGAACAACGCCGTCGTACCGTGCGGTCGGCGCTGTTAGTTGCGGCGCGAAAGGACACACGTCCGTCTGTCCGTGAGGCGGTGTAGATGGACACGCGAATGTCAGTTACGAAAACCGAACTGTTCGTCTCTTATAGAGGGATTATCAGAGGGGAACCCGCGAAGTTGTGAAAAGAGGAGGCGCTCGTGTAGCTTGGCCAAAGATTTGAGCAAGCTTATGGGCCTGTATGATGTGGGGCTTCTAGGATCTCTACCGGGCTTGTGTGACCAATGACGTCAGCGTCCTTCCACGCGTTAGGATACACGTAGTTGGAGATTGCCGCAATGAAAATTGCTACGAGCAGGCAAATAAGGTGGGCGGGTAGAATTTTGAGGACGCAATTGTTAATTTTGTCCGAACCGGGGGCCTTTTTGGGCTTGAGCACCATCGGGGTTTCTTTTATAAGGTAGAACACTAAGAAAGGATTTTTGGAAATTCACCACTACAGGAGTAAAACAGGGGTACAAAGTTAGTATATAATTTTTCTATGTTTGAAGTTATTTGAATAAAATTCAGTATAAAGGTTCTTAATTGAAAGTTATGAAACAGAAGTAAAATATTTTTCGATGAAGCAATAAATAATAATGTATATTTGTAGTGTATATTTATTATTATTCTGTTTATTGTTATACTATTTAGTATAAAGAATAAAGCCAATTATAGGAAAAACCATTTCGTAAAAAACGGACAATATTTTGTGTTATAAAACCGACGTGACAGAAACCGCGGACGGACGGACGGATGGACGGGGCAGGAGGCTTCAAGCGATTCGAGGAGCAGTGGTAAGGAGCGAAAGACCATAAGACCATGTACATGTTTGATATGAAAGGCTTGTGAGGAGTTATGATCATTATACGATTTTCCGCGAGCACGCAGGCCGGTCGTGGACAACTTTTTCCTGTACGTACCGCTCATCGAAGTTTCGCTAAACAATAAACGGCCAGTACATCTCCACATAATCGCAAACGCTAAACGCCATCTCTATGCGGGCCGCTAGCTCACTGCGGCTTCGTGTCCATCGAATCGACTGGTACAGTCATGCGGTGGCATGTTATAATATTTCTTTTCTGCCTTCACTTTCTCCACGGCTGGTCAGTTAGCCGTCGAAAGCGGGTGGAGGTTGGCGGAGGCGGGCGAAACATCAACTAAACATAATTTATTTTATATACTTATATCGATTATCCTTCAATTTTAGGTTAAAAATAAACTCATGCGTTGCTTCTGAAAACGAAGTTTTATTTCGTTAGTTTCTTACAAATACGATAACTTATTTAACTACCCTATTATTATAATTTTACCTGAAAACGAAGAAACGACCATTAAAGTCTATTCTTCCACCAATTATTCTTATTTATCTATTTTAATTAACAAATCTCTCACAATAAATCTCTTTTACAATGCTATTTTTTCCATAACCTCTCAACTGACCATTGACCTCAGACCAAGGATCCCCAGACTCTAGCGCTTGTCAGTTGTCAATGTCATTGGTAATGTAGTAAGCGCGGCAAAATTCAAAATTAAAGAAATATTATTTCTTTACATACTACCAAGCGGACTGTGTGCCTGTTTATCGACATGGTCTATTCAAATGAAAAACAAAGTATGCTACCTGCCCCGGCTTCGCATGGGCTCTTTACGAAAAATACAATATTAGTTATTCCGAGAAGATGTAGCTTTCTAATGTTAAAATAATTTTGAAAATCGGTTGAGTAGTTTTTGCATGCGCAATGCGATTGCCGGCGCAGGCGCATCAGCAATCATTGAGCGCGTGCAGCCATCGCTGCGGGAAGCGTTTTAATTTTACTCTCACGACCGTTTGGCGAAAAAATATGTCCGTGTCGCGCGCGTCCGTTACCAACGTCCGCCTCAACTACTTTACTGCGCAAATGCGTGCGAACCGAACACTCAACGCACTCGCCACTAATTGATGTGTCCGAGTAAGCCCGACTCGATGTCGCCGCGATCGGAGCGGCGGAACTTTATTGAATATTATAGCCGTGGGAAACTTAGAATCGTCTCTGTGCAGGAGATGTGCGCGCGGCCGACCTTCTTGGGCCAGGAGGCGGCCGAGGACGGCGAAGACGGCGGGGGCGGTGCGGACGACGGGGATGAACCCGAGGACCGCCTCGCCGCTAGGTGACTATACCCGCTCGGCCCGCAGCGCAGGCCCGTGCGCCGGTACGTTTCCGCATTGACAGAGAATATTGTGCGCGGACAGGTGGACGGTGGAGGTGGGCGAGTGGGGCGACCCGCACGTGTGCTGCGCGGCCGCGGCACTAGCGCTGACGCCGCGCCTCCTGGCGCGCGTGGCGCCGCCGCAGTCGCTCGCGCGCCGCTACTCCGGCGCCGTCAGGTAACTACTATGAACGAAGTGGCAACAATGAGCAAAAAAGACCAGCTCGCCTGCGACACTACGATTACGACTAGGCATAATAAAATCGTAGCGGACAGTTTGGAATGAACGAAATCCCATTACACATACAGACTTTCTCTTACGGGCCGATAAGAGCGTGCTTAGCTGTTTTGATTGTTGTTCCATTGTTGAAACTTGCATTGTCTTAAGGAATTCATTGCCGAGTGAAACGCGCAAAAGCACCTCAAGAACCTTTTACATAAACAATCGTGCCCCGAATGTAGAGCGCCTGCGAGCGACTGCCGCGCGCCGAATACTACTGCGCTGGTCTTCATTCACTCGAGCCGTGGTGGCCGCATTGCTTTCTAATATTTTCATTGTTTCGAACTCCCACCGACTCACTCATAATTATCTTACGGAGGTGCTACAATTGGAACTTTTATTTGTACTAAGTAAGTAGTTCATTATGTTATAGTAGTCATGGTAGGTTATATCCAATACGAGAAGAAGCAATATGTTTTATTAATGTCGAGGAAGAATGTCGACCGACATAGACTCCTGGGATACATTGGGCCCGGTGGGTTACTACGCTTACCCCAGAAGCGTATTTCTTTAATTTCCACGAATTACTAGTACATTTCTTTATAATAAAATAAATAAATTCTGACAGGCCCGATGGCTCAGACGGCTCAGATGGTGGTGTTTTGTATTCTGTTTTATACGCGAAAGGTCTTGGGTCCGATCCTCACCATGAGGAATATTTGTTTTGTTTGTGTCTGGGTTAATCGTTGGTTCTTCTGTTGGCTGATGTCCGTTGCACAAGTGCTTTAAGCTACTTATCTCGAAAACAGAGCAAGTATGAGATATCGTGTGATTAAACAAATGTTATAGGCTCTAGAGAAAACTATACAAATTAATTAAATAGAGCCTGTGCAATGCCCACAATGCATTTGATTGTTGTTCTATTTGTCATGTTTAAATATCATTTTAACAGGTTCAATGCAGATTCAGTATTTTAGTTAAATATATTTTGATGCAAGCTTTTCCAATGGACAAGGTTTCTCTTTGGCGTCGAGCAAACATTAAAGATGAACCTTGGCCAGGTTAACGCAACACTACTTGTTTTTAGCTCCTTTTTTTGCGTTTATCTTTACTTTTGGTCTAATTTTGCAAACCCAGTTGATACAGGACCCGCAGCTATTCCTTACAGTGAAGAAGTGACCTTAGAAATGCAAACAAAAAATAGGAACTACACTACTATGAAATCGACGCTGATTCGAGCGTGCCGATGTTTTTTTTACGAATGACTAAGCGTGTGTTGTCGTTCGACGGTCAGGTTCAACTTCTGGGTGTTCGGGGCGTGGCGCGAAGTGGTGGTGGACGACCGGCTGCCGACGCGCGGCGGCGTGCCGCTCTACAGTCGCGGCGCCCTGCCCGGCGACTACACGCTGCCATTGCTCGAGAAAGCGTATGCGAAGTGAGTGACCGGTCCTGTTATCGGACACCACGGCTCGCGCTGATAAATCGGTTCTTTTCCGAACGGGCGTCCCCGCCTGCCGTTCAATAGATTCGATCGCTGGGTACACACGACCCCACGGCCGTTTGGGCTGGAGTGTATCGGTAGTAACGGCGGCGGTGCGTGGCGCAGGCTGTACGGGTCCTACGCGGCACTGCGCGCGGGGTCGGCGGCGCGCGCGCTGCTGGACCTGTCGGGCGGCATCGTGCAGAGCTTCCCGCTGCGGCAGCAGGCGCGCGCCCTCATCTTCCAGGTACCCCTCCGCGTAGCCGCACGATTGTCCCTCCCGACGAACGATAGCGCTAAGGCCTCGATCGTATTCCGTTCGAGAGTGTCCAATACAATAGACAAATATCACATTGAAATACGA
Organism: Heortia vitessoides; assembly: GCA_020976665.1. Classification (NCBI taxonomy): domain Eukaryota; kingdom Metazoa; phylum Arthropoda; class Insecta; order Lepidoptera; family Crambidae; genus Heortia; species Heortia vitessoides. Next base: position 25,265 of record JACJUM010005601.1, on the reverse strand, counting down.
CACGTGCGACTTCTGCGACGCCCCACCTCTCCCCGTTCCCGTTTTCCGACCCGTCGCGCCCGACGCGTCGGGCGCTTTAATCTCATTTATTTTTATCAAAAGTGTCAATATCGAAAAGTTGCCAATAGTAAAGTACCTTTCCGACGAGAAATGTGGGCCGCCCGCCCGCGTTATGTGGGTGCGCAGTGAGGAGTGTCCCGCTCGTGCGCAGGTGCTGAACTCGGCGGTGCCGCGCTCCACGCTGGTGGTGGCGTCGCTGGCGGCCGACAAGGAAGCCGCGCCCGGCCGCCGCGCGCGCTGCGGCCTCATCGCCTCGCAGGTACCGCGCCTGCCCTCCTTCACCGCATTACCTCTTTGTATTTTAAATGCGGATTTATGTATACGTCCGGGCCGGGTCGTCCGCCACATCGACATTTCGGTCACCTTGGGGACCGTTTCCGTTCTGGAAAAAAACATGACCATGAAAAATTTGTATAAAAAACAAAAATAAACTTATAACAAATAGTATTATATAAACTTGGAAAACTTTATATTTAAAGCGATTCTGATTGTATTTATTATTATATTCCAGGCGTACAGCGTGACTGGGCTTGCGCGCGTGCGTGGCGCCGGCGGCTCCAGTAGTCTGACCGGCGGCGCCAACGAGTGCGCGGGCGGTGACGGGGGCGGGGG
>JACJUM010005600.1:11900260-11958556 GCA_020976665.1 Heortia vitessoides | reverse complement strand
AGATACCGATCACTACGAGCTAAGAACAAGGTGGTGATCATCATCGAAGGCGACTGGAGTTTATCCCAGTTCGCTAAAGCCTCTACGCTCCTTACCTCAATAGCCGAAGTCAGCAGGGAGAAAAACTTACCACCACGAATCGTAAGCGTGGACGTAATGACCACAGGCTACTACAAGGGCAACGTCATCGACTACCTGGGTGGCGTCAGTGCAGCGGAAGCTCACGAAATTATCATCTATGAAAACAGAGGGGAAGATCTCAATTACCTGAGATCAAAACATAAAAAAACCCCAATAACACCTCAGCCTGGCCCCAGCGCCCCCAGTGGATCAGAGCGTCTACAAATTGAGTTCGAGAAAAGCCGCACCGAAAAGGATCAGGGCAAAGACAAACCACCGCCCAACTCTACCCTAACCACCATCATCCAGAACATCACCACAGCGGCAATGTGGATCCCTCATAAGATAAAGGCAAGAGCAATTTCCAAACCTAATAAAACAGACAAAGAATCCCAAGACAAGGCACTGGCCAAGTTCCTAAAAGCCAAACCACGGACACCAGCCGAACCACCAACACCTAGAACAAACGCTGACAAGGGACTCGTACAGCCACCAAAATTTAGACCTGTAACTACCCCCACAGATCAATTGGCCAACGCGTTCATCGAGTACATTGCAGTAGTAAAAGGAGCCAGAACCCTGAAGATAAAGCAATGCAGCAAAATCCTGGAATCGTTCGAGCACCAGAACGAAGGGCTGCTAAAGGTGAGACTCGATGAGGCAGAAGCGACGATCTACAATAATAAGACAGGGGAAGTAATTGAAGGCAAACCCATGAAACCACACATGGCCGCTTATAGCGCTACCGACGGAATAGTCCTACTCGACAAGACCGAAACAGAGAGGACAGGCCGCATAACATACCAAGCACCAGCGGACGACCCGATAGTTATCACCGCTCAATGCACCGAGATCTGGCTGGACGACAGTGAACTCAAAAGAGCGGAAAAACTGTTGGAGACGTGCAACTACGGAGACTGGGCGGTGCCAAAGATAAAATTAGTAAACGGCGTCCCCGGGTGCGGGAAGACTACGTGGATAGTCAACAACTTCGATGAGACCACCGACCTCGTAATAACTACAACCATAGAGGCTAAAAACGACCTCCGAGGAAAAATATCGAAGAAAAAAGGAGCAGACGCAGCCAAAAAGATCCGTAAAATGGCATCGGTCCTCACTAACGGAATACCACCTAAACAAGGGGAAGAGTGCACCTGTCTTATTGTGGACGAAGCACTGATGAACCACTTCGGCGCCATAGTTATGACAGTACGAATAACTGAAGCCAAAGATCTCTTAATGGTGGGAGACATCAACCAACTTCCATACATCGAGAGAGAAAACCTATTCGCTATCCAATACCACCGACCAGAACACCTAATCGACACCAAGGAGGAACTTCTGTGCACTCACAGGTGTCCTATGGATGTGGCATTCGCTCTCCAGAAGATCTACGATGGCATATACTCATCAAGTAGCATGACCAAAACCCTAACACACAATAGCTTCACAGGAACACCGATTCCCAGAGACCAAGCCAAAACCCTATTCCTGACCTACACACAGCTGGAGAAATCCGCACTGATCCAGGAAGGATTTGGCAGCGGTGAAGAATCAAGGACCATGACCATCCACGAAGCGCAAGGATTATGCTACGAAAATGTAGTATTAATAAAGCAAGGATCAAAACACCTACAAATCCACGATAGCGTGCCCCACGCGGTAGTCGCAATGTCCAGGCATACCAAAACATTTGCATACTACGCAGATGAAATGGAAGATGCCGTGGGGAAAATGACCAGACTAGCAATAGATGCAAGCACACAAACGGTCATTGATTACAACCTTAAGATGGCAATCCACCATAGAGACAACAAAGTAATACAGCAACTAGTGGAAACACTAAGGCCTCAAAACCTACATAGGCCTATACTAACAACCAAGACATAAAACCCCTTATTCACCATTCTTCACTCATCATTCACTTCACCCCATTCATCCATTCACTCACTTATTCAGGACGTCGTGAGGCCGCCTGTAACCCGCCGAACGTCGCTGGTCGCCCGGAGCTGGGCCTTCACTGGGTAGCTAGTGATCTCACCCGGCTCGGGCTGACCGCCGGCGGCGTAAAGACTGGGCAGCTCACCGGCGTCACAACCTATCACAATTAACGACGCTGTGTCAAAGCCGAGACCGGCAATGAGTAAACAAATTATGTGAGAGCAATCAAACAAAAATAAATAAATCTAACAAAGTCATGGACCCTGGAGTTCATGGAGAATTTCATTTAACACCAATAAAAAAAAAAAAAAAAAAAAACCTAACCTAACCTAACCGAACCTAACCTAACCTAACCTTTTTTGTTTTTTTTTTTTTTTTTTTACCTCCAGAAAATGCTATTAATTCATTGCTAATCCAGAATCATCGAACATAGTTTGTAGTTTCTGCCACAAATTCCTTGTGCTTGACGCATCGCTGATATGCACATATAATGACGGGTCGATCGTTAAAATTAACTTGGCTTTCGCTTTTGCATCTTCTGCAGCTGCATCTTGCGCACACTCCTGCTTGACATAATTAGCTGTGCCCTCCAAGACTAACAGATTCTCTGCCGCAAACGCCCATTCGTGATAATTCTCGCGCCCTTTTAACTTGGGTACGTTAGTCAAGAATGCGTTAGAAGCCATTGTTGTAATTTTTCTGTTTATATATACCTATGCCAGCTAAGTTAACGAAATATAAACTTATATCAATCCGATGAGCGTACACTGGGCCCGTAACCTATTAAAACAACGTACATCTGTGAAAGCTGATAATGAACTTTATTATTATACCCACATTTTATAAACATACAGGTTAACCATAAATATATGATATATAACCATAGATGCCACTAGGCTGCTTATTTGATGTTACTATTCGTAAATAATACATTTCCAACACCTATAAGCAGCCGGACATGTTAAAGCAGCAGGCGGACGCGCGGCGCCGCAGCGCGGGAGGCCCGGCCGCGCACCGACTCGGACTCGGGAGAATGCTAATGAGGCATTAGTAGTGCGGCCGCGAGGGACCGATCACAGCAACCGAGAACACAGTTTTCTTTCCGACTCGATGTCGACATCAAAATCCTCACTTTCAATTTAAATGTAAATGCCGGGTTCATAAAACTGTCATCAGTAGGTTCGCAGCTCAGTGTCCGAGAGGCGCATGGGCGGGGCGAGGGGTGAGGGTAGGCGGGGGTCGCTCTTCGCCAGTTGCCTAGAATATAAAACAATTTGTTCAGAGCACAAAAGGGCTGTTCGTTCCGGACTTCTGTTCACTATCCTCTTGAATTTACATAATATTACAGCTAAGGAGGATTTTATACGAGATCTCGAACGCAGTCGAACGTTTAGCGACGTCCCACTCCCCCCACCCCTCCACCCAAGATCGCGATGCTCTATTAAAACTTGATAAAATCTTTTCATTTTAAATTTCTATAGAGCCCAAGTGTTCCTAATCCTATTGTCGCAAATGGCGGACGATATCAGCGAGAGTCTTGTGTTGCTTGCCAGCAAAGCAACACGAAACTACGTTTACGTGAGCCGCGAAGATTCAGGCTTTTGCTCAATTGGTTGCGGAGCGGGTGTGCGGCGGGGGAGGGCGGGTGCGTAAGAATAATGATGAAATGAGCAGAATTTATTGAAATCGGGTGCCGCCTCTCCTGCCCGGGAGCATAGGAGCTGTGTTCCGAGCGGCCCCGAGCTGGCCGGGCGCCGGCGCGCGCCGTCGCGAGAACTTCACAGTTAAATGGAAATATTTAAAAGTTACGCCGCTAAAAATAATAATATCTGCATATTTCAGTATCTATTCTGCCGGCGGCGCCGACTTTGCCAAACTTTTTATTACCAAAGTTTAGCCGAGAAAGGCGTTCGCGGTGGAAAAACTAAAAGAGATGCGTTGATGAACTTTTTTAATCAACGATGCTTACGAAATCTTTGAAAGTGCAGAGCGCGCTCGCCGCCCGCCCTGTTGCGGCAACAACGCGCCCGCCATGCGCTCGCGGCGCACCGCCTGCTTGTAGAATCACTGTACTTGAAATAAATCATTACCAAATATTATTGACATATTGTATGACAATTAATTTTATTATATTACCTCTATTTAAAACAAGATCGACCGGTCAAGTCATCCCGTCCTTTTGTATCTTTCAATAGAATCAACAGATTTGGATGCCGTTTACACTGTACGTCACGCAGATATTGATAATATTCTGGATGGTTTTTATAGGTAAATAAATACATGCACGTTGTATTTACAGAAAATATCAAGAAGTCCTTATCCATTATCATGTAATTAAATGCGTTGGTAAAGTGAAATATTGGATGTACATAACATTTTACACTGCAGCTTATCTGTAAAGTAAGTTTGATGGCGAGCGCACGCGCACGCGCTGACTGTCGCCTGACGTCACACGCAGTTGTCGGAAGCAGGCCCGAGGTGTGTGCGGTCGGGTGCTCGTGCTCTCGCAAGTTCCATTCGCAAGTTATGGTGATTGAAAAATTACGTACATACATTATGCCAGTGAACCATCGGGTTAGGTAGAGACTGAATCTCCACTTGCTACGATCTAGGCAAACCTCTGACGCTTACCTTACTCCATTAGTCCTTTTGTATACGTATCGTATATCGTATCTCTTCCACCTGGTTAAGATATGTTCGCCTAGGGCGTCCTATACCAACTCTTCCGTTCACTTCCGTGCTACAGATTTGTGGTCATTATACTTTTATCAATTGTTTAAACATGTCCAGACCATCTTAACATTTCTTTCTCTTTTGTTGTCACAATATTATTCTTTACATCACATCTCTTATCACATTATTCTTTAACCTATCTCTCACACTCACACCATACACACTTCTAAGTGCTCTGATTTCAGCAACAGCATTTATTCTACTCTCGTGCTTATTTTGCCATACCCAATATTAACCATATGTCAGTGATGCAACCAACACACCTCTATAACAGCCAGTCGTGCCCTGTTTGACACATTTTGATTGCCTATAAAAGCATGTAAGGCTGGCTCCATTGACCCTATTTCCAACTTTCAATCTACGTTCAATAACTTTTCATACTTCCCATCTCTCATAAAAACACTTCCCAGATACACAAACTCTTTCATATGTTCAACTTTTGTAATTGATCAAAGTTTCACAATTTATTATACATTCCTCCTTTTCAATCACACCACGTCTTACATTCACTTTCATACCTTTCCTTTAAAAGGAATCCTGCATAATCTTTACCATCTCTTGCATCTCTTCTGCTGACAATGCTAAAGCGTCATCAACGTAAAGAAGACATCTGATGAATATCCTATTAATGCTTAATCCAGATTTAAGTAATATATACATTGTACGATTTGTTAAGTATAGACATGTTGAATATCCAAAACGATGCTTCATATCCCTGTTTGTCATGTCTATACAAATCAGACCATTCAGTGTAAGCACCGTTTGTTCCAACGCAAGCAGTACCATCAAAAATACTTAAACAAATGGATAAATTCAGGAATTTTTTGAACTTTTAATGTAAGTTGATCTTGGGTTTTGTTAAAAAAATATTTTAAGGGTAGGTAATTCAGGTTACTTTTAGTTTTTCCATTATATATCGCCTCATGTTAATGTAAATACGCGTATGTAAAGCGGCTGCACCAAATTGGATGTCTGTGTTTGTAACTGCCGTAGCCCAGTTAGTACTGGATTACGGGATAAGATAGTTTGTGTGGTAAAGGTTATATTAAATTACGTTATTAAAAACAGGATTTTTCTTTTAAATAATACGGTTATATAATAATGAATGGATTAACATTGTACTACTCGTATGTACTAGGAGGCGGGCGGCTTTTTTCTGTGATTTTATAGAATGTCTGTGTCATATATGCTTGGACCAAATCATTGTTTACTTGTTTTAGTTTCTCAGGCAAGGTTTCGATTAAATACATTTTCTTGCCAATGCGCTCCATCTTTTGCCACCTTGGACTAGCGAGGCAATGAGCCAGGTCGCCGACATTAGCCAGCATAATTGCGCACGGATGCGACAACTAGCTGACTGAAAGTGTTTGTTCTTCTTCTAAGCACGAGGGGAATTTGTGGAACGTTAAATGTGTGAGGGGTGCGAGGTGTGGGGCACGGGAGGGCGGATGATCGGCGGTCGGACGGGCGAGCGGGCGGGCGGGCGGGCGGTCGGCAAGCGAGCGCGGCTCGTTAGCGCGCATTCATTACTCGGGCGCACCTTAAATAATATTCGCCAAAGAAAACACTTCTTTTGTTTACCTTTTTAACTGCCAAGGACTTTGAAAAGATTGTGAGAATAGCGGCGGACGGCGGGCACGGTGCCGCGCGGCCGCCTGCTCGCGTTATTTGGACAACGAAAACTTTTTCATGCGATTAAATAAATTGTGATTTTGCTAACAGACTTAGTTGTTAATAGACGACCGAACGAAACTTCGGGCCCGCCAGTTCTGTCAACAGTATGGTGAAACATTTGTGTCAGCCAAGGAAGACGCGAGATATATAACAGTTAATATTCATTTTAGGACCACAGGCGTTAGTAACCACATGTGATAAGCTGGTTTGTTCAGCAATAAAATTAGATAGATTTATATAAGACATTGAAGCATTGAAAAAATACTGTACTTCAGAATATTCCCCACACCGTGCTCACAGACTATGGTTTTCTTGACTGTCACAGTACATCTTAATCAGTAAAAAGGAAGATGATATGGAGAGAGAAATGCTAGAAGCCAGCAGACCCGCTGCCGCTCGCGCGCTGTGCGGCCGGCGCGGGTTGTCGCGCGTTCGTTACCGGAGTATTTTTCAGGAAATAGCCCGTCCCCCCTAGTCCTCCCCCTCCCTCGCACCGTCCCGGCGCGCCGCGTCGCTGCGTCTTCAATTATTCCTTTAGCATTATTTAAAACTTTAATTACGAAAGGATTCCTTTCTCGACAATGAGTCATTTCTGGCGTTATACATTTTGGATACGAGGTGGCACCGGCGCGTCCGGCTGCGATCATTAGGGCGCCGTCAAAGGGCCGCAATTAAAAGTTTCGGTGGCGTAATTACTTAAGAACACAACACTAGTCGCCGCGCGCGCCGCTAACGCGCGCCTTGTTATAATGAGAAGTATTAAATCTCAACCCTTTATTCCCGGACATAACATCTTCCTTGAATTTCCTTGCTTCTATGCATTAAATGATTGCTCTTTTCTCGCCAAGTTTATTATTCACCAGATTGAATTTAATGAAAGTGCATTAACACACGAAGAGCTAACAGCGAGCAGGTGTGTAGATACTGTATCATGCTACGTGTTCAAAATATTCGTAATTGCTTGTGGGCGCTCATTGAATGCGCCAGTCTAACTAATAAGTGGTTTAAACTCGAATCACACGACCACAAAGCTCGATCATGTGTTCTATCGGGTAACTTTCCCAGTTAGAAAACGAGGTGGATAAATATATGTCCGAACACAAGTGACACTTACTCGCTCCGCGCACGAACAGCTACAGGTGGAATTGATCTAAAATTTATTAATAATAATTTAAAGCTAATCAAAACATCCGCTTGCCGATTTCAAATTACCTCGGAGATCATGGGAATCCGCACTTGGTAGTATTTGATAGCATCCAAGACACGGCGTCCCCGAGCGAGCGAGCTGCGGGCGGGGAGTTCTCTTAAATATGTCTCACTAAGGCTATTGCTAACTAAATTATCTTTATATTGAGTTATTTATTCCCATTCTTCATTTTGCGTGGATAGTTCCCCTGCCACAGTCAGAGCCCGTCGTTGTGTAGGGGGAGGTACCGATATCCCACACTATTGTATTATGTGGTCTAGTATTGAAAACACCCGATGAGGTAACGCCTGCCTCCTTGGACGGCGTGCTGCAAGTAGTGACGACAAGCTTCACTCGCGGTGAAACAGTCCTGCGCGGGTTGAATTATAAACGCCGACGCGGCAGACGGCGCGCCTCGTTAGGGACAACGATGTGGAAGAAAAGGGGTTGCCATTAAAAATGTACTTTTTAGCCTTTAGGTCAAAGCAAAAGATTCCGCGACGAGGCGCCGCTCCAGCGGCCGACGCGAGCGCTAATGATTAGTTAGTTAACGCGGTAGTTAGCGGGCGAGTGCCTGCGTTCTTCAATTTTTTTTTGTACGACCATGTCATCGATCCAGCATTTAGTTCGCATGAAAGTAAGAGTAAACTACTGCAGTCTGTACCCGCGCGTAATATCACAAGAATATCACTAACGCGTTGCCAAGCTTGTGACTTGAGAATATTATGCTACATTACCCAGGAAATTCACTGCCTCTCTCACCCTTCAGACCGGAACACAGCAACGCGAACACTGCTATTTGGCGACAGCAGTAGGTGAGAGTGAGGTACCGATGCAGACGACCTGTTCCGAGGTCTACTTCGTGTGAATACGTAGAAGCATAGTCATATATTCGCTTCAACACTTCGGTGCACCGAGACAGCACCGCTATTCTATACTATACTAAATGGCATCGCTGAAGAGTTTTAAGCACAGCCCATGTCTGACTCCATGGTAAGTCGCTTGAAGAACGCGTGTTACTCACGCCAGACAACAGAGAAATTACAAATATATTACTTAAATATTTAGCACCCAGAACAAACACAAATGTCATCATGTATATATTTGCCCTGGGTGGGAATCGAACCCACACCTCTTGGCGCACAAGATAGGATCGCTACTATATGCGCCATCAGGACCGTCAAAGATGTAGTCTTTGGTACTGTAGCCTCTTCAGAAACCGGCTTCTTTGGAAGGTTGGAAGTCATCAAACCTGCAATCGAGACGGTTCGCAATGATCCAAGAAAACTGCTTATTAACACGGCTCAGTTAAACAAGGTCCATTCTAATCTGGCTCGGGCTGATCTATCTAGAAATGACCTCTAAAGTAACAAGTTCAGAAATAATTTTCTTAAGGATCCTATGTATTTATGCAAATTTGACCTCTTTAATTGAATAACTTAGTAGTTTTAGATATGAACGTTGTACATAAATCAGTCGACGGACGTCTACTCGCGGTGGAGGTGGCATCAAGAGAGCCGGTCGCCGGCTGCGGCCGCCCCACATTTTGGGATGTAATTGGTATTGTATTTGTCGCCGGGTCAGCCCAGAGTGGCGCGTGGTCTGATGTATAAAGCTCGCCAATACTTTTGAGAAATCTCACAAAATTCGACTTCCGCTTAAAGCTATTATTCCATACAAATAAACTGAGTTCACTCATTCGTTTGGATTATTTGCTTTAAAGGGAAATAAGTTTGTCAAGCAATTTACTTCAAATTTTACTTTACAAACATAGACATGCATATTGGAATCGCTACGAGGTTCTCATCACACCGAACAATGTCCCGTAGGTAAGTATATAGATATTAAATGCTATTTAAATACTATGGGTATGCTCGAATCTTATTTTTTTGAAACTTTCAGTTTATTGAGCGACTTCTACCTAGAAATAATACCCATGAATATAAATAAAAAACAAATGTACTATGGATATTTTTTTCAAATAGAGCTGTTAAGGAATGAACAAAGAAAATATATGAGATCTTTTGAATTTCGCCTAGTCGACGACAAGATTCCATTCGCTCCTCCGAGCAGGAAGTAACAAAGAAACCCTTATGCAAATTGTGGCGGCTCCGTTGCACTGTTTTGATCTTTTTATGTTCTGTCTTCGAGCTCGATTCAAAAGCTCTTTGTAGACGACGGCTGATAATCAGGTGGATGCGGGCTCCGGCACTAATCGGGGTAAGTACGTGTGTGAGATCTAGTCGCCTGGAGGAGGAGCGAAGGGCGGGGGGGGGGGGGGGCTCGGTCTATTTGTGCTCAATCAGTCGTCTCGTCAGTATTGCGTTGATGTAGCGACGCCGGAGCACCCAGTCTCGGTTTCGATAGTTGACCGAGCGATCAGTCGCAGTCGCCCCGCGGCCCGAACTCCTCCACACATCTGCACAGCAGGCTGTACTCTCCATGGGATGCCAATCTATGATACAACTATAGCCTATACTAATGGCTCGTGCCTGAGTATACCTTTGCGGAATGTGCAGCTTTGATATTCCAAGATCTGTCAAAGTATAAGGTGTGCATTCTTATTATTATAGTTATTTCTGTAACACTAACTAGTTTTTCTTACCCTTCGAACCTACGTTAACCCGAATATACTAAAAATATTTTGTGGTAGGGTAGGTGAAAGTTCGTAACGCAGAGCATGCTAAAATATCGATAATATAGCTGTCGATATGAAGCCGCCACTAATTTACATACCCCCCCCCCCCAACCCTCCAATCGCGGCGCTTCCCCATCACCAAGCGCGATCACTGACGACACTTTGTTATCTCCACGGAGATAAATTTAGTTATTATGTAATGGTTCCATATATTTATAAATACTTGACATGATATTAAATAATTGTATGCTAAAAAGGGTCTATATTAATGTATTATAATAGAAACAATAAATAAATATACAAGAATATATAAATAAAAATATAGTAATGAAAGGTAAAAAGCCGCGACGTTACAAGATACTCATGCAGCTGATGGTTGCACCGCGTCACTCGGGCTAAATCTAAATATTCATCACAAGTGTTGCCTAACAAATAGATAGACTCGCAGACACATTGTTGCATTGGTTTTGAGGATTGAGATTTATTTACTGGACGGAGAGGTCTACTCTCACAAAAGTCGTGTGCAACGGTTGTTCTCTGCTATCTCTCGACCGTGTGATTTGTCGGCTTAGTCTAATAAAACAATTCAATGCTTTTTTATGATAGAGAAAAGATCTACATGCGCGGCTCACGCTCGACGTGGTGGTGTAGTGGTAAACCTAGCCTAACCTGGTGCCTAACATGCGCTGCGATAGAGAGGTCTCGCGCACGTCGTTGCTCAAGAATGTTGCACTTACACTGGTTTCTATTAAAAAGATTTGCCCTGGAGTCTGATTATAAGCCGGTGTTGTTTCAACAATAATAAATTGGATGAATCTGGTGCAATCGCTCCAAGCTACTAGAAATCCCTTACTGGACTCTATTCCAGACACTGTAGTTGCACCTGTTGAAACTGATCACTCAATTGAAGCACTGAGTAGTCACCTTATCACCGCCACCCCTAGAATGTCGTGGGAAGTTGGACGTCGGATGTGGGACGTGGGATGTCGGATGTGGGACGTAAGACGTCGGCTGTGGGACGTCATATATACTTAGACTATAAGATATTGCTTTTCCAAGCATTTCGGAAGTTCGAACGTGCTTTTAAGTCGGACAAGGTGACCAGAATGCCAGCCCTTGAACCGCCCTGATAGTTCCGTCGCCTTCCCAGACGTTGAGAAAACTAAATGCCTGGCATAGAGCTTTGTATCCTAATGCAGTCTTAGCACCCTACCCTTGTAATAAAATCCTCTGGGTCCATCTGAGGTCGAACGGTTAACTTAATAGCTGCTGGCGTTCCCGCCACTCTTCGCCTTCGGCGATCGCTGTCGGTCCCGCTCAGATATCGCGAGCTTTGGTTTGCTTTCGCGCGTTAGCGGGGTCGCGGCCGCGGGAAACGCGGTATGAAATCGGGCATCGGACCTATCATTTATGAGAGGCCCCCCACCTTCTTCTTTTGGTGGCGCTGGAATTGACGTCTGAGTAGTCCAGCAATAGGTTCGTCCAGCCACTTTTGGATCACTGTTAACGAAGTCCCGGCTCAGACGGGACTTGAAGCCACCTTATTAAAGCTCTCCTGATAACTTCGTATGCCTTTTATTGGTTTTTTTATTTACATCGGTGGGCGCAGTAGCGCTTTTTTAAACAATGCAGAAGTGTTTGACAAAGTGTGGCTGTGACAATGGTTTAATTTATAGGCTAGACTTACTTGCAGACTAATTCTCATTATGTTAATTTTTGTCGAATCGCTCACCCGATTCCGGCAGCATTCCTCAGGGTTCTTAACTTTTTTTTTCACTTTACGTAAACGATATTATCAAGATCCCGGGGGGTAAAATTGTTGTCTTCGCGGACGACACTGTCTTAAACTACTCTGTTCCAAAAAGGCATTTGCGTCATGAGCTGCCTTCAAACCGCCGCGAACGCCTCAGGCGATTGGTAGCCACTTATGAGGCTAATCGAAGTGCATCCCGAAAAAGTTTAGCAATGTACTTCTGTCAAAATCTACTTAATACAGCAAAAAACATGACTGGCGATTTAGGTACGATCTCCCTCTCCAACCGGCTGGTTCCCGGGGCTACGTACGCAAGCAGCGTTTCCTTAAAATTGAAACTGCTGCACCGTGGTTCATTTATAGCAAATATGCATGCGACCGCTGTCTCCATTTGATTCGTGAGTTTGTGTCTCACCTTAGACAACTTGCCGTTACTTTGACAAGGCGCCCCATCGTAAATAGGACTACTCCATTGCTTAACTGTCAGCATTCGTGTACGTAAACCGAGATATATCTTTCTGGACCCCTCTAAAGGCATCATGGTTTATACATCATGAATGACCTTACCGTGATTCACTAAATACCCTATGTATAAATAGAAAGGCAAAGAGTGGGTATTTAGGGTGTGGTTTGGGTATTTACCGCACTCGCCGGCGACTGCGTGATATCCCTTCCCACATAGCGCATACCGATCGCATTAGGGCGATTGGGCGCAATTCATCCTCTTTAAAGTCTTTCCACATGAAGGCCACTCATGTCGAGATCCGTACCTTGAGTAATCGGCGTAGGTTTCATTCAAATTTGGCGGACAAAAAATAGGTTCTGTGACGGTACCTCAAGAAGAGTTTTCATGTCCTAAAGTGTTGCGAGTTGAAAGTTTGTTTGTTTTTATTAGTTTGCATATTTTTCGTTTAGAATTTGAATTCTAAATTGATGAAAAAAAAATTGATGTAGTATAATGCGGACCGGTCATTGTGCACAAATCCGTCGTCCGCGGACGTCACTCGCGGGCGCGCGCCGGATGTGGTCGGGGCCGCACAATGGGCTGACGCTGCGCGCGACTGTCAACAGCTCCTGGAAATTAACTAATCGTGGTCGCGAGCGCCGTACCCTCACATCCTTCGAACACACGTACAGGGGTATTTCGGATCACACAACACCGCCGGCAAAATGAAGGTTTATTTGTAAATTTTGCTGGAGGTATAAATACAATACGCTACTTATAAGAGACACTTAACATACGAGTTAAATAAATCCGCATTGATTCATTTGTCATCAAGTGTCTCCAATGTGTTGCAGGTCACCATACCTGCCCGGAAAAGGATAAAAAAAAATGTGATGTAAACTATGAAGACAAGCTTGATTCATCACTGTAATTAAGTTTCATGAGCTTCGAAAGGGTCGTGAATGAACGGTGTAATGTAAATGCATCGCAGGCGTCGACTCGGCTCCGCACAAACGGACCGCCGGCCGCAGCCCGCGATAGCTGCATGCAGATAACGGCGTCCCCGTGTATTCGTTTATAAATTGTCTTCATAGTGAAAGTCGAACATCAATTAAAACTACATGCGGCCACCGAACCAGTACATACTGTGTTTTGGTGGAGCTCCGGGTACTGAGCTATTGGATATAATCGGATATTGTTAGAAACCATCAAACATAATACACACCCTATTTTTTCATAAAAAATACTGTAAGATAGTAATGTTTCGCCGACTTAGCAGTCCGGATGCAAGCGAGGTGCGTTTCCGAGTGCTCCCGTGTATTCCACCATATCTGTGACCATCTATAATTATTTAATCAATGACACCTATGTCGACGCCGCGCGCCGTCGCGACGTCAGCGGGACAAAGGAAAATAAAAATAGATGGCGCGAACACGCCGACAAAATGCCAACGTGACTTTGAAAAAACTCGCGAGATGACAATGCTAAATCCTTACACGGATCGTCTTTTGTGAAAATGCTTTATAATTCCTGGGATATGTTGATTTTGACGGCCTGTTCGTGAATGAAATGACGCCTTTATTCATAGGTTGATATCGGTTTAAGTTACTGAATACCACAAAGAAGTAAGTATGTATTGCTTTCAAGTAGCACGAATAACACATTTTACCTTAGTTTTCAAGACAAGCGTAACGCAGCTGTATTTGTAAGAAACATTGACGATAAAGGTAATTTAACTACTGGTTATGTATTTTTTTCCGCGTGCGTACATTCGTTGAAAACGTCACAACTACGCATCTGTTCCATGCTTCCGACGTTAGGTCTTTGAAAACAATGAAGAGCTTATAACTATAAGTATCGATGTTTCACCGACTTTCAGAAGTTCTTGACCTGATTCAGGGCCATTCTAATCTTGCTCAGGCTCAATCCCGGATATCCTGGGAGAAGTGACGGGCCAGCTTAGCTCTTGGGTCTTTGGCCAAAAAGCTACTTGCACATCTTGGCAACTGAAGCGTACAACTC
The DNA here is from genome assembly GCA_020976665.1 of Heortia vitessoides. NCBI lineage: Eukaryota > Metazoa > Arthropoda > Insecta > Lepidoptera > Crambidae > Heortia > Heortia vitessoides. Next base: position 11,944,044 of record JACJUM010005600.1, on the reverse strand, counting down.
TCCATAGAACCTTCCGATATCCCCTAGTATCTCGGCCTAGGTCGACGCGACACCGCACCGCCACCTACTCTCTTCAGTTTAGCCATCAGGCTTTGTCCAATAGACATATTTCTTGCCCTTTAGAGCCTTTGTTTCGCTCAACTGCCTTTTTATTTTTTTTGTAGTCAAGAGATGGATGTCATGACGTATGGATTCTAAAATATGCCTATTACTTCGCGTCTCTGGAAGACCACAGTGTCATCGAGCGTGCCATAAGCCCAAGAGTGTGATCGAGGAGTTTATGAGGTCTATTTGAACGGTGAGGTCTAATGAATTTAGACCCCACCTTCTGAAGAGTTTCTACGAGCCTGACGCAAGGTTCTCTAAGCAATCAAAAGATTGAAAGCTTGCGCTGAAAGCTCTCGGTAGCCTGGATGGATATGAACTCGAATAGCTGTATACCTATTCAATGGGCCTTTTACTATCCTGTGATCACTATAGGTTTTAGCCCAGTGTATGACGGAGACATCATTGTATATTTGTTCCTTGTTCTTCAAGGTGAATTCTATCTCATTTCTCGCAGAGTCATCATGATCCATCTAGGTTTATTTTCTGTGAGGTGGCTTCTCGAAAAAAGAGTTCATCGTAATGAGTTCCCCTAGAAAAGCAGCCAGTCTCTAGGCTATCCGTTTTTTAGACCAGATCCCTTGAGGTCTCGTAGCCCGTTTCGAAACGGCCTCACTTTTAGCATATCGCCGTCTTTTTCACCCAACCCGGCGTTAAAGTCGTGACGATAATACTGCTGTGTGCATGTGTGTGGGTGTACGTGTGCTTGTGCATGTGTGTGTGCGCTCACACATGCACACATGCGTATGCATATGTATGTATACTGCACATGCAACATAATGCACTAGTAAACATAATGCTTGTTGCCTTCCGTTGTGCTGTTTCATTTGTATTTAATTTTTTTTTATTTGTTAATATGTATAGTAATATGTAAGGGTTTTTTTGGTTGTTGTACTTGTGTAGTATAAACTAATGTATAAAGTTGTAAACCTTCCGAAAGAAATAGAGTTCGCTATCATTATGTGTCGTCATCATCATATTAGCTACTGGAAGTTCACAGTTGGGCACAGCCCACCCCAAGAAAGCGTGAATTCGGCCCTTATTTGCCGCGCTGGGCAATCGCAGACCGCAGTTTTCACGATGGAGATGCTGCTACCATTCCCCGCCCTGTGCATTTGAAAATATACCGCCATCTGTCGGTTCTGGTACCTTAGTTGCCTCTAACGACATCTAATACAGAGGGAGGTATTACTCTACTCCGCTAGTACGTACCTCACTATTAAGTGTTATCATTACAGCCATTGGAGTCCACTGCTGGACATAGGCCTTCCCAAGAAGGGGGAATTTTGACCATAATTGCCACGCTGGGCAAGCGTGTTGGCAATCGCAGAGCGCAGTTTTCACGACGGGGATGCTGCCCATCCCCGCCCTGTGCTTTGAGCTGCACGGTTACGAATGGATATACCGCCATCGGTTCTAGTATCTTAGTTACCTCTAACGACACCTGATACAGAGGAAGGTACTATTGTACTCTGCAGGAATCTCTCCGCTCACTATTATGTGTAAATAAACAAATTTGAAGGTTATACAGTTTGCGCATTAATATTAGACAATACATTTATTTATGTAAATCAACAAAACAATTCCATAACTCAGCTTCAGTGATACTTCCTGCGATGGTCTACGTGTGTTGTTCCGAATCGAGCCGTGTACAATGTGTTGAATAAAAACAATATCCAAGATTGTATCTGTTTATCTTTTGTATTAAAGTCTAATTGACAAGTGTACGCCAGAAGCTCGCGACGACGACAAAGACTATGGTCCGTCGCCAGCGGTGATACCACGTCCGGCACCGTACGCCACCGGCCTGCACCGTCCAACCTGGCCAATTGATCGGCGACCTCTTTGGGAAACAATTTATTGTGCCCGCGTCAGACAACACGGACGGCGAACAAATAAAACGCCGCTTCTGATTTATATCGCTCCGTCCAATATTGATTCGACATTTTTATTTTAATGCTTAAAGTGTTCAAGGATTTAACACGCATTTTACAGCATTGGTTTGTTTCTGGTATTACTCCTTTGTTTGTATTAGGAGTTAACACAAAATAATCTTAAAAGTGCGCGAGGGGGCCACGTAATTAGAGTCATTGATCTTTAAGTAAGAAGACACACAGGACATTGTTCAAAAGAGTATTACATCAAAGTTACCTATAATATGGTTTCAACGTAAGTTCTCGTTTGCAAAATTGTTGAAATAAATCCTTTAATTTACATAAACAAGGTATAAATGATGACAAAAAACCAGAATTCTAGATCATGTTTCACAAATAAAACAGCATACAAGCCATTAAAAATCTCACATTACATACTCAACATTTCAGTAATAATTATAATTAGTTAGTAAATTTAAATACATTTACAAAATGTCAAACAGCCATTCCCTTAATTAATTAAATAATAAGCTATTAAGTAGTTCTAATTAATTAGGCACATTGCAACAGAACTTTTACATAACAAATTCATCGATCAAATGTTCAAAGAATTTGTTGGGTTGTTGAATATAAGTTTGAAAGATTGTTTAGGCAGAATTTAGCTCTATTTCAGTCTGTTCTATTACCGCAAATCATCAAACCATACCTTAAAACGAATTCTACATACGCGCTATTACTTAATATTGCAGTATTTTTATTAGTTACTGTTGTGACTTAACTTGAAGCATACACGAATTTATTTATTTGATTAGATATGTTTATCTTATATTCCCAGTTTAGGAATTGGTCTATTGTTACTTTAAGAAATGTCGCGTTTGTAACTTATTGATTTTAGTAATATTTAATTTAAAGTATATATTTCTTGTGTTTCAGTTGAATTAGTTATATCTGATTCATCGAGTCATTCATTTAACGAATCAATAGCTTTATGTCAATTTTTATCGACACAATATACATGTAGTATGTGTGACGACATAATTTCAAATATGTCATTTATATTATAATATAAATAAAAGAGTATCTAAAATACTTCCCTGGGGAAACGGTGCCCGTTTCTATTTTCCCTAAAACAATACCATCGCATTGTTCATCAATTTATCAACAATTACATATTGTTTACGATTTGACGATAAGAACTGAAATATAATATAATATACACCTCTCACACCTTACATCAAGAATAATCAATTATTACTTTAGAATACATACATTCAGTGTACATTATAAGAACTATAACATCCATTATTCATTCTTCTGAGTGATATCTTCCTATTCTGTAGTTTATTATGATTTCTTATTAGACCAGGACGAAAAACAAGCACACACTCCTCTTGATAATGGTCGTCACTGCAGCCTACGGACGCTCGTCATATTACAAGGATTTCACTAACACGTTGCCAACCTTGTGTCTCTCTCTTCCTCACTCTTCAAACCGGAACACAGCAATGCAAACGATGCTTTTTGGCGGTAGAAATAAGTAAGAGTGAGGTACCAGTGATGCAGACGACCTTTTGTATAAGGTCTACCTCATGGTATACCAGAAAGAAACCTACCAATAACAAAAAAAAACGCAAGGGATTGTTGTGAGACAGGTAATTAAGTAACGAACGACGAAATACGAAGAAAACATGACTTTCAATAAATAACCATTCCACAACCACCAATTCATTCCAATAACTTCGAAATAGTTAAGGTTCATAACTAACTTTGCACCCCGTTTAACCGTTTAGGGGGTGAATTTTCAAAAATCCTTTCTTAGTGTCCCCCTACATTATTAAAGGAACCCCCGTGCAAAATTTCAAGATTCTATTATTATAGTTTAAGCCCTGTTTTGATATGTAAGTCAGTGATACAGATGATATTGAATTTACGGCAAGAATATGAAACAAGGTGAACGCCCCGTCCATTCGGTGTTGCGGGTTCTCGTGCAATATAGGGTACGTTTTTTAAAAGACAAAAGTAAATGGGGTTTCCAGTGCGATCGAACAAACGGTTGTATATCAGTTGTGCAGAGAGAGTTATTTGTGCGATTTAGATATAAAATTTAATTTATAATTTTGTGTTTTACTTCAGTCAGTGATATTTCTTTTATGAATGAACCTATAAACACTCTAATGTCATACTTTTATAATTAACGATTGATAAAAAAGAAAGTTACGTAATCGTTCAAATGGTAAGATTAATTTAAAAATAATTTTGTGTTTATGATAATATTGACTAGAAAAGAAATTAAATAGTTTCAGGTTTCTAGCGAGACCAGCACTTTTCCCTCTTTGTTTCCCTTACAATTGTGCTACCGAAATTCAAGATCATACAGTTACAATGATAAGTTAAAAAAAACATTTTTACGAGGTAGCATGATGGAAGTGCGGTCCCATGGAAAAAGAATATAACATTCAGTATTTTTCAGAGTCAAATAGATATATTTATTATTTATTTGAATAGGCACTTTCAAATCGTCAAAAAAAAAACCAAAAAAGACTACGTGTATTTGAAATAAACCAGCCGCGCACTTTTTATGTCTCTTAATTAACGGATTTTGTGTACTGCAAAAGCAATTCACTGTATGAGATCCTTATCGCAATTTATCATTTGAAGGTATAACTTACTTATTAGTTACGATTCCTCATTAAAAAAATATCTATATTTGTTTTAAATTATTTATTTATTGGCTGTAACAAATTTAATAGATATTATCTATTTTTATTATTATTATTTTTTTTTTTTTTTTCGGATGAACCTAGTGCTGGACTACTCAGACGTCAATTCCAGCGCCACCGAACAAGAGGGCGGGGCCTCTCATAGATGAGAGGTCCGATGCCCGTAAAACAATCTCGCGTGCCCCGCGGCCACGGCCGCGCGTCAGCGCGGCCGCGACCGCGCGTCAGCGCGGTCGTACTGGGCGACCGCGCGGTAGCGCGGTCGCACTGGGCCGCGAGGGCTCGCGAGATTTAAGCGGGACCGACGGCGTGTCCGAGGGCGCCTCTAGAGGCTCGACCTAGGCTCGGCCGCCGTCGTTACTATGGATGAATTAAATCATATCAAAAGAGGACGGACAGATTGAGCCCGACAGCCCTAGGGCTGTCGGTTAGCGCTCGTGGGTGTGGGGGCTTCACGCGTTCGCCGGCGAACGCGGTGTACCGCTCTGTTGTACGAGTGCATGTGTAGTGTAAGTGATCGTGTTGTGGTGCCAGTGAGAGGGCGAGAAAGGACTGCGATTTTCGCGGTTGTGCTGTCGGGCGGGTCGTCTAGGACGTGACGCGGTCTGCGAGATCGGGCGTGGACGTTTTTCCGAGCGACGTATTTTGCGGCCTTGGAGATTAATGGGTTGGGGTGATTAACGGCCCCATCGAAGAAACGGCGCGACGCTTCTTTCATGTATTCGCGAATCGTGGGAAGGTCGAGATCGTGATGTAGGCTCACGTTGCGGACGTACCACGGGGCGTCGGTCGCCCTGCGCATGAATTTATTTTGTACCACCTGAAGGGTTTTAATATGACACGGGGCCGCGTGAGCAAACACGGGGCTTGCGTAAGTCATTACTGTGCGGATACAGGCCTTGTAGATAGTTCTCTTGTGGCGGAGGGACATCTTACTTTCGCGGCCGATGTAGTAATTGAGTCTACCTAAAATGTAGGCGGCCCTATTGCTGACTATTTTTATGTGGGGTCCGAACGTCATGCCGCGATCCAGAGTGACACCTAAATATTTGACCTTGTTAACCCAGGGGATGGGTCGATCGAATAGTTTAAACGCTCCCACTTCGCGGCGCATACCGTTCGCGCCGTGTCGACTTGACCTCGAGAAATGTACGGCTGCACTTTTCTCGGGGTTTATTTCGACACGCCACTTGCGAAACCATTCGCCGAGTACATTCACCGCGCGTTGGAGGCGCTTGTAGCTACGGGAGGGGTCGCGATTACGGCCCGCATCGTACAGGGCCGTATCGTCCGCGAACAGGGCTAACTCTACGCCCGGAGAGCTGGGCATATCGCACGTATAGAGCGCGAATAGGATCGGAGAGAGCACGGATCCTTGGGGGACGCCGGCTGAGATGGGGTGTCTGCTGGAGTAGGAACCCTCGACTCGATACCTGAACGATCGGTTCGAGAGAAAATCTTTGATAATGAGACATAGTCTGTCCGGCACTCCCTGAAAATGGAGTTTAAATACTAGGCCGTTGTGCCAGACTTTGTCGAAGGCTTTCGCGACGTCAAAGAACAACGCCGTCGTCCCTTGCGGTCGGCGTCGTTCGTTGAGGCGCGAAAGGATATGTTCCGTGAGGCGGTGGAGTTGATGGACACATGAGTGCCGGTTGCGAAAGCCGAACTGTTCGTCTGCCATAAGGCCGTTGTCGTAGACGAACCCTCGCAATCGTGAACAAATGAGGCGCTCATATAACTTGGCCAAGGAGTTGAGCAAGCTAATGGGCCTGTAGGAAGTGGGATTTCGTGGGTCTTTACCGGGCTTGTGAATGCCAATGACGGCGGCGTCCTTCCACGCGTCGGGAAACACGCAGTTGGACATGGCCGCGTTAAAGATAGTCACAAGCAGGCAAATAATATGGGCGGGGAGAATGCGTAGGACGCGGTTTGTTATACCATCCGGACCGGGGGCTTTGTTTGCCTTGAGATCGCGAATGACGTCACGGACCTCCACTGGCGTGATTGGGTCTAACGGCGGTGCCGTCGGCGGCGCGAGTTCTAGCTTTTCGACTTCGTCGTCGACGTAATGCACGAAGGACTGGTTAGTGGGGAGTGTGCTAACCGAGATCTATTTTTAATTTAAGAGTAGGTTATTTATAATAGCTATTTTACTATATTTGAGATACACTGTATACAAGGTAATTTTTTTATTATCGTTCAATGTTAAATAAAATGTATATAATTTTATTAAACTCTATCTTTTACAAGAAATAGTAAATCATTTATGTAGACGAGGAACAGGAATGGTTCAAGAATGGAGCCCTGTGGTACGCCCATTGAAACACCTTCACATACACCCTTTGCACTCTATATTTAATTTCAGGCAAAACCTGTAACCCCGTCGTGACGTGGTTTCCTAACCGTCGTTTCATGATGCACACAATGAAAGCTTAGGAAAAATCGCAAAAATCTCCTAGAGCAACATGCGATTCTCTATGAGCAATTCCCAAGCATCAAGAATATTTTTAAAAGCTTAACACTAGCATCGGTTGTTGATCAACTCCTTGTGAAACCAAATTCATTTGTGTGCATGTTATTATTATTATAAAAATGTTCCAACAATTGCAATAAAATTTTTTTTTCAAACATTTTTCTTAATGTGTGTAGTACTGATATTGGTCTATAATTAGTGTCAGAAGTACAGAATAGCGGGAAAATTTTACTTCATTTTATTAGATCAGGATAGTATACAATTAAACATAAAACGAATATTACACAAATTACGGAATAGCACACTTAGTGCTATTCCGTAATTTGTTTAAATTTTTGTGAAAAAAAAATTTCATTTAAGTTTTGTGACGCACCAGCTCACGGGACAGGCAAACATATCTGCGACGAGGAAGTGCTGCCGATAGCTCAATGACAAGAGTAAAGGTTCCGTGAAGAAGGGCCGGGTGGGAGGGTCGGGGCGGGGAGGGGTGGATCATGCAAATACGGGCAACTGATTGAGCACAAACAGACGAGTAACTTATTTATTTCTTGGAGATAAGATAGACCCGCTCTGTTTAAATGTTACGATGCTTGCAGATTAAATTAATGTTTGATTAAATACAACCCATGCACCGGGCCAAACGTGAATTTGTATTTTAAGGATTCCGATAGTACATACTTGCAAATGTTCGTGACATGAAACAATCAAATACCTGTCTAAAATGTTTAAACATTCGAACATGAAACTACCTCGCGAAGGGCAAACAGCTAAATAAACCGGGTTTCGAAGCCGTTCAAAAGGTAATTTTATAAATGAAATATCTACATGTTAATATGCGAAGCGAAAATCTGTTATTAAGGAAATGCGCGATGAACATAAAAATTAACGAGGATAAAGTAAATGAGAAGAAGAAGAGTTTCAAGACATTTTGTTTTGTACAAAATGCACCAGAAATACATAAAATTAATTGAAATAAACATTACACACACTACTGCTTGAAAAGCACAACTTGTGAAAGAGATTACATTATATTTGGTTTTATTGAATTTCAAAATGTTTTTAATGACATTAACGAGATAAATTTGAACTTAAAAGTTTAATGAAATGTGGTCAAATTTCAACCACCGGGCGACCCCCAGTAGACCCTTTATCTGTAGTTTCAAGTAAATAATAATAAATTCACATAACATTTCGTGCGTTACCTATCTCCTACTCTACTCCTGGTTTAGTTGCTTAAAGCATTTATGTTACGGGCGTCACACAATAGAGGAATTACAATAATAGTATTTAAGTATAACTTAACTAATTATATATATAACGTATAACTTAATAAATGATTGAAACACAAACCGGCAGAATAGCATACTATTCTATACCTTCCCTGTACCAGGTGTTGTAAAAAACGACAAAGGTACCTGAACCGGCTGAAAGAACAGAAAGACGGCTGTATATTTATGGAGTACTCAGTTACAATCTGGAAAAGGGTCGCTCATTAATGAGCGATCTCGCTTATTCCTCTGGTGGCGCTGGATTAGAGTTGTTCTGCATTGGGTTAGTAGTTAGAAAGAATGTAAGGACTATAACCGACTTTCATACCGGTACAAGTAACTATGAACACGAAAGTATAGTATATACATATAAGATGCCAGTTTCTCGAGCGCGACTGTCGCACCCCGCATGGGCCCCTCTTTATTATAAAACGCGCTCACTCTACAAGAACGATTGAATTGAAACGAACCCAAGAGACGTGGAAGGAGCTAAACACTGCTGCCGCTGTCGACCCCCCCACTTGCATCACACTACTTGTGCTGAGAACAACGAGCGCTGCATTGTGACATTCTCCGCAGATGTGAGTAAATCATTTTCAATGCTTTTATCTCTGAAACTACTAGTTTTCGTTTACTAGACCTTAAATAAAGGTCGTATACCTAGTCCATTGGTGTCACTCTCACTTATTTCTACAGTTAGTCGGGAGAAGTTATATGCCTGAGTTCCAGTTAAAAGGATGAGAGAGGCGAGAGAGGTGAAGACGCTGCTTGATTGATTGGTTTTTGGCATGATGTTTATTCTTTGTTATCAATCGTTTTTTAAATGAGTATTTATTAAATTTGACTATAACTCAACTCGTGTTACTAACTGAAGAAATGTAAATAAATGTTGGTAAACATAAATAAATAAATAAAGTGTGACAAAATATTTTCAGCAATCAAGATCGTCCATAAACTACGGTAGCACTTAACATTATGCGAGCCGTACGTTTGTTTGTCATCATAATAGTATTCACACAACACATCTAATAAATTGAAATTACTCCGTGGTAAGTCGCCTTAAGCACTTGTATTACGGACGCCAAACTAGAGAGGTATAAAAATATGATACTTAAATACATATATTTAACACCCAGACACGGGACAAATACAAATATAATAAATACCTCACTATGACTAAAGTGAAGATTGTTTGCCAACTAAGTATAAGTCAATATATTTATGTATATAAGAAATCAAAGAAAAAGTATGGCAGGCCCAGCCGTCGCGGCTGCTGACCGTACATTTTTAATGTCTATTGACAGTTGTTTCCTTCCTGTAAATCTTTTTTTTATAAATTATCTCCCTGTTTTAAACATGTCTTTACATGATCCCCGAATGCTGTATGAATGAATACTGAGGCTGACCTGACTTATTTTTATCATCATTATATTTTTTTATCTAATTTTTTCATTGGCTTTTATCGTTGTTGCATGTCAGCCCAAACATATCGTAATACTATACTAAGCATTAAAAAGGAAGGAAGGAAGTGTTGTACATCTACTTGTTAAATCGTTGTATTAATGATTCTTGTATAGTTTTGTATTTAATACATTCCATGAGAATATGTTGTAGGTCGACTTTCAAACATTACGTGTCATTGTTAGAGGTATAAGTATTTTTCACCATTGACAGGCATTTCATTGGGATTGGGAAAAATTGGAAATAAACTTAAAATGTCTGTACTAATTTTTTATCAATGAAGAATGGTGACAATAATGACTTAAGCAGTTCATGAATGCTTTGCATATACGAGCGTTGACAGAAGTATGCTAAGCATTTAAAACAGTAATTATACATTTTACATAATTTTGACGTTAAACTGAATCTGTTTCATAATAACTGTACAAGAACGAAATTGTGAGCTTACTAGCAAATTACAGCGCATTACTGACATTTATGAATATATCTAATGAATATAAATTATGATCCCATAAAAAATAGGATCATCAAGCCGTGGGCAGCCTCCAAACTACTTTCGTGTAAACGTAACCAAAGTAGAATGCAAGAGAAACTTGAAAGTATAAACCAAATAATATTGTCTTAAAGTTAACTGATAAGCGTTTTCGTAACTTTTGTAATAACATTTTGAGGTCGCTGCAGCTTGGATATGAGATGTCCGAATTAAAAAAACGTACAATTAAATTAGAACAGACATGGAATCATATAAAAAATATAAGAAATACTAATTGTGTACACGGATCTCCTGTTATGTAAATAAATATAAATTATTTAAATGAATATTTTCCAATCACCTGGCGAGCAAAATAAATCGTACCGTAAATAGCAGTCACCGACTCCTGCCGCTCTCAGCAAAACTCTCGGGCAACTTTAATGGTTAATGAAGACGAAGTCAAGAGAATAATTCGTACTCTTTACTCTGGTAGTACTGTTGGTTGAGACGGCGCCTCAGGCAACTTGTAAGATCCTGGAGTAGTTTAATACCTTGCGTCGGCAATGTCCCGCATCTGTAACTTATCCACAAGCCATGCTATATTTCCTCGAGCTTTGAAAGAAGGAAAGAAGCTGTTATGCATCTAATTTTAAAGAGTGATGATTGGAGCGATGTAAATAACTACTGACCTATTTCCGTGTTGGCTGCCCCCTCGACGGTGCTGGAGTGTATACTGAGCAATGACCATATAGGCTTTCTCGAGTCTGACAAACTTCTTTTAGCAAATCAGTATGGTTTTAGAAAGACTCTCCACTGAAGACGTAGCAATTTCTGTGACTCAACATTTAGCGCAAGAAATAGAAGGAAGATTATATTTTATTATGCGTATTAGTATTCTTGGAATACTGTTAGGCATAATCAAATATAATCTCCTCCCACTGTTTCACTTAATATCTTTATAAAAAAATTCGAGTTTCATGGTATACGGGGATAAATTTTCAATATTTTGACTTTCTGTCAGATATATGCTCCGTATTAGTATTGACAGATACTTGAGAAATAAGAAGTCCATTTGCTGTGGCGTTTCACAAGGTAGTATCTTGGGACCTTTTCCTCGTCTACGTGTACGATCACTGTCAACTACCTACCTTACTATTATATATATGTACTTGAATGAAATTTCATTACATGAATTTGCCTGCGCTTCGCGGCGGTCGGGTTGACGCGTCATTCAATGGCGTATGAGACTAAGATATTTTGTATGTGCAATTCATTGTATTTATAAACCAAATAGAGAAAAGTAAAGGATACAATTGAGGGAGCAATATTAATGAACTTAAATGACGTTTCTTTGTATTTTCAGAGTAACAATTTGTTTATTTTGAAAATTCCCAATAATATATCTTATATACATGTATATATATGTATATATATATTGCAGTATCATCAGCGTACGAGAAAATACGTAATACAATATATTTATTGTATAACATATTTTAGCTATTTGTTTCCCTCGTTTCAGTTTGTAGCTGTTCGATATTTCTAATAGTTAAGTATTTTAATTGTTTTATTTTGTAGTATGTGTAATTTGTGTGTGTAGATTTGGCAGCACTTTCCTAGATTTGGTTAATGTGTAAGAGCGTGCTTCTATTAGAGCATTATACATTCTGAAATTTAATTTAATTGGAATGTATATGAAAACTGTGCGGAGAGCGACCTGGAGTAATATTAATTGCATGTCAAATTGGCGTCAATAATATTTCTCAGTTTATCTGTGGCGCGTAAAAAGATTTAAACGTGTATTATTTATTGTCAGTGCTGTGAAATAGGGAGCGACAAAGGTACCTGTACGGACAGATAGCAGTATATCCATCCGATAGAGAGTAACTTAAATGCACAGGGCGAAGGTGGGCAGCAGCATCCCCATCGCGGAAGCTGTGATCTACGAATGCCAACACGCCTGCCCAGCACAACAGGTCTCCGTTCGGCAGTAGACTTCCAAAGGCTGCTATGATGGTGATGACTTATTTTAAGCTTAAAAAATGGTTTGAGAGATGTTTACGGACTAATATAACCGACTGAACCAGTATAACAATAGTTGGTGCACATTGATGATAAAAATCGAAAAGTAGCGGGCCCAGTAATGGCCCTTGTGGTATATCGTATATGGTATATAACCGCTACTATCGGTACTTTGGGAGTTACTGTTTTTCTATTTTAAGGATTTGAATTTTCTTTGTGATGTCAAGTTTTTTATTTTTGCACGCTTTGTTCTCCTGTAGTGTTTGTTACATTTACTTCTTCGACATAGTATTGTAAATTGTACTGCTGCATTAATGTCAGCAAACGCTGGTGAACCTAAATAAATAAATAAATAAATAAAGATTAAAAAATTATTTAGGATCTGTCAGTAATACTAAGGACTACCATTTTGTTTATTTTTTATTTTGTCATTATTTTGGCACTTTTTGCGTTGGTCACGTTCACACAGACAGACGGGATTGAGGACTTTGTTTCATAACATGTAATGAGTTATGCATTGTTATTACTTACTTCGAGCGCGGCCGGGGTGGCGCACAACAGCTCCAAAGACAGATGAGTTTATACAAATTAATGAAGAAAAATTGTTTTCGGTCCGGTGCGTGGACTTTTGCGGCCCCACAGGCTTAGGGGGGCGGGGGTGAGCGCGGGGGTGAGGGGCAATTAGCGGCGATGAGATAAAACGTGCAAAGTCCGCGAATGATTCAAGTTTTACAATTAAAAGTTGGCGCGACGCACCGCCGCCGCCGCCGCCTCGACAAAATCATTATGATCACTGCAACATTTAAGTCATTTGTCACACAAATACTGAACGTATTTAATGGTGGTGAGTTCAAGTGAATTTGTTGCTGAAGCGGGTGCCGGTAGTATTATGTATTTTATATTTCATTATTTGTGCTATGCTCTGCGGTTGCCACCACGCTTGCCAACCGCGGCAAGTATGGGCAAATACCCCTTATCTTGAGGAGGCCGATGTCAGTTCTACGGCTGCTGGGATCATAAAAATAACATCTTGTGTCTCCTTGCTGGGACATTAAATAGTAGGTCTGTCGCGGCACACACGGTCCCGGTGGTGCAGAAGGTAGTGATTCTATCTTGCGTGCCAAAGATCGTGGGTTCGATCTCCACCCAGCGCAAATGCTTATATGGGTCTGGGTGTTTAATATATGTATATAAGTATTATATTTGTGATTTCTCCAAGTGCTTTACGCTACTTATCTCGGAGTCAGGTATAATATATATATGAGATGTGTTACAGTTAGGATTTTCATTTAATCTTATTTTGTAGGATTTCTTGTCTCACTGTATAAATTTGTAGGTTGCAATGCAGTTGCTCGTTCGTGACATACTAAAGAGCGTTGGTTGGTTTTTTCTTAGCATTTTATTCTTAACATTAAAATCAGCTGCAGTTTGCTGCTACAATGCAGTTCCCGGAGCTGGAAGCCATATGCTATTGATTAGTATCGCTTGAAAGTACATGTATAAGTCTTACAAAATAATATGTAATCGACTTCATTTTGTACAGCATTTATTTTATTACAGGAGAAATATTACAATGTGCAAGTTAAATTATTTTAAAAATAGCTTTGACAGTCGCGATGCTATCTCAAAACAAACAATTAGAACAAACCGTAGGCAAAACGACGTTGGTGACTATGTCGTATTAAGTCGACCGATATAAGCGAGTGTCATTTAATACAATAAGTGATAATAAGCGACATTTCACTATAGCTGGAACAAGTGAAGTTGTCATACAAGTTGGTAAAACGTTTTTATAAAAAACAAACTTCACAATTACTTCAGATTAAACGTTTGGTCAATATAGGCGGAATTGTAAAACGTAGATTTTACTATAACTCTTTCAGGTTTCTACTCACGCTTCTTTGTATAACGTGAGTGTCATCGAAAACTACGCTTAACATCAAGCTGGCGTTAGGCTTGTCTGCAGTTTTAGGAATTTTTGAATAGAAAATTACTAAAACTGCAGAAATATCGCGCAAGTAGTTTCTAAGATACTCTTTAACAGTGGGCGCCGCCGGACACTCGAATGGACAAATCAGCGGTCAGCTGTTTCGGCGACAGTCGCATCATACGCCGAGCTAGTTTTGTTACTGCGGCTATCCGGAACCCGCACATGGTTGTACGGCGCATCTATTTTGTAGCGAATTCGTAGCCTAGCTACGAACTTTGAATGTATTTAATCTCGTAGCTTCATAGAGAAGCCAACGGCAGGCTGATATGAATGCCTCGGGACCGCAGCGTACTTATTAATACTAAATCAGGTACAAGTTTGTGTGTTGGCTGAAGGTTTGGTGCTGTACCTCGTTACACTATGGCTGTGTTGTAGATTGTAATTCGGTATCGCGATAAACGGAGTTGTAAAAAGGATATCTCAAACGAGATTGATGTTGTTGATTTACAAGTATAATGGCGACGTTCCGCCACCGCCCACCACCACCTGCTTCCGGTGCGTGCACACCTGGACTAGCGAGATGTCTTATTAGTTGTGCGTGGGCACTGAAAGGCCCGGTTGCCGTGCTGAAACATTAATATTAGAGAGTATTTTTAAGTAATCACCCGTTAAAAACATCGTAGACGACCGAAAAGTATGCCGTAGGGTACCGGCTTCTGTAGGTTCCGGTACCTCTGTCGCCTCTTACGACACCTGGCACATAGGGAGGTTCTATTCTACTCCACCATCTCCGTCCAGTTCTCTTGAATTTCGTTTAAGCTTTTAGAACACATATCTTTAAAGTGAACTAAATAACTGTTTGCGTCGTCAATCAGCCGTCATTGAATCACAGACAAAAGCCAAAAAAAATCAGGCCTGTAAATAGCCCTTATTATGGCCCATTAAGCCAGTTTCTTGAAATTTTTTGTGCTGCATTAACGTCTGGGGCGGTGCTGCAAGTTCCCTGTTATTGAACTGGAAAGAGCCCTAAGGTATGTGCTAAAGGTAATGTTCCATAAACCGTTCAGATACCCAACAGACCGACTCTATAATGAGGCCAAGATATTACGAATGAAGCAGCTATTTATATTAAGAAGAATTACTTCTTCACACACGAATCTCTCCGGACTACGGAACACTACAAGCTGCCCGTCTACAATGTAAAATAAAATAAAATAATCGTTGACTGGAGTCAGCGATACAAGCAATGTCTTTTCTGAAATAAAATTTATTTTTATTATATATAAAAATACTGATTTAATTTATTATTAATTATTATGATAATCACCTCATTTTTATTTGACATTAAATTTTTTTTTGTATTTTGTGTGTGGTTATAGTTGTTTTTCTTTGTTTTCAGAAAGGATGCTTTATATGGGTACTAAATAAAAAATAAAAAATAATTAATGGTCTGTCTTTTATTTTTTGGTTTTTTCCTTAAGCAATTAATCATAGTCATTTACTACTCAAATTGTAATTGTAAGTAATCACAGGCACTAAAATTTAAAGTTTGTCCCAAAGACTACAACAAGATATTAAAATATCAAACTCGTCTGCCAATATGATGTTTTGTGTCCGAGTTACCCCCTAAGCAAACTTTTATCCTCTGTCTCTGGAATTTATAATTATTTATATTGTTTTAATTTATTTGAATTATGTGTATTTTCTAGTAATTCAGAAACCCCATACACTATGTTTCAACCTTGTCACCCGTTTTTTTTCCCCTTAGGAGTTGAATTTCGCTGTATCACCCGTCTTAGTGAGCACCTACGTCCCAAACAAAATGCTAAATTGAACTTATAGAACTTGAATTTTCTAATTTATTTTAATTTTTATCAAAAGATGAAGCTGTGAACGGACTTAGTAAAGTGATGACGTTAGTTTTGTTGCTGTCATTTGACCATGCGCGCCGATCATGCGACCACCGCGCTCGCTGCGGTCGCGTCGCAAGTTTACTACGACTTCGAACAATTCGAACAATAAAATTGACTACAATGGAACTCTATCTAAAACTCCAAAAATGAAGTATTAGTTTCTATGGGTACTTAAACATATCGAATAGTGCATTACAGACGGGCCAGGTGGCGCAGATGGGAGTGATCCTATCTTATGCGCCAGGGGTCGTGGGTATTTTATGATGATATTTGTGTTTGTCCTGTATCTGGGTGTTAAAAATAATAAAAAAATATTATTTAAGTATTATATTTGTGATTGCTCTGTAGTCCGATGTTTGTAATACAAGTGCTTCAAGCGACTTATCATGGAGTCAGGCCGATGTGTAGGATGTTGTGGGAATACTTTCAAATACATTAGATAATTCTACTTATTAAGTTAACAAATTCTTCCGTCCACAAAATGTAAACATTATTTATGTTCAGTAGCTACAATTTACAGTTTCAGTTTATAACTTCAAAGAACAAAGACTTTCACATGTGTTACGTTTTACCAACGCAAAATTATCAGATAGAGCGATTTGATCTGCTCACTGTTGATGTAAGTGGCAAATTCTTAGGCGTTTGTCTACGGATACCTTGTGCAGCGTGATTGAAATTACGGTACACTATATATTGCTGTCCCAAACAGCACAGTTACCGCTACCACGATACGTACGATAAATTCTAAATTTTCATAGTACACGTTGGAACTATTACATATCCTAATTCAATTATTTTGTGTGTTGCATGTCGCAATACTATCACCCCGCGCTCGCGGGCACCAACAATAATCAGTGACTCAGAATTTTGACGGCCGGCAGAATTAAGGTTAGCCCGAAGAAAAAGACGAAGAAGATATTCACTTGTAAATCCTCTGCATAAGTGAATAAAAGGCGATGCTAAAGACGGTCCCCGCCACTCTCGGGATCCTGTTGGGTTGCTTCGTGGCACCGCCACACCTGGTAGTACCGAACCCCAAGCCTCGGAGAAGCCAGCGCGATTTTCCCCTTTATTACCTGAAACTAGGCACTATTGAAGAGCAAGTGAAGACGCATGTTTTGTGAAGATTGAAAAATCGAAAGTATCAAAGCTTACGGACCATATGCATTCTTTAAAATGTGTCTTCCATCGCCAGCTTCGGACCGCTCACTAGCTATAATTTTTTCTTCCAAGGTTATTTATTGCAATTTTTAATTTTTCGATAACTCTCATCCAGGGCAACGCAACAAAAATGGCGCGGCCACGTCATTTTTGAACGAAACAACATAATTTCCCAAAAAGTACGAGGCCTAAAAACAAAACTTTATACCCTGGAAACTGTCATGATGCTACATGATGATGACATCGCTGTTATTACATTAAGAATGACATGGTCTGAAATTTGAACAAAGCCGAACGAGCGGCCGTGTGTCGTTCTGTAGACCGCATAGAAAGCAAATGTACCACAAACGGAAAATGTACACCTTGCTTTGAACCCGTTTTACGATTCGATACAATTAGTATTCTTTGGCTCTTGACCCAAGTATACTCTTGAGCCTTCCAAATTGATCCGTCTCTCAACGCAGGCGAGATTCGAGCCTATTTCCCACCATGGATAAGTGTTGGACCGATTCTCTTCTCAGCTTTACCAAGACTCATGTAGTAGTAGTGCTATTAGAATGGGTTTGGAGGTAAACAAAGAAGGCGGCGGCGGCGGCGCGCGCCGTTGGCGGTTAGGTCGGCTACATTATTCAGGCGGACGTCCGACGTCGGATGTTTGCGCCGTCTTGGGACCAGCGTTTGACAAAGTGGGGGGAGAAAGGACACCGCCATGAATATTATATTCAATTACATCCATCTGAATTATTTGCGGCCTTTAATCTTTTTGTTTATACAAACGTAAGCTTGTTGGGCATTCTGTCAAGTTTGGCCTCTATCAGGTGACACTGTGAGCTAAGTTTGTTTATCGTCGACTACAGGCAAAGCGTAGTTCATGCATCAGTCTTCTGCGCTACATAATAAAGTAATTCACACAACACATTGACCGGCTGTGTGTCGTAAGTCACAGACATCAGAGTAGTCTTTGTGATTCCTAAATACATATATTAAATACCCAGAACATAGAAAAAACCCGGATATATATACATATTTGTTCTGGGTGGGGATCGAATTCATGTCCTTGGAGCACAACATAGGATTACTCCTATTAACCTAATTAAACAATAGCTGGCTGACTGTGACGTGTGTCGCTTTCAAAAACGGTTTCGGCTTCTTTTATATGTAGATAAAAGACGTTTGGTACAAGTATATGGTATTCACGTAGAACTCAGGGTTAACTTTTAAAACAAAAGTGCATTGTGCAGACGAGCGGCACCCCACAAAGGACTACTTGTTCATATAAATGTTTAGTTTACGTAAATAGTTAAACTTTTCCTTCAAATAGTTGTACTCTTATAAAAATACTGCATGTATATGCTGGGCCATTGCTAAGTTTCGTTTGGATAATGTCACGTCTATGTTAATTTTATCGTTCGGTTGGTTGTTAAATAAATCAAATTTTAGTAATGGATTTCTCGAGACTAAGATCCGTAAACATTGCTCGACAACGAGTGGCAGGTGAAGCGCCGGTCTTGGCTTTAGAATATGCAGGTCAAGTCTTGGGTGAAGCCGCAGTTGGAAAACGAAAAGGGAAGATAACGTTACATCGAAAAAGTATGTAGTATTTCTTTGTCTTTGTGACAAAGCGGAGCGCTGCGGAGGCGGACACAGACTTCAACGGCTGTGCCTAAGCACTAATTATTAGTTAGTTAGCATGATAATTAGCGGGTGGCGGGGGATGGGAGCCAGAGCGGGGGAAGGATGGCGGAGGGCGGCGGAGGGCACAAAGCGTTCCGACCACTTTGATGTCATACACTTGCGGCCGTCTTACAGGCTGGGACATAATTAATATTGTACTTGTCGGCGGTCGCACTTCCAGGGAAGTAAACTTTGTGTCCTCATGAACTTGAAAGAGCCTTTGATGGTTCGCCGTAACTTTCATTCTCTTTCTTATAAATCGGTCAGGAATTCAGAGTTGAGTTCGTGTCCCGCAATGGTTTTCCGTTGCGTTTGTTACACCGGTGGTGCGCCAAATACCGGTGTCCAAAATCACATTATTGTCCACAATAAGCCACAGACACAGAGTCGCTTAGTAGCGAAGCTGTTGTGAGGTGTGGTACATGCTGTGGTTGTGGTGTGGTCGAAGTGACTCGTTTCTCATAACAAGGTCATTACTGTTCCACAGTCGGCGGTCGAAGTCAAATAATGTTTATGTTGCAATGAGTCCTGGTGGAAGTCTCGTGGGGTGGCCGCTGTCCAACAGCGGACGTCCCACGGCTGTATAAATTTCACAGTAAGCTAACAAATAATTAAAATTGTATTTTCGGTCAGCATGCCAAGAAGCAAATCTTGTGAAGGTGTGAAAAGATAAATGAATAATAGGACACTCACTGAATCTCGCAGCGAATAAACAAAATAAAAGGCGATATTTGCGCCATCATAGAGAAAGTTTGGTTACTCGATGTATCTATTCTAATGTTATAAACTTGAGGGGTTTGTTTGTTTTGTCGAACGTGCTAATCTCAGGAACTACTGATTCGATAAAAAGAAACAGTTTTAAATGGGAGGAGAGCAGTCTAGTTATTCAGATAAATTTAAGACTGTACATCATTAAACTGCGAGCATCATTAGCATCATCAAATGTTTAAAAAATGATTTTTTGTGAAACTGACTGTGAAATGCTTTAAGTGGCACAAGAATCACGTGCGAGTACGATAAACTTGTTCTACTTTCGAATACAGTCTCCAACAGCATATGCTTGTTTTATCAGATTGACTCAATATACCCTTTTAGCTGCTACGCCGCTGAGCGATTTTAAAAATCTCACTTCCTAATCAGAATGTGCCTATTTTTCTATCTCAACTATATCATAACAGTAAATGTGTGTTTGTTTGTTACCCCTTCACGCTTTCTCTACTTAACCTATCATCGGGAAATTTCTTAAGAAAATATATATAGAACCTTTCATCATTAAAAGGGTACTGTTACGGGAAATTCACGCGGTATTAATATAAACGCAGCACTTGCGATGTATTTGTTCTTAAAATGAATTACAATTGTTGAAGAAGAACGTCAACGGGAATTTGGATGTAAGGAAAGAAAGACAAGGGTTTGTGACTATTCGATTGGCACATTTCATCAAACTCGATAACTTTACCGTTAACTCTCACAATCATCATATTATGTCAGTATGGGTTAGGAAGCTTTGTCACTTTCTTGTAAGATCGCTTACTTTTATGAACGGGACTCAGGAAAAAGACCATGTATATTTCAAACGAATTCTTGAACATTTTATCAAACTAAGAGCTTTATGAGACTTTGTTACAGCTAGTATGTAACTTGTCATCAAGAAAGCGGTTCATAGTATTGAACCACCGAAGTTGTGCTCCACCGACGGCAACAATTCCCTCTCTGGAATAGCTTCCTCTCTCCATCCATCCGGCCACCCGAACGAGGAAGAGATGACATGTACTATTCGCGTGTATGATTCCGGAGAGCCCGGTGATTCCTTCGATGATCACATGAGTCGGTCACTTTTTTAATTAGCCCAGGATAACAAACAATCATACAGTCCGCGTGATAGTGAGCGTCAATGCAGCCTATAGACGCTGGTAATATCACAAGGATATCACTAACGCACTGCCAACTTTGTGACTTGAAGATATTATGTTATATTACCCAGTAAATTCATTGCCTCTCTCACCCTTCAGACTGGAACATAGCAGTGTGAATACTGAGAGTGAGGCACCAATGCAGATGGCCTTTGGTGTAAGGTCTACCTCACTTACGACATTTTTAACATAACCTTAAATAGCGCCCCTTCAACGGAGGTAATATTGTTATTAGCAATCATAAACCATAAAGGATGTGTCACGAATGATTTGTCTAATTAATTAAGTGTACAAAATAATACAAGAAGCATTTACCAGAGAGAAAAAAAACGTGGTAAACTTATAAGAATGTAGAGTGCAGTAAGTAAATGGTCCTAAAATGATGAAGCAGGGCGATCCGCGAACTCGCATCAAGGAGACACGCGTCGAGTGTTACGGCGAATATACTTGTTACATCATAATTTCCTGGAGAAAGGGTAAACGAGCATGACAATTCTCAAGGAACGTTTAATTATGCAGAATGTTCCTGAACTCGGATATTGCTCTAACTTGCGAGCTCGACCCTGAACCTGCTGACACCTGGGCTGTCAGCACCACTTACCGAAGTAGAGCCTACTAGAATAACTGATAAAAGCTCCTCACTACTTTGATAATATGTATTTCCAATATTCCACATAGTGACACATCAAATTTGATAGAGAGCTTTTGACTTTCACAAGAGTATCTATTTATAGTCGATTTTAATTTTCATCATCGTCATCATCATCATAACAACCATTGGAAGTCCACTGCTGGACATAGCCCCCCCCCCCCCAAGGAAGAGAGAATTTTGGACCTAATTTCCGCGCTTGTTCGCTGGAATGGATATACCGCCATCTGCCGTTTTTGGTACCTCAGTCGCCTCTCATGATACTTGTATTGGGGGAGGTACTATTATACTCTGCCGGTACCTCACGGCTAATATATTTTATTTTAATTTTAATTAAACAAATATTAATAAATCATTAATTACGGGCACGCGAGCGGTGACGCGGCGCCGCCGGCGGAGTCTCCGTTAGCCCTCGACGAAGCGCCGCGAGATGATGATATATAATAGTATAGAATATTGGTCTACCGTTAGTTCCTTCAGCCATCTTGTATTAAATATAAATATTATTTACCTATAGGGTTTGCCGAGCATTTGTGAAGAAAGCTCGAGCACGCTAAAGTTAAGGTTACCTCAGTAGTTTGCAAGTACGCTTCTCTTTCTCTTGTATTTCGACTGAAGAGTCAGGTTGCAACTACAAATGAATACTCTATTTATGCGTAGGTATTATTATAATTATAGAATTTAATCGATTTTTGTTATATATTATATACTATATTATGCGCCAAAGGAAGTGGGTTCGATTTTTACCCAGAACTATATATATATATATATGATAACCCACAGTGTCAAGTTTATGTATTTAAGTATTTTATTTGTGAATGCACAAACGGTTGAACGGTTAAAATGGCATTTTTATATGTTTAAAGCATTCGCTAGAAATATAACCAATATGTACAACACTGAATGTGATGTCACTGTTCGAAAAGGAGGAAGTGACAAGGTTCGCTAACAAAATAAAAAACTTTTTTCACAAACGATACATTGCTTAGAAATACCTCACAGGCTTTTAAGTTATATACGTGTGTAAACAATTGTTGTTAGCAACATCTATAATGGCTAGAGGCGCTTTCTATTGAACCAATCAAGAACTATTCGCTAGAAATCTGCTACTGTACGTTGCAATAAAATAAACAGGACACTACCGTTTGAGTGACACACAACTTACTTTAATGAAGTAAACAACAACTACACTAATATTGTAAAGGTGAAAGTTTGTGTGTGTGCTTGTTACCTTTTTACGCAAAGACTACTAAAGAGATTTAATGAAACTTTACAATAATATACTCTATATATCAGAACAACACAATCACGCGCTATAAAAGATTTAACCAAAATAGACCCACAAGTTAGTTCGCACCCCTAACGCCTGCCAAGCTTCACCCGCAAATCTACTTAACATCGTGTTATGTTTGAGATGAAGACAGAAATAAAGTATTTCCACATCTACATCATAAATGAAATTGAAGTGTCAATATCAAAATAACATGACAATTTATGACAATACCGAGACATGTTGAGTTGGAAACGAAATCGAAGTTAACAGATTAGTGAATTATGTTCGATTCGTATAGTTATGAAAAATTATGATATCTATACTGACGACGCCCGTCGTGGCAGAACGCTACTAAAGGATTTGTCAACATCATACCAGCTATGCTAGCGGGCGGCGGGCGGCGGGCGGCGGGCGGCGCGCGCGGCGGATTAGCCAACAAGTCAGCAATCAATCACCGGGGCCTGCGCCAGTCTTGCGGTGACAACACGCTGCCATTGTACGAAGGATGTTCATATGACATTAATGGATAAGTCTTTTATTACAATATTGTAAATCATCGTCGCGCGGCGGAGCGGGCCGTGTATCCGACTAATGTGCTTTAGGATCACAATTAAATGGAGTAAATCAAGTTGTGGTTTTCTACACTTTTGTGCTACCGTTTGTAATATTGCTTGTTTATTTGATTAATTGAAAATGTAAAAAAATGCTTTTATATGCAGCCAAAATTGCCAAAAAGAGCACGTCTGGCTGTTCATAGAGCTGGTTGGGTATGGCAGAAAAATAAATAAAAAATAGTGTGATAAGAGATCGTTGTGGTGTAAAAGATGATCTTGTGACAACAATAGAGCAAGGCACGTTAAGATTGTTTGAACATGTAGAAAGGATGGATGAAAGTAGAATGACTGTACAAATATATAGACCGGAAGTGAATGGATGTGTTGGTATCGGACAACTGCAGCGAAAATATTTCAACCAGATAGAAGAGGCATTAAAAAGGGCCAGGTCAGAAGTACCAAGAATAAGCGAGCATGTAAGCAACGAACGCAACGATCAAGCAACGAACTTGTGAACCTTGTGAATACGTTGCATCCTTGTGTATTCATTGATCCGGTAACATTGACGGTGCGAAACTTCCGCTAGAGACGTGAAGGCGCCACGGGAAAATCCTTATGTGCCGTTTGAACTCAGTATAACCATTTCAAAACTTTGCATATTTTATCCCCAATACATTCTAAATGTCAAGAAAACGTCGAGCCTCTTTATAAAATAGTGGCTAAAAAAGGCAACACAATGCAATATCAGTCAGCTGCGAGCTGCCGCCATCACTTCTACAGTTGTTCGTGCGGCGC
This sequence comes from Heortia vitessoides, assembly GCA_020976665.1. Classification (NCBI taxonomy): domain Eukaryota; kingdom Metazoa; phylum Arthropoda; class Insecta; order Lepidoptera; family Crambidae; genus Heortia; species Heortia vitessoides. The sequence continues at coordinate 11,919,784 of JACJUM010005600.1, read as the reverse complement.
CTGGTACCTACATTGGTAACTCCTGATTTTAATTTGATACAATTGTCCACTTTTTTGACGTTATGTTAAATACTGACACAATATTGTCACACACAACTTTTTAATGAAATCTTGGTTATAAATAGTTATAAATAGTGCGCGGTGTGCGCGGTGTGCGCGGTGTGCGCGGTGTGCGCGGTGTGCGCGTGTACAAACTTACTGCTGGCCGCAACTTGTGACATCCACTCGTGCGTACAGATGGGCCGCACATCGCACGCTGTAACACGTCCCGTTTGGTTATGAAATAAGAATATGGTCTGAATGAGATGACCGGCTGACCAACCGCGCGTTGATGTCAGTGACGATCTGAAAATAGCTGTGACACTGGCTACAGAAATTAATAACAGTAATCAAGATTGTGTTGCCATCAGGTACCGGCGGAGTAGGTGGTCCCACTGCACCAGGTGTCGTAAAAGGTGACTAAGGTACAGTCCAAAGAGCTCAGTCCAAAGTATACATGCACCATTTGCACATGCACCATCCGAACTGCCGTCTATGTCAAAAGATGCAAGACATTTGCTGCATTAAATACAGCGTCCGGTGTCACAAGCTAGGTAGTTATGCAGGCGCGGGCTGTTCGTCCGTCCAACACTGAATGCCCACACATTGCAAATACCGGTATTCTTTAATTGCTTTCTTTTCTCGGTTTTGCCGCATAGTTGCTCCATATAAAATTCAACACATGTATGATAATGAGGACACGTGATGCTGGAAATTTTTAAATTGATTCGTTTGATTGAGATCGTTCCCTGTGATCTGGTATCTTGTGCGCTGGTCGTGGAAAAAAGTTTATATTTATTTGTTGTATCAATATCTATATTTGGTATGTGTTATGGTGTTAAATATATGTATTTAAGTAGTATATTTGTGATTTCTTTGTTGTCTGAGGTCCTTAAGACAAGTTCTTTGAGTGACTTATCACGGAGTCAGGGCAATGTATGATATGATGTTGAAATTTATATTTATTATCACCAAACAAAATCAGAATCGACGAACGTGGTAAGAAATCCACCTCAGGTATATAAAAGATTAAAAAGCGTGACTCAGACTAATGAATACTAAGTATAGAAATATGTATGAAAGCAAAAGATGAAGGTTCAGTTCTCGTTTGAGACCGAAGTTGAACTTATTGTAGTTTATTTATTCCAATATCCACTTAAAATATGTGCGTGTGTGCGTGGCAGATAAATGTTCGATCAACAACCAACTATGTGTGGCCACTAAACACACTGATTGAGAAAGCAAAGTGCGCCATCTGTCCTGTCTGTTGATGTCTAAGTAAAGTGTCAGCCATGACTTGAAGTATCCGGACTTGCGCGGGGTGCGCGGGGTGCGCGGGGTGCGCGGGGTGCGGGTGCGGGGGTGCCGGGGTGCGGGGGTGCGGGGGTGTCGCCGCGGCGATAAATTCAAGATTCCAAGCACTAGTTCGACGCGCGCGAGAAATATGCGTGCGTAGTTCTGATTTATTCCGTACTTAAATATATTAGTCCGTGTTATTGCTGGATTTATTCTTGCTCCGTTTGCTTCCGAGTCGTTTATGCATTTAATCTTATAGCGAGATCTGTTAAGGTTTGGGATATAAAGGTTCGCCAATATACAAAAACGATATATTAAGCACAATATATAAATTACTAAGGTTGTACTAGTTATTTTACTGAGTAGTAGTTCGCGTAGCTCGTATGCATTTGTATGAAAATTGTATTTTCTAAACATACATATATTACGACAGATCAGTTATTTATCTGAAAAAACAGGTGATGTGATGTTTTATTTGATTAGTTTGATGCATATGTATATAGATTTATTTACAAATGTTTGTTTGTTTTCTCTTAAGAAGACATAAATGGACAATATGCCGTAATCAATGGCTTATAGTAAAGTACACGCAATTGATATAAGTAAGTAAGTTAATCCTACTTTAAAGAACAATTAAAAAATTATATCATCCCATGGGTGACCCGGTGTCGTACAGGCGACAGAGTATCGGAACTGACGAATGGCGGTATGTAAGGCGGAATTCCCCCTTCTTGAAGATGCCTATGTCTAGCAGTGGACGTATTGCGGCTGCTTTGATGATAATGGTGACGATAGCGATTATTTCCTAATGTGTCCTACACAACTTACCCGCTAAGCTATATTACGTTACGTTCTTAGCTAAGTTGAAGTTTGTCATATAGTTTTGTTGGCTAACCAAGTCCCGCTCATTGTGTGGTAACGTGCGATTCTCTATATCTCGAAATCTCAGCACAACCCGAGCAAGCGGTTGCTTCATTTAGTAAATAGACACCGAGGCGGGAGTGCACTGACGCGCAGTGGTGGTTCATTACATTGCTTAATTATAACGACATCGGCGGCGTCACTGCGAACGGACGCCGCGCTAGTTGCAGCAGCGGTGGGCTCATATTTGCCGCGAACAGAGAGAAACGAGTTTAGCCGTGACCGGCGCTAACGAGGCCCGCTAGATGGCGCTGATTAGTTGTCCCACACGCGCTAACGAGTCGCGGTCGGACCTCCTGCGACCCCCCGTGACCCCCGTGCCCCGGGCCGCGGCCCATCGGCCCCTCGGCCCCCCTGCCCGCATGCACGTGACTGCCCTACCACCCGCGCTGGTGTCCGCATAGCACTCGACTCGACCCCACGGGAACTTGATTTCCTCATTAATTAATATGTGCGTGCAAATCAGCGATATCACGCGGAATTAACTGAGATTTGTTATTTAATTACCTCCGGATTTAAGTCTAGACTTTACGCATGACTTTACTCTGCGAAGCTTTTATGTTTTCCAATTAAGTGTTGCCAAACTAATAGCCCTGAGAAATCGACTGAGAAAAATTCTACTTCCTCTTGTTGATATCGTATTTTTTGTTAGAATATAAAACCTGTGATTTTGAATGAATCAAAATTAAGTCCATTAGGTATCATCAGTGTTGAAAACTACCTCCTTTTTACCAGGTGGTGTGTGCCAGAACCGAAAGATGGCGGTATATCTGTCCGAGATAGTGTAGATTAAATGCATATAGGGTGAGGATGGTTAGCAGCATCCCCGTCGCAAAGCTACGCTCTGCAATTGCAATCATGCTTGCTCTGCACGGCAATCATCGCGAAAACTGCGCTTTGCGATTGCCAATACACTTGCCCAGCGCGGCAATTATGGGTAAAAGTTTGAAGTCGGTGCTGTAATTTTTAAGTCTATTTGTTACAAACATACATAAGTAGAAATAAATCAACATTTTATACATTGATCTGATTCCATCATAAGTCGGTTAAAGTACTGTATATTATAGAGATAAAAAAATAGAGGAATCAAAAATATACTACTTTAATAAATATACTAATTTAAACAATATACATATATTAAACATATATTTGTACCAAGTGGGGGATCGAACCCACGACCTTTGGCTCGCGCGAGCCGAGCACGTCACCTATTAGTTTAAGTTACCTTTTGTTATTGAATAAAGTTTTTATTATTATTATTATTATTAAAAATCGCTGATTAAGTCATCAAGTCGACCATTATCTCTTCGTCTGAACATACCAGTCTTTTTAAATTAAAATTATTATAGTATATTTTCTCGTTTGTAATAATTCAATTTATTTCAGAACAATGTACATTGTGTGAAAACAGCATTACAGATATGACGGGCGAGTTACACAAACCACTTGGTGACTAGATTTATCATGATTTCGCAAGTAACTCGACCAGGTGACGCGACATATAATTGTGTCGTGAAATACTCGAAAGCTTGACAATGCCTGTGCGCGACAATTGTGACAAACTAAATGAATATTGGATCATTTGGCACCGTGAGATGATAGCACCGTATCCTGTACCCTTTGAGGAAGAATAATGGAACTTGAATGAGATCCACGGAGTCGGTGTGGCGGGATGGAGTGATACGACTTGCAAGAGATGAACTAACTAAACTTCTATATCGTCCACTAGCCATTTGAATGATATTTCACCGCGCTGTTGTGTTTAAGTACCCTGCAACCTTATGGTGTAGCACGAGTCATTTAAACAAATAGGTGACTGAGTGTCCTATTTGAATACTACCAGCACCAGACGGGTCTTGTAACTAAGTTTATAGCAGGTTTGTTACGTAAACCACCAGAAAAGAACCTGCTACAACAAGTGATAGTAATAAAGGTTCCAATATCACCTAATGGAACGGTATTGTCGGCGCCCGCGCCGGCGCTGGCTGACCGTTGTTGTTATTACAGAAATTCAATTCAATCCCAAGCAGTTTCATCATTAATATAATCTTTCAAGTAGTCATATACTTTTATTATCTATATATTATATATTAATATATATTTATTATTATCTTCTACGCAATTTTTGAATTTATTTAACTGTATATTTGTAATTCTTCTTGGTATTTCATTATAATATCTAACACTATTGTCCCCGAACGCATTATTTATTTTTGCAGCCTAGCAATGGGCACCGTAAGATTGATTTAATATGTCACTATTTTGCTGAAATTCAGTTATATTTTCTGGGCATAAATAATATTTTCATAGACATGTTGACTGTATACCATTATTATTCTAATTTCTTCGAATTTTGTTTTATAGATTCCTGCCGAATTACTTTATATGCTCAAATATTAAAATAAAATAAATTTCTGCAGCGTTACCCCACAATAGTATTTGTATATATAACATTTTTTTTAGAAATACCCTCATACGTGGAAAAATAAGGGGTTGTGGGTAGCGATTCTTCGAAACGACTGGACAAATTTTTAATTGTGTTATAAAACTAGGTTCGAGCAGTATGACTGCAAAGAATTGTGGTGAGTACTTCATGTTAGAGAAGAGCGGAATAAAACTTTTAGTGCGGCGCGGGCCGTTAGTTATGATATAAATCATGTAAAAACCTTAACAATTAATTTTTTTTTGTAGTATTAATTATAAGTTTTATAAACGTGTAATCAAATAATAAATAAACTTGTAATAGAATTTCTTCAACTGTAAAGAAAATTTTAAATTGAATGTTAAAAAATGTATTTCATATTAAGCCACACCTTAAGAAAAATACTAGTGTTTACAAAAAATCACAAAATATATATAAATGTATAACAGATGCGTCGTGAGGTCGGTGCATCGCATCCTTACCAATTTAAAAAAACCAAATGAAATCTGCGAGTCCTCTGCCCATTTTCTTGTGCAAATTAAAAAATAACCAGTGGGCGTATGGTCAGGGGATTATTCCGAGGCGGTAATTATCCGTATTCTTTCGGAGTTTTTTTCGGGTCTTATTGGGCGAGATAAGGTCCATTGTCCCGCGTAATGAATGAAGGACGGCGCCACAATTAATCCGGGTTTATTTTTATTTAATTACACCGTTGATAGAGATTATAATTGTGCTTGCCCGGGGCTGGCCTGTCGGCACAAGCGCCCATCGCTCCTGTTGCCAACTTTCTGCATCGGATCTTGCCCGAGCTCTGTGGAATTAATATGTTAATAAAATAGTAAATGTTCAAGTACCCTGATACATTTATCTATTATTTATATTATTATTATTTATCCATACCAATGTAACACTTTCAAGTAACGGATATACGCGCGATAACAAATAATAAGTACACAAATTCAAACAACATCTCCTACATTGCCTCCACCTGACTTCAAACTAAAAAGCGTTATTCACTTGTGCTGCATCAGGCAACAGATGAATTACAAATATAATACTTAAATATAATTTAATAATACCAAGATACAGGACAAACACCAATATCGATCACATTTCGTGTCAGATTGGATGGAGCCTGAACCAACAACCCTCGACATATAAGACGGACACCACCGACCGCTGCGTCATCGGGCCGTCAATTCTATGCACGAATTGTATGAAAGTTCCTCGTGTTGGCCGCGGGAGCTCCACACACGATGTTGGTACGTAGAACGTGTAATGCAATGCCTCTACAGTCATTTTATCAGGCATACGACATCCACTATTGGACATTATTGACAAGGCTAGCATGACTCCTACAGGCAGCGCGGTGGAGATCTTGATGAAACACACTGGACCCATGGACGTACCGCTACCGGGCGGTTCTGGTCCCTCAACACCATAATTTTGTGTTTAAATCTCGATCAATTTAATAGTTGAACTTATATTTATTTGTGTTAATATCAAATATTCCCTTAATATCTCTTGTACTTTATTTTCCACATAAACAACTGAGTACCGACGACCGCGATTCACAGCTGGCGGTTCCGACTCGCTCGTCTATTTTACGTCATTACTTGGTAGTTTTACATCAAACGAGAATTCACAAAATCATGTTAGCGAGAGTTAGGTGAGACGGAGGCTGGTATTCCACGGAGGCTGGTATTCCACGGAGGCGGGCGCGCGCGGAGGGATGTTGAGCGTCGCCGCAGCGCGGGCCGGCGCCGATATATTTGTGCAAACCGCCTAAATGAGTCCGCGCAGACATTTGCATTGGGCGCGTTTTTTCCGCGGCTAATCCGTCATTTGCATGCGCGGACACGCGCCGCGCCGCGCTCCCGCAGTTTAATTAAATTTGGAGCACCGCCGGTCACTCCGCCCGCCGCTCGCCGCGACCTCTTCGTTGCGCACCAGCCTTTGGAGGGCCGCTCCCGGCTGGCTTTTGAGCTACAACCTCTCGCGAAGGTCGTCTGCGAGGTACCATACTCTCGTTTATTTCTGCCGAAGGCGGTAGAATTTATAGTTCTCTCAGGTCCGTAGGTTGGTGATGCTGCCTTGGAATATCGTATTAAGTGTTGTATAACTTGATAACAAAAATTAACACAAGGCAATTAAGGGCAAGCGTGTTGGCAATCGCAGAGTGCGGCTTTTGCAACAGGAATGCTGCTGGGAATGCTACAGGAATGGGATGGGAAGTTTGAGCTGCACTGTTTCGAAAGTATATACCGCTATCTGTTGGTTTTGGTACCATAGTCGCCTTTTATGATACCTGGTACAGGGGGAGGTACTATTCTACTCTGCCGGTACGTCACGGCAAATCACTTTGTCTAAATGAAGTAAATATTGTAAATAATGGTTGAATAGTTGTAGGACATTTTATTACTTTATTTTTTTTATTACTTATATTTTTTTTATAACAAATTTTTACTTTTCTGGAACATAAATTACTAAAGTGTTCATATTAAAGACAACATCATTTAGTACAATAACTATGTATATTTAATAAAACTGATATGGCGCCAGCAGATCAGAATGAGGTAGGCCAAATTTAATTAGCTATTATGAAAGGTAATCCTCATGTTCCGTTATCTGGTCTTTAAGTATAAAATTTACCTAGTTCTATTTAAATGTACATATTTACTCGTGTGTTGGGTTTTCCATTCATAAAATAAATTTCCCGCATGGCAGCGGTAAATTTTCGCCGGTGGCGGTTGGGAATGATCCAGTTTCGGCAAGCGAGCCGTAGTGTTAAGTCGTGTGCCGGGGTTTTACGGGCGCTGACGTAGCTGTGTACAGTTTACACGAACACCGCAGGTTCCCTGTCGCCGAATAGTTAGCGAAACACTACATTTGTTTTAATGTCGTTCGTCGACTTTAGAAATTCGATCTCCACCATGGCAGCCGACAGACTCTCGTGCTATCACAAGAATATCTCAAGCGCGTTGCTGACCTTCTGATTGAAGATATTTTATATTATTAGCAGTGCCCCGCGGTCTTACACGTCTATCATAACTTCCAATGAAAAACCTTTATACTGAATTTCACAAAGTTACAAGTTTCTAACTCTTATAGTTTAGTCAGTCAGCTTCACTTTATATAAATATATATATAACCTACCGAAACTACCAATTCCGTTTTGACCAAGTCATATGGCTCTTGTTGAAAGTCCTTTAGGGAAGCCTGTGACCTGGAAAGGACGTCATGATAATGATCATATCAGTATAACTAAAAACTGAAATCTGTTGGACAGGTTTTCCCAAATATATGTATATAGCCTAGTTTGCCGTGAGGTACTGGCAAAGTAGAATAGTCCTACCCTCTGAACCAGGTGTCGTAAGAGGTGACAGGTACCAGAACTGACAGATGCGGTATATTTAGCTGAAAGAGTGTAGTTCAAACGCACAGGGTATGGATGGGCCGCAGCATTCCCGCCGCGGAAGTTGCGTTTGTTGAAAATATACCCAGTAATTTCCCTACCTCTCTCACTCTTCGAACCGACGTGTGGACACTGTTGCGGCAGAAATAGGTGAAGTGTGGTGCCAACGCAAACGACCTTTATAACAACTTTTATTGCTTGCATTTTACAATTTTATCCTATTATCTTAATTCTTAATCCTCTTATCTCCTTTTATCTTAATTTCTTGGGGAAACACAGACTTCTTACAGATTTCTACTATAATCTAAGATTTTAATAGTAATTTTCTGTTGCCTCATATCTGTAACACTAGGATCACACTAGGATTTTATCTACTTATCTCTCAAAGACAGGACATTGCTTTAGTATATTTGTAAAGAAATAATATTTCTTTAATTTTGAATTTTGCCGCGCTTACTACATTACCAATGACATTGACAACTGACAAGCGCTAGAGTCTGAGGTCAATGGTCAGTTGAGAGGTTATGGAAAAAATAGCATTGTATTAGATTATTGTGATAGATTTGTTAATTAAAATAGATAAATAAGAATAATTGGTGGAAGAATAGACTTTAATTGTCGTTTCTTCGTTTTCAGGTAAAGTTATAATAATAGGGTAGTTAAATAAGTTATCGTATTTGTAAGAAACTAACGAAATAAAACTTCGTTTTCAGAAGCAACGCATGAGTTTATTTTCAACCTAAAATAGAAGGATAACCGATATATATTTATTGATAAATAACTATTTACAGTTTTTTGGAATATTCAGATGTGAGCTTCACAATGCGGAAGAAAAAGTGTTTAAGAGGTAATGTTAGAGAGGTTTGTGATGTAGTGCGTCCCGGCGCCGGCGGTGCAGGGCGTACATTTAATTTGAAGAGCTTTGTGCTCAAAGCGGCGGCGTGGTCCCCCCTCGACACAAGATTGCATAAAAACTGGAACAAGTGGAGAACAATAACTTGGTTATTGAACGCGAATTGTTCTCCGTCTGTCCAGTCCGACCTCCAACCTCCGACCTCTGCACCCCGCACCCCGCAGCCCGCAGCCCGCACTCCGCCTCCGCGATCTCAAGCGCAACATGATAACTTTTCTCTCGTTTTGAAAGCAATAGAACCTAATATAGCATTCGATTTAGTCAGTAAGTAGTGGATCCGTAGATTTTTTTGTATATCATCACTCCTATTATGAAGAATTTTGTCTCATAAAAGATTATTTATTTATTCATTCAGTATAGGTTACACTAACAGATTACTGTCACACTTACTTGACAGTAACCTAGGATATAGTATACGTGTAATAAATATATATATATACATATCCTAGGCTATATTGTGTACATGACGATTGTGATATTTTATGTGGAGGCCGAGGATGACTCAGTCGCCGGAATTTTTTAAATTTACCTGTTAAAAGTAAAGTGACAGATTCAACAACATATGCAACACTTGCAACTCTGATTTATTAAGCATCGGGGTAGCGTTGAAGAGGCAGCATCCCCATCGTGAAAGCTGCGCTCTGCGATTGCCAACATCTTGCCCAGCGCGGGAATTATGGGCAAAATTCCCTCTTTCTTGGGCGCTGGCTGAACCCGATGAGATAGATCGATATAACGTACTATAGTATAGTACGTTAGTTTACGGGGAGGTACTATTCTAGGCTCACGGCCTCTACTAATTATTATTAGATATTATGCGTGTATTCTTCTTGAATCACTCTATCTATTAAAAAACTGTTTCTAAATCCGTTGCGTAGTTTAAAGATCCAATCTATTTGTGTTTTGTACTACACAACCGAAGAGGTAGCGTTAATAACCTGTACTTCTGTAAAGTACTTTATAAGACAGATACTTAGTTTGTGTAGGGGCAGACGGGCTCGCCGCGGGTGTTTCAAACAAATATAGCACGTCATACTGGCTCCATCATTCAGAGCTATTTCATAAATATTGAAGTGAAAATTTCACTGAATGTCTACAACTTGCCTGGATGAAGGAGATAACAGTTATTCAACAGTTTATTAACTAAGAGATATTTATATCAACACTTGCTTTTACTCGCGGCTTTGCCTTCGTGAATGTCCCATGGTAATAGTGCTTTTTAAGGATGAAGTTTTTCCTGGAGAAATTTCAATAAGATCAATTGAATAGATCAATCGTGAAGAGTTAAGAAATAAAACATGTTTAAAAAAGTGCGACATACATAATGTTAATACCAGCAGTAAATATCCACCCACCACACGGCTCCATAAAATGTATAATTCTGTCAAGGGCAAAAGATTTCAATAAAATACCAAGCAGCATATCGGGATTACCCATAAGTAAATTTAAAAATGACGTAAAGAGTAAACTTATTTCTAAAGTATATTATATTGTTAAAGATTATATATATGATTAAACTACCTGGGGTTGGACTGCTAGCTAACCTAGCCTAGCTTTACGATAGCAGTTTGTCAGCGCCGACGCCGGTAGGGGTTCTATAAACACTAACTATTTAGTATTGATGGAACCTTTATCACCACCAATTTTTACTATAGTTTCCTTTCGTGTAATGAACCTGCATTGAACTTAGTTTTAAGACCCGTCTGATGCCGGCAGACCGGTATAAGGTAGGCCTTATTTAAATGTTAGATGACTCTTATGATCTCGTCGGGTCATCAGGGTCATCAGAATAATGAACATAATACAATTTATTACTCCATGTTACTTCCATGTTGCGCTCATAAAAGAAAATGGATTTGATGATTTGCCGCGGGGTCCCGGCAGAGTAGAATAATACCTTCCTTTGCAACAATTATCAGATACAATTGCGATAGCAGACTCGACACAGCTTGGCATGACACCCACCCGACACAGCGAAGCGAGGTGCCCTCCCGTCGCGAAGTTCTACCCAGCAATTACCGCTACCAGCACTGCCCAGCAAGGAAATTTTAAGCTAAATATAGATGATAAGAGACCACGCGATTTCTCTCAGTTTACGACTACAGTTGAAAATAGTTGAGTTCGAAGAATATTTATTATCATTACGACAATACGACGTAATCATCAGTATTGTGCACTGTGTGGGTCACGTTCAGGAATCAATGCAATTGTAAATTGAAAATTCCAATATCATCATATATTTACATAGCGAGTGCTCAGAACAGAACTGTTCAATGACAGATCTGTTGGCGCAGATGGTAGCCATCCTATCTTGGGATTTTATCTCGTGGGCTCGATCCCCACCAAAAACAAATATTTGTTTGATGAATTTTTGTATTTGTTTCGTGTGTGGGTGTTGTAATATGTATTGAAGTGTTATATTTGTGATTGCTCTGTTGTCTGATGTCGGGAATTAGGTCAATGTAAGAGATACTGTGTGCAGTATAATTGTTATTGTGAAGTTGTGCACCAGACGCTGCCTCACGGCTGTAAAGCAATGTATCCAACATCGAATACTATTTGTGGTTTTACATATGTACATGGGTAAATTACAGGGTATTTATTTCAATAATATTTGATAATTAACACATCGTTGTGATACAAGATATTTAACGCGAAGAAACATTAGAGCAGCCTTTCCGAAGGTATGTGTCAGTTTTTCACCGGGAGCCGGTAGGAATTTTCAACCGCTTTGCGGAGAATTCGCAATTTCCTAGGTGTTTGGTGTCGTGAGTGTCTAGTGACAGCATTGTCGCGCGGTGTTGTCGCCGTCGCCACGACCGGGGGCGGGCAGGCGGGCAGGTGGCGGCGCGGGGGAGGAGGCAGGTGCAGGATTGAAATATCGACAGCTTGTGATTCGACTAAAGCTCCAGTGTGCGCAGCGTGCGGGCCAACGTTCGCTCCTTAAAGGTGTTAAGTCTGCTTTTAGGTACACTAGTAATATTTTTCAGGCCCTTGTAGCTTAACTACTTATCTCGTAGTCAAATCAACGAGAGACTGTGGAGCGCTGCTACAAAAAAAAGAAATTCACATCTGTTCTCCTTTTTGCCGAACTACTCAACTCATCTGATTGTCATAGATGCGTGGTGCACAGGTACAGGTCCTATGATCAGGCTACAAGTACCTTTGTCGTGTAAGCCACACACACGCGCGCACGGCTGCCGGGCGGGCGGGCGAGAGGGCGGGCGGGCGGGCGGCTGATTGCGGATGCTAACTGCATCACGGCCGCAATAAAAGCAAGCTTTCAAAAACCTTTTGTCGTTATTATATCGGACGATGTGCACGCGTATTTGTCGCGCGCACTTTGTGATGTTGTTTGTGTTTGTTGCGGCGCCGCTGCCACACACTATTGGCAAATTATACACATGTGTATTTCTTTTAAACTTATTGTGATTTTATTTTGAACTAACTAATCGGACTTTGCCATGAGGTACCGGCAGAGTAGAATAGTACCTAACCCTATACCAGGTGTCGTAAGAGGCGACTTAGGTACCGAACCAACAGATGGCGGTATAGATCAGCGGTATATCGGGGATGGGCAACAAAGCTGCGCTCTGCGATTGCCACCACTCTTGCCCAGCGCGGCAATTACAGGCAAAAAACCTCCTTTCTTAGAGAGGATTATGTCCAGCAATGAACTCTCAATGGCTGGTGTATTGATCATGATAAATCGGACTGTATTTATAAAGTTCAGGTACACTAATATATTTAAAAAAAAGAACATTCGCATTTCACAGTTCAATTATTACAAAGAAATCTTGTAGACTTTATTACTGTTCGTGATTTGGGAATACATTTAGATGATAAGTCAACCTTGTCAGAACATATACATTTAACTACAAACTACTGAAAATAAGCGAAACTTTTAAAAATATCATGACAATAAAATCCCTTTACTTCAGTTAAGTACGCAGCGGTCTACAACACGCCGGCCCTGTTTGGTCTCAACGACACAATATATATATATATATAAACCGTATTGTAATCATTCAGAAAATTTTCTTTGAGCACTTCCTGTATCGTGTGCGACCTGCACTACGACTGTCATCGCTACAATTTATTGACTTTAGAAGTGAGGCGTCATATGTATGCTTTCTGTATAAATAAATTCCCACAACATCTCATACACTCAGAGCACGCGTGTTACGGACGCCAGATAACAAAGGAATCACAAATATAACACTTAAATACATTTATTCAACACCCAGACACATACCAAACACAAATATCTTGGCGCATAAGATAAGAACATTACCATCTGCGCCATCGAGCCCGTCACAGCTTTCTGTATAGTGTGTCATAGCAAGATGGATTGTCCTGAACTGGTCATGGACCAGTTGCATATTGCACGACGCACTCGCCAAACCCGCACCACACCCCACACCTTCTTTGACGCGAACTCAATAGTCGCCTACTTTCGTCGTCTTTACAATGTGCTCTTCAGTTTTATCGATTTGTTCAAATACAGTAAGACATGTTTCCAACGTCACGTTGTTCAACTATTGATGAAGTACCAATAAGTTTCGCAGATTTCCTAAACTTTTTTAATAACATTATATTATTACATTTTATAGTACGGTGGTACAAATCAACCTACCCAAATCTGTCAAATATTTACTGTCAATTTTAAACTCAATTACTCGCAGTTAAAGATTAATATTGAATAAATGTACTTGTATTTTATTGATAAATGATTTGTTCGCTCTGAGTATAGATAGAGTACTAATATTACATAACATCAAATACTATGCCATTACAATTTCCAACCACGTACGTGGTACAGCCACAGTTGCAGCTGGGGAAATAATTAACACATATGCTCCACAGTACACACTCCGTCGTTGCACTGTTGCTGCTCCGTGCACGCACACCATGTGCACACACACCACATGCACGCACACCACGTGCACGCACACCATGTGCACGCACACCACATGCACGCACACCACGTGCACGCACACCACATGCAGGCACACTACATGCACGCTCTCTTCATAACATTCAGCTTGTTTGCCAGTTTGTATGGTTGTAGCTCGTTGTGATATAATCTCTTTATATCTGTCCAGTGATGACAGTGACAGTTTAATTTATTTTTAGTATTTTCTTACTTTTATTTAATTTCTATCGCCTACGTGTGAGGTTTATATTGAAAACCTGTTATTCTGTTTTTATTTACTATGTTTATGTTATTTGTAAAAATAAAATTAATAAATAAATAAAATTATCAATAGCAATTATCTCTATCATAATTACTACCATTAGAAGTCCAGTGATGAACATAGGCCTCCTTAAGAAAGAGAAATTTTGCCTATACTGGCGCGCTGAGCAAGTGTGTTGGCAACCGCTGTGCGCAGCTGTCGCGACGGCGTGCTACTGCCTATCCGAAAGCCTAACTAGTAGTACTAGTAGTACTAGATTTTACAATGAAAGTAATCCAAATAGGATAACAGGGTTGCCTCTGAATGAACCAAGAAATAAATAAAAAATAAGCTTATCTCCAAAATCTTACTATTGGTTTAAAGATTATGTCAACGATAAAACTGCTCGGGATTTAATCGCTTCGACCACTAACGTTAAGACAACGGATTGTTAGCGCCGACGCAGGGGAGGGTGTCATTAGCGCCAACTACCATACAGGTGGTGTTGGTGGAACCTGTATAACCACCAGTTTTTCTTGCAGGTTCCTGTCTGGTGGGTTTAGGCTTCCTCTCGTGCCGGTGGACTAAGTTTATGGTGGGTCTATTTAAATTATCTATGCGTTAGATGATACTTATAATCCCTTGGGTCATCAGAATTATCTGTATTATTGACTTTTCATAATATTTCATATAATCACTTTCCTAATGTTATTACTAATGTTATTATTATTACTTATTTTATCATTTTCATTGACGTTAAAGTGCTTGTAATAAGCCTACTTGAAAAAAGTGTATTTGAATTTGTGTTTTATTGTAAAATTTTATGCAATTGCCGTTAAAATAATAATTTATTTTTAAGACAACTTACAAGGAAAAATATTCAAATCCGTTGCGGCAGTCCCAACCGCCTTCAAAGAGTTTATTGATTTTCACCCCATGTTTTTTTTTAGTATAGGGATCAATGAACTTCCTATGAGATGGCAAAAGTGCTAGGTAACAACGGTGCATACTTTGAATAAATTTAATACATCTTACAAAAAAATGACTTTATATTACGTACAAAACACCACTTTCATATCAGCTATTGACAGTCCACTGCTGGTCACAGGCCTCCCCAAGAATTTTGCCCATAATTGCCGCGCCAAGCAAGCCTGTTGGTAATCACAGAGCGCAGCTTTCGCGATGGGGATTCTGCTACCCATTTCCCGCCCTGTGCATTTGAGCTGCACTGTCTTGGATGGATATACCGCCATCTGTCGGTTCTGGTACCTTAGTCTCCTCTTACGTCACAGGGTACAGGAGCAGATTCTATTCTACTCTGTCTTAATTTCATATGTAAGGACCCAATATAAATTTCTCAAACCATTTATTTTTTTTATTGCGGACCGACACCAAAAATTTTCTTTAATCTTATTCTCTGACAATTTCGGGAAAAAAGTCTACAAAAATTGAAAAACTTCAGTTTTGACCCAGAACCTGAAGAATTTGTTTCATTAGACCGCATTTTATATGCAACGGAGGTGATTAAATTAGCTTGGGGTCCACAAAAGGAAAACACAATGTCATGAGATTTTGTTATTTATTAATATTGGATTACCAACATAAGTATCAGAAAATTATGAACAATAATTGTGTTTTTAAAAGTTCTTACAAACAGGCAATCACATCATGCAAAATTATTAATATTAAAATGAAATTGTTATTGTGTTTTCTTAACTGAAACAGGTATAGGTATACAGATGGTCTAGACCCTGAGAAAGGGTTAAAAAATTTAAGAATAAAAAAAATTAAAAAATTTAAAATAAGGAAAAAAGAATTTCTTAGTTTTTTTTTTCAATTTAAACGTGACTTAAACTTATCCTCGTGCGGTGAGTGCATAATTTTTACTGCTTATTAAAGGTTTTTTTTATAATAATAAATCTCAATCTGTCCATCTGTTTTGTTCGATTCATTTTAATTTTGTTTTTCTACGATGCCTCGCAAACGAAAGTCCAAATTAGCTAATAGCTCTAGCAGAGCTCGGACTGCTAAACTTGCTAGATCTCTGGAATCGGATGAGGATTTACAGATCCGTCGGAATTTAGATGCCGAGCGTCACGCAGCTCAAAGGGCTGCTGAAACTTTTGAGTGAACGCAGACCCGTCATTATTTAGACGCTGATTGTCATGCTGCACAAAGGGCTGCAGAGACCTCTCAGCAGGCCCAAGCTCGCCAAGTCTTGGATGCTGAGCGTCAAGCTTCTTACATAGCCGCAGAGACCCTCGAAAAAACACGTAGATGACGTTTAATTAATTCCGAGCGACAAGCAGAAAGGAGACGTACCTTTACGATAAATACGTGGGAGGCATTTGCCGATTCTGATTTTGATTATGATCCGTTATTTGAGCACTTTAATCATCGATTTGTCCTCATAGGTAGAATAGCCAATAAATGCAGACACTGTGAGGCACTCAAGTGGAAGGAAGAGACCCCAGGTATGTGCTGTTTTGGAGGCAAAGTATCAGTACCAACGCTTGGTGACCACGACGAGCCATTCAAATCCTTACTTCTATATGACTACTATAATGAATATTGGCGATTTTTAAACAGAAAGTACAATTATTGCTTTCAAATGACATCATTTGGTGTGGGTAATGAAGTTATCATACCTGGATTTTCACCTACATTTACGGTAAAAGGGCAAGTTTATCATTGAATTGGCTCTTTGCTTCCCGCAGATAATGATCAAACAAAATTTCTACAGATTTATTTTATGGGAGACGAAAACAGCGAGGTTGACTGCAGATGTCAAAATATCGAAGGAGTTGAGAGGGACATTGATTTAAGAATTCAAAGAATGTTGCACGAACATAATAACCTCATTAACACCTTCAAAACAGCCTTAGAAAGTATGCCAGGGGAAAATTACAAATTAGTTGTACACCCAGATCGTACGTCAAGCGGGGAACGTGAAAGACGATATAATGCACCCTTAATAAAGAAAACGCCGCCATGATTTGTGGTGAACAGTTCGAATCGCGTGATATTGTTCTACAAGCCCGTGACAACACATTGACCAGGGTGCCCGACACACACAAGTTTTATGACGCATTACAATACCCACTTATGTTTAGCAAAGGGCAAGAAAGGTACCACTTTCAAATTCCACAAGTCAATCCAGTGACCAACCTCCCAAACAAAAGTACCCAACAAAAAGTATCGAGTATGGACTTTTATACCTATCACATGATGATACGCCAAGACGATTTTAACGTAATACAACGATGCAAACAGCTCGCTAACCAGTTTTATGTTGATATGTACGTGAATGTTAAAAGCGAAAGATTGAGATACACATCTTTAAAACGAACAAAATTATAAGCTGAAAACTATATTCATCTCCAAGATAATGTATCGAAAGATGCCAATGTGAACCCTAATAATATAGGTAAAATGGTGATTTGTTTGTGAACAATCCACGATACTTACACGAGTATACTCAAGACGTATTTGCTTATGTGCGTACGTATGGTCGACCTGATTTATTCGTAACCTTCACCTGCAATCCATCTTGGTCTGAAATAGTTGATAGTTTAATAGTGGGATGGTAGTGCTGCTTGCTGGTGATTTTCGACAGACGCGACCTGTCATTACCATAGCACTCTAACAGATGAGATAAATGCATGTTCGAAAGCTTCTACATTATGGGTGCATGTAAAACAATTTTGTCTCACTATAAACATGCGAGTACAACTGCATAATGATACGCAATCGGGGCAATATGCAGCTGTTCTATTGAAAATCGGTGAAGGTCGAATGACTGCGGACGCTAATGGCATGAATACATAAAACCAAGAATTTTGTAATGCTGTCCACAACTTGGAAGATCCTAAAAACAACGTCTATCCCAGTTTGGAATATAACATGAGGATTAGAGTGGCTGTGTAAAAGGGCAATATTGGCACCGACCAATGAAATCGTGGGGATCTGTCCCACGATTTCATTGGTCATGAACGAATTATATCACATGTGCAAGGCGATGTTGTCGAATATTTGTATTGTCATGGACAGTGAACATCTTATCCTACAGAGTTTCGAAACTCTTTAGAGCTATCAGGAGTGCCGTCATATAAGCTGAGACTGAATGTTGGGGTTCCAGTTTTGTTAATGAGAAATATCGAAGCGCCGAGACTATACAACGGGACTCGATTGCAAATTACGCAGCTAGGACGCAATATTGTTAAAGCAATTATAATGACAGGAATAGCTAAAGATGAAGAAGTTTTGATTCCCCGCATACCCATGATCCCCACAGATTCACTTCTTCAGTTTAAAAGAATCCAGTTTCCCCTCGAACCAGCCTTCGCAATAACCATTAACAAAGCTCAAGGGCAAACACTTAAAGTAGCAGTTAGCAAGTAACAATTTAGAGAAAAACTGATTTTCGCATGGCCAACTTTACGTGGCTTGCTCGCTAGTGTCGAGTCCAAACAATCTCCACATTTTAACAAATAATAACAAAACAGCAAACGTTGTGTACAAAAGTGTTTTAAAATATTTTTGTACACAACGTGATGCTGGCCCCTGTAAGTGTCTCTTGGACATAAGGGACCAATAAATTTTCCTAGGTACTTTCTGCCACTCAATGGAATACATAGGTACCTTATACTGCAAACATTTTTTTTAAATATACCTACTAATGGTTCTTATTAAAAATTAAAAATGCTACCCAAAGATACTATTCCACGAGGACGAAGTCTTATTAAGTAAGTAACTAAGCGGGTGTTGTTTTATAGTTTAAAGTAATATTTTTACAAGTTCAAAATTTTCTTCAATATTATAGAATAAACTAGTGAAAGAGATGAATGAACATCCACCCTGACTTCTAATATGATTCATTCACTTCTAATATCATTCAAGTCGACAAAGTAATTTATTAGCTCTTACTATCTATTCATTATCTATTCACCGCAAATATAGCAAAAATTGTCGACGTCATTTACACACATTTTGAAAGATATTTCAACGCTCCAAATATAGGTATAAAACACGTCTTTTCTCAAGAAAGTGCGTGCGCACACTGAGCGACTGCTCTGCTGTTTCCCGATCGATCTCCGATAATTCCTTATAACCTTCCCTCTTGCTTACGATTTCGTCTTCATAATAAAACCGACGGCGTGTGTTAACTTTTCTTGGAAAGTCGGGAATGGACGTAGGTTAGGTCTAAGAGAGATTGATAGCAGCGAACGAGTTAGACATTTTCCAACGAATACATTATTTTAAGTCATCAGTCATCTCGGAGCGAGGAGTTTGGAACTCATCAGCTCCATCCGAGGGATTTAATTCGGAGGAGGAAGTTTTT
>JACJUM010005600.1:11882229-11894569 GCA_020976665.1 Heortia vitessoides | reverse complement strand
TTTAGTCAGCGAAACCTGCGAACAGATTGAACATCTCATCATCGACGGGCTCCTCGCTCTCATTCTTCTCCAGTTCTTTGGCATCGGGTTTATGG
The DNA here is from genome assembly GCA_020976665.1 of Heortia vitessoides. Classification (NCBI taxonomy): domain Eukaryota; kingdom Metazoa; phylum Arthropoda; class Insecta; order Lepidoptera; family Crambidae; genus Heortia; species Heortia vitessoides. The sequence continues at coordinate 11,894,474 of JACJUM010005600.1, read as the reverse complement.
GTAGGATCTATCATGATGGGGAGATTGCTCAGCACCGGTTTCACATCGAGCTTATGTTCTTCTTTAGCAAGCCCAGGTAGTAGCAGATCCTTAATTTTGTGGACTTGCGGTGGGATAAGGTCGGTCAACATTTGCCCGAATCGTTTGGTCCTGGAACCTTTGGGTTCCTCGACGGGTGCCGCGAGGGCAACGGCGAGAGCCACGGACAAAACAACCTGAAAATATACATATTAGTTCTTAGGTTCCGTAATACTAACTCAGGATAATACTAACACTATACTCGACCCTTCCTGCAGGTTATATTTTGTTTGCTCGCGGTATGAAAATGGGACGATAGTTCTCGTTTATTGATCATCAATGGTATAATAATATGTGTTATTTCACTATTAAGATTCCGTATCTACGAATTATATGTATTGGAAAATTGGAAAGGTTTTTCTTTTAGTATTACAAATTTATAAAGGGATACAGCCTGATCGATAAAATGAACTATTTGGTAAAGTTTATAAACATGACTGATTTTATTTAATTGACAGCTGTATAATATATTATCTTTATAAAGAAATATATGAAAAAGAAATAAAAATGCACGTGGGTTACAAGCTGACAGCCTGGCAACCCACGTTGATTATAATATTTAGCAATGTTGTGATGGGCTTCTTTCACGAAGAGACCACTTCAAGTAAAGGAAACCTTTGATGCAATGGGATTAACATATTTAAGTGATCTTACAAAATATCAATGGAATGACTTACCAAGAGCCGCATAGTGGTATACTGACTAACGATAGGTTCGTTTCTGTTTATATACCGGTGCTGGCTCGGCTGACCGCAACATCTCCACCAGCCGCTGGCTGGCGACGGACCGCCGACGCGCACTTAATTGGATATTAGTTAGTCATTAATTAAATGGAAGATTGAATTAGCGTTTGTTCGGATGGAATATTTCTGACGTTTGACTGTTCCAAGAGTAAACGGAGCTGTCAGTTGCGAAACCATTGTCTAGGGAATGAGACGCACTTGTCTTTTTAAAAGTAAATATGCAGGGCATAATTCTTGGCATTGTTTTGTTTCCGGGTTTGGTAACCCGGTGATATATGTAAAAGTTAAAAAATTATGAAAGATTATAAAAACCATTAGCTTCTTGTGAATATGACCAAAAATATGATATATATTGTGAATAGCGCCGGTGTCAAACCAAACATGGCGGACACGGGCCCGACCGCCGCCATCGCGATGATACGTAGGGCGATTGCCGAAGTGCTCATAGTTATTAAAACTAAATAAGCCAGGCCGTCCACTGTGCGACCTAGGCCGTCCACTGTGCGACCTAGGCCGTCCACTGTGCGACCTAGGCCTTCCCACTAGATTTCCGATAAGATCAACAATATGCGGCCTGTGTCCAACGCGATCTAGATTCTAGTCAGATCGTCTGTCCTAACTGGTGGACGTTCATTTACCCCCGCAGGGCTTAGTTTCTTTGGTATTCTCATTCCTGATTCGATCAAGCCAAAGATTACGTTTCCCATAGCTCACTCAAAAGCTATTAGCTGACCACCAAATGTCAAAATACTTTCCGAAATTTTTTATTTGGAGAAGGCAACTACCAAACTTATAATATTCTATCTATACTAATTTAATTAAAATTATAAATCTGAAGAGTTTGTTAGTTTGTTTAAACGCGCTATTCTCAAAATGAACCGCTTGTCAAATTTGAATTTTTTAGTGTTGGATAGTTTATATAACAGCTATAGGCTATATTTTGTTTTCAAATAATTTGGGATCCGTTTTAAAGTTTTAATAATTTGTAGGTGGACGAAGTCGCGGGCGCTGCTAGTCGTGATATATAATTACAGTGATTGTGTTTGTTTTCCCAAACGGTACTCTAATTAGGGAACGATAATGTATTAGCGAACGATGGGCCGCTCCATTAGTGTTACTGTTATCGTAATCGACTCAACATATTTTAATAATAGACGATGTCAATCCAACAGGTTTCTGGCATCGGGTCATTAATAAGTATTGTTATATCATTTCTACTTATTTAATGATATAACATGTTTAAATGTGGATTTAGAATAATTGGATTACTCATCCAATGTCATATTAACGCTGATGACCAAGTGTTAGCATCGTCAGCTGAACAGTTGCAAGAGATGGTAACGATTTTGCAAGATTCCTTTAAAGTGAAAGGTATGAAAGTTATTGTAAGTAACACGGAAGATCGATGTCATGAAAGTTGAACAAGTGAAAGAGTTCGTGTATCTGGGAAGTGTTTTTACGAGAGATGCGAAGTATGCAGATGATATTGAACGGACAGTGCTTTTATGAGCAGGTAAACATGTCCAAACAGGACATGACTGGTAGAGGAATGATAGTTACAACACTGATACGCAGAAGGAGGAAAAATAAGTAATATCTTTAAGCTCTGACTTTTGTTAATAGTTTCAAGTAAAAGAGGATTAAATTTATATACTTCGAAGTATGTATGGTGTGAGTTTAAGAGAAAGATAGTAAGTATGGATGAAAATAGAATGACTGCACAAATATATCGATCGGAAGATAATGGAAAAGTGGATAAAGGATGTATTTAAACCAGGTAGAAGAAGTATTAAAGAACGGCAAGGTCAGAAGTACCAGGAATAAACGAGCAAGTATGATAAGACTAATGCAAGTAAGGGAAGAAAGAGAGGTATCCCAAGATCGTAACATGTGGAGGTCCATAGTCTCTGCCCACCCCGACAGGACACAAGCGTGTGGTTTGTATGTATGTACATATAAAATTACATTTAAAAAATCTGCTTGAGTATAAATTAGATGTAAAACCATCATTATTATATTACCCGTGGAACTTTCAGTGCTTTCTTTAGAGTCATTGTTGACAGACAGATTGTTTGATAGATTGTTATTTTTTCTTATATACCTCTATTATAAAACGTACAAACAAACTAACCTTGATATCTATAATGCAATATATATATATTCTTTATTATTCAATAATAATTAATAGAACAATTTTAATTCGGAAATGTGAAGTATTTAATTGTATTATATTCATAATATTTATCTACTGAAGACCTTCATCACCCGACCTTCATGACCTTCATCACCCGATCTGATCGTAAGAGACATCTAACATTTAAGTTAGGCCTACCTCAACCTAGTCTGCCGGCACCAGACGGGTCTTAACACTAAGTTTATTGCAGGTTTATTACACGAGCCTCCAGAGTTCTGTTAATAGAACCCCAACCGGTGTCGGCACCAACAAACCGTTGTCATAAAGCTTGGTTAGAGTAATTTCACTCAGCAGTTTTATCAATAATCTTTAACACTATAGTATGCTTACTTCTGCCGGCCTGCTGCTTGTTATTTTATTGTAAAATCTTATGCAGTTGTCCTTGAATGTATTATGTATTGGAGCCGTGCTGGTGGTGGGCACCGCGAGCTCATATTTATTTCTGATATAAACATTGTTTGTCACAGTTTTTCTTAAACATGCCGATTTTTATAACGTGCCTTTCGATTCTGGTACCATAGTAGCCTTTTTAGATACCTGGTACAAGGGGAGGTACTATTCTACTCTGCCGGTACTTTACGGCTAACTCACGCGTATAACATTCTAAAAACTATATAGACTTAAAGTTTTCAACATGCAACCGATCTTTGCAAAAACTTGGCGCAGCCTGGTTTCAGCTGCGGAAATCCCGCTGATTAAATGGATATATTATGTGTAAATACATTGCAGTTACTTGCAATTTCATCCGCGATATCTTTTTCACATCACTGAGAAACCCTTGTTACTGCGATAGGAATTCTGTGTCACTCCATGAACAGGTACAGAGAAAACAGGCTAGATCTATTGGGATCGAAGAAACAACAGGAACAACCATAAATAATTGCTGTGGCGATTTTCATCTTGATCTGTTAATCCGTTCCAGCCATTCCAGCCGTTCCAGCTGTTAGTAAACACACATCTAACAATATTCACATATTTAAAATTCTTATAAATAATGTTGGTAAGCATTTTTATTGAATTCGCTCAAAAACATTTTGAAGTGCAGCGGCTTCAAGTTCCATTAAATTGAGAATTACAACGCTGCCATCAAATATCGCATACTAGAACATACTTCATAGTTATTACGTCACCGCTCATTTCTTCGGAACTTTGTACAAGGACTGTAAATGGCACATCGGGAGGGTGCGTCACGGCTCGTTCTCGTCGCGAGTGTTATCGCAAAATACAGTATTCAGGACAAATTCCCGACAAATGTGGCGAACCCGACGTTGACTAATACGCCGCCGCGTTTCTCCGCGCGGGAAAAAGCGAGCCTTTAAATTGAACTACTTATATTGACTGTTGATTGATGAGCTCCAATCGGTAGTCGCTTACATTCAGTACGCCTAATCATAACTCCAGGCCACAGACTAGACACAACCCGTGTGGCCTGGATTAGTTTTGCGCAGTAGGCGGCGCGCGCGTTGCCCGCGTGGTTATGCTGTGTACAGGCGGCTGGTGCGGGTGTACGTTGGTATACGTGTAGTCGGTGGATAAAAAACGCAAAGTGTATCGGTGCGCCGGTAGAGCGCACACATGTCCTCAAATATTTATGAAGCACTCACGCGCCCGCTCTCGCTCGCCGCCCGACCGATGTTCCACCGACTCCGTAATAGAGATTGGCTCGCTCCAAATAGTCTGGAGGAGCAGATCGAATAAAATCAAAATGCTCTTTATCTAACCAGACACATATAAGAGATTGCGATTTAACTACACATCGCGGCGTTGCTTTACCGCCTTCAACGTATCCTAACTTTATTTGGTCTGTCTTATCCCTACTAATATTATAAAAGCGAAAGTAACTCTGCCTGTCTGTCTGTCTGTTACGCTTTCCCGCTTAAACCTCTTAACCGATTTTGATGAAATTTAGCATAGACAATCTTTAGACCCTGAGAAAGGAAATAGGCTATTTTTGAACTCGAAATAAGGGTTGTAAGGGGGGATGAAAAGTTGTATGAAAGTATCGCTATTTTTAGAACTATAAACTTGAAACTTATTTTTTCAGGACGTTGATTTGATATAAATAAACATGACATTCAAAGTTTATATAAGTTGAGATAAGGAGGTATGGTACCCAAAAAACTATTCCATGCAGACGAAGTCGCGGGCACAGCTAGTTTACAATATATTGGCATTTGTTTTTTTCAATGTCTAATTTATTTACTGGTATTTAATATATGTATTTGAGGTATTGATTATTATTATGATAATGTGTGTAAAGTTTTAATAATCTATGCCCAAAATTCAAGGATGATGAAAAATATTGTATTCAAGAATTTGCTTTTAAACTTTTGAACAATCTATGTGTAAAGCACATAGATTGAAATCAATCGCATCGCATCTCAGGTGGAAAAACAGAGCAATATTTGAGATTAGAACAGAATGGGTAGTGGAATGAAGAACCGAAGTATAAAAGCAGCCTTGAGGTGCTCGTTGTGAGGTGCAGGTTGCACGAGTTGGTTACAAAATTCAGAAACGTGAATGTGAGATGTTAATGGAAACACTCCTTTGCTAGAACAGTATAGGATAATTAGATACCAAAGCGTTTCCAATTTACATTTGGCTTAAAAATCTCTTGCTCCAGGTGTTGACGTAAACTAGATTATTAGTAGCTACGGAGTTCTACATTATTTGAAAATAACCTCAGTACTGATTCATCCTGGACTAAATTAAACTATATATGAACAGTTAGTAGTCCACGTCGTGAAAGAGACGTAGTTTTGCAAATTAATTTTGTTCACATGTTGCACGGACAAAATTTTCGTTCTATGCGAATAGGCTATACAACATATACAGTTTTGTGAAATCGCATGAGTTACTTGTTTGTAGTCCTGGTGTATGTATAACAATTACATATCTATAACATATAAAACTCTCATGTCACAGTGCTAGCAACCATGTTCCTCTAAAACGGCTTGACTGATTCTTATTTATACATATTTTGTAAGTCTGAAAATCAGCTAATATCTATTTTCATATCCTTAAGTGATAAGGACTATCCAACTCTAAAATTTTTATAATTTTTACTACAAAAAATGTAATTAGAAAAATTATTTTTATATAGTGGATTTACAATACAATACAACCCTAAATGTTCAACCTTCTATTACCAACCCCTATTTTTCGTAGTTGTGTTAGTAGTTTAATCATTTTTTATCATTTATATGGCAGAACACGGGGCGTTTGCCGGGACACCGTGTATGTATATATGATACAAGTGACGGTAAAGCGCCGTTGCCATGGTTACGCACGAGGTCAGGAGCTGATAAAATGCTGTCATTTAGGCGCTGAACGTGTAATTTACAAGCCTCTGTCGTCTTTGTGAGGTCGAGCCATCTCGTGGCTTCAGTCGCGGGAACTTGGAGTGGTGGATCGACATTTATTTCTAACTACCTCGGTGGCTCGACATCGTTCGCTTGGAAATTTTGATCCATAAAATATATCACTATTCTATAAATCGTGTCGGGTTCCTGCACGGCGACGGTGAATGCACATATTACATACATATATCCAATACATAAATGTAGCAAAAATGTGTCATTCTTAGACTTCTAAATTCATTCGAGTGTGATGCCACACTAAAACACTTTTAGTTACTGAATTGCTTCTGCTTATTCCCACCCTGTGCATTTGAGCCATGCTGTGGCTGATGGATATACCGCCAACTGTCGGTTCTGGTACCTTAGTCGCCTCACGGCTAGTCCACTCTTCAGTTACTATATGTGATGTGTTCGCTATATAGACCTAGGTGGTACTAGAATAGTATAAAATATTTTAACTTTTCTGGTCGGTTTGTATTTAAACAAATTTGACTGAATAAGTGAAATTTGCATCCATCGCAAGTAAACAGGTTTAGCCGTCTCTTGGTTTAAATATTACAGCTATTGTAAAAATTACATATTTGTATAAATAATATTTGAACATATATACATCACGCCTGTGCCCCATCGGGGAAGGCAGTGACTGTCTCCATTAGATCTCCACTGACTACAATTTTTGCATTCAGAAATTACAGTTAACACGTTCACAAAGTTCAGGACCGCTTGGTAATGTTCAAGAAGTATTTTCTTAAAGACAGCCAGCGGAAACTGTGTATTGTCGTTAAGTAATTTATTATATGAGTTAATTGAAACAAAATGGTTTAATTAAAATAGGTTTTCATTTACAAATAGAGTCTATTTCTTATATTGGGTATCTTATACTTTGTGTAAAATAAACGCCTGCGCAATAAATAAGAGCCTTTTTGAAGCTAGCTTTCAATAAAAATATAGGTCATATATCTCAAAGAAACTGTTAAAGAGATGGTAAAAAACTAAGCTGTTAATTTGAAAGGAAATATATGATTATTCTGTGTTGTAATAGAAATAAAGTATTCATTTAAAATATAACTTCGTCGCGTGAACATTGTTCTGTACATAAAAATAATCAAAAAATTCACAGATATACATATAAGAAAGTATAAGGGTACCCTTTGCTTGCGAAATTAGTACACGTACAGTCAGCGCACCCCGGTTCCACCTGCGTAATTACCAGCCTGCGTTGTAATTTTTTTAACGTCCACTATCCGCCGATGCAAACCGCCTGGTCGTTTCAGAGATGAGCTATAACAAACATACAGACAATACATTTAATTTTTTTTAAATACCGTGTATACTTTCATACGCAATTTAAGTAAAGCTGTTGATTTGGAATTACAGACGTATGTGCTTTGGTTTTGTCATTTTTGGTACCTTTGTTGTCTCCGGTTCTCCCAACACAAGAGTCCACAAATTGGGCACAAATCAATGTATGTGAGACAACTACGTAGTTATGATCCCACTATTGATATGATCCGAAACTCCGTCGAACCTTGTAACAAGATAACGAGAAACTAACCAATTAGTGTTTTCACGAACATTTATTATTTCGTACACAACGTTGTTGATCTGTGAATTAACGTTGCAGATTGTTGAAATCTAAGCTTTATTCAGTCGAGCTAAGGCTTTTTATTAATGGGCACCTCCGGAACGGAGAGGTGCGATTTGTCATGACTGGTCGAGCGAGTCTCATCGCTTGAGACTTCAGCTATCATCCAGAGTAACTTATTACCGGCCGAGCTGAACCGGAATGTGAAAATTGACTTGGTAATTATTACAGCAGCAGTAATTTGTTCTCCTCAGGATTTTGTTGCATCACTTAAGTCATTGAATTGCTGATCTCACTGGCAGTAGTGGGCCTTACTGAACAACAAGAAAGAGAGCTTCTTACCTTTAAACGCTACTAGTAAACTGCAGCGCGCGAGGACCCCTCGGTGAAACAGCTGCCTGTCTCCGCCTCGTTGTCTTTGAGACACGCTGTACTCTGTAGACGCCTACATCTGGTAATTATAAAGGATATTTATACTCTGCCGGCGCGGACGTCGATATTTGTAAGATTGACGCTACACCTAGCCAGCGTACGCGAAATATCCTTTAAATATTTTAGGCCTTTAACAATGCAAGTCGATGCCCAATTTGTGTTACAGAAAGATAAAATTTTAAGATCAGCATTTTCTTTTCTTTAGCAAAATAAAATGCCGATAGGTACTAATGCATTTAATTGTCTTACTTTTTATCCGTCTCAACCAATTCCCACAAGAAAAAGCGGGAGACAAAGCCGACACCAATCAATTGAAACAAAGGCGCATCAAATTAAAACCAACCCCGCCCCGCCCCGCCTCCCCGCAAACGTCCCCGTCCCCCCCCCCTCGCCACTCTTCACCCGTAATCCGCGGCCAATTACGGACCGACCCACGGGACTGATGGAAAGTACTTAAGACTGATATAAAGAAATAAATTCACTATTTGAAGGGTTACCAGGTGAAAACGGTCTGGGCTGAGAAATCTATATTTTAACTAAAAGATTATTTTTATTATCACAAACATATAGAACAACCAAAATAAAGATTTTATAGTTTTCGCTAAAACCAGTTTCGGAGACTATCCGAAATTATAATTAGACACATACATCACGTCTGTGTCCCATCGGAGTAGGCCGACACTATGGATCTCCACTCGCTAAGATGTTCGCAAACCTTTCTCGCTTCTTACTCGCATTAGTTCATACACGCTCGTTTATTCTTAGTAGTTCTGACCTGGTTAAGGCATGTTCACCAGGTCGTCCTATACCAACTCTTCCATTCACCTCCGTTTTCTATATTTGTGTAGCTATTCTACTTCTATCCAACCTTTCTACATGTCCGAACCATCTCAATATTCCCCTCTCTATTTTTGTCACTACATTATCTTTTTACCACATAGATTTCTTATCACACTATTTTTAATCTATCTCTTAAACTCACACCACACATACTTCGAAGTGCTCTCATATCGACAGCATTTATTCTACTCGCGTGCTTCTTCTGCCTCACCCAACATTAAAGATCGTTAAATCGGTGCCCCCCGTTACTTATTTCCATCACCAAATAGCAGTACTCGTACTGTTGTGGGCAGTAAAGTGACGGGGTAATCTGATATCTTCAAGTCACAAGGTTGGCAATTGTTAATCATGACGAGCGTCTACAGGCTGCAGTGACGTTCACTATGGATGTTTGTTTGTCGGCCAAGTTAAAAAAATATATATATTTCTGTGCAAGGACCCAGCAGAGATTATTCGTGTCGGGAGGTTGCATTTGAGCTATTTCAGATTGAGGATGTATCGCCGGTTCGGTAACTCTCGCCGCTTGTTACGACTCCGGCCACTACGTTTCCCAGCTGGTAGCCCGACGCAGTCATTAGTTTTATTTGTATGTACTTGACCACAAAACGATTATTAAACCGAAGTCAAATATTTAATAATAGTAAATATTTATTTCCAACGAGGTTTCAATTTAGAAATTTAAGATTATAATACATAAATACGTACATACATACATGCACATATACATCACAATAAAATATAAGTATCAATAAGGTGCACTCGTTCTAGATTTACACGCGTACAAACATTCTGTCGATTAATTTTATTTATAAAGATAGTTTATTTTTTTAATAAAAAGGCAATCCCATTCATGGTTAGCAAAAAACCTGTGTGAATGTGAAACTGGGACATTAAATGTTAAATAAAAATGAAATTCAATGAAAACTTAGCAATTTTTGATCAAGAACTCAACCATTATAGGATTGATTTCTTATCTAGCAGCAAATCAACAACGCGACAAAATGAGACTCGGGAGCGTCGGGCTCGCGCCGGCGCTGCATAAACGCCCACGAGCGTCCGTCGTATGCTTCACAAAAGACTGCACTATTTTGCTACACATCCAGTTTGCAAAGCTGCCCTGTGTCAGAACAGGACATCACTATATCTCAGTATCGAATCTGGCGACATCGTAACGGCGCTGCTAGTGCGTCGCAAAATTTGTACATTGCCGAAAGGCTGCACTCCCTCGCCCGCACTTGAATTACGATGGCTATATAACCCACGGTGACTTTTGCAACGGATTCGTTTTTAGCGGGAGAAATAAGTAAGAGCCTCGAAGAGACAATCTCTTAGGTGTAAACTAGAACGAGTTATAATTGACAGGCCCGATGGCGCAGATGGTAGTGATTCTAGCTTTTGTGCCAAGGGTTGTGAGTTCGACCCTCACCCGGGGCAAATATTTGTATGATGATATTTATATTTGTTCTGTCTAGTTGTTAAATGTATGTATTTAACTAGTATATTTGTGATTCCTCTGTTGTCTAATGTCCGTAAAACAAGTGCTTCAAGCAGTCTACCACGGAGTCAGGTCAATGTATGAGATACGTAAATCTACCTTTACTTGATAAAATCTCTGAAAAACCTCGTTAACCAATATTCAAATCAAACCTATGAGTTCAGGGTTTATTGTTATATTTTGTGCAGTAAAGTTCAATTAATAAAAATATAGTATACCTCTATGATCTTCATGCGAGCGTGTTGACAGTTGCAGAGCGCAGCTATCGCAAGTATACCTCTATATAGCGTTATTACTGTTATTTCAGTAGCATTTATAACTGTAGAATATTACTAAGCAATTTTATGTTTTCAGGTGAAGACCTTTTGCAACCAGGCTGTTGTCACAAGCGAGCTCTCCAGCTGTCAGTCTGTCTGGTTTTAATAGATTAGTTATTAATTACCCTCTGGCAGTGGCACAGTCATCTACGCAGGACTTTAATGGCCTGTCTAGATTTGATCCGGGGTCTAGATTAGGTTTTGACATGAAGCTACGATTTAATAATTGTAACGGTTATATTTTTGCACGGGCTTGAAAACTCATTAGCCATGGAACTGGTGATGTTTGATGGTATTAGCGACACGCTGTGCTCGCGACTCCTCTTAAGGAGATATTTTTTTCAGCTGAACACAGATTCTAATCAGGATCAGGATTCAGGATCTTTATCACAAAGAACTCTTCAGCACATTCTTATCTGATGAACTTTATTTAATATTAAATAAAATCCCACAACATCTCGTACATTGACTTGACTTCGTGGTTAATCGCCTTAAACCAAGCGTTTTTACGGACGCTACACAATAGAAGCATCACAAATATACTTCTTAAATATATATAATTAACACCCAGACACAGAAAAAGTACAAATATCACAATATCGAACCCTTGGCCCACAAAATAAGATCCGTCCATGCCAGAAGGCCCGTCATAGCTCTAGGCCCCGTCTATTATTAACTTATATATTTGATGGCTCTAAAGTCAAAAGTACATTATTTGACAGGCCCGTTGGCGCAGACGGTAGTGCTCTCATTTTATGCGCTAGGAATCATGGGTTCGATCCTTAAACAGAATATTTATATGGTGATATGTGTCTTTGTCCTGTGTTTGGGTGTTGAAAATATGTACTTAAGTGTTATATTTCTGATTCCTTCATTATCTGATGTAACACGTAACACGCTTTTTACGCTAATTATCTTGAAGTCAACTCTATAAACGAGATATTGTGTGAATTGATATAAAATATATTAGAAACGTTTTTATGCAACAAATTTTTGGTCTCTGTCTGAAAGCGTAAATGAACCTAAGACATTCGCGTTGGCTCCGCGCCAATCGTCCGTCTCTGTTCCGAGCCAGTTTATGGTCTATAATGTAGCCAATAATAAAAAAGGTAATGGCAAGTTATCTCGCACAATAAATATGAGGGCGGCGACGCCCGCGGCCCGCGCTTTATATTCCAAATGGAATTCCTGTGTTTGTGCGG
>JACJUM010005600.1:11844922-11858026 GCA_020976665.1 Heortia vitessoides | reverse complement strand
GTACTTGCGTTACGGACATTAGACAACAATGGAATTATACAATTTCAAAACTAAAAATTATAGGTACTTATACAATACTTCGATACAAATATAAATGACTAGCCATCAGTATAAATGACTCAACAAACAATAATGTTTACCACCTTCATATTTGCCCGAGATTTGAACCATCTCCCTTTGGCGTACAAGACAGGAACACTACCAAATGCGCCATCGAGCCTTAATGTGTCAATTTCTGTCTAAGAACTGTTGGATTTAGGTTGGTTAAGCGCAAACAGTGTACTTAAGAATATAGTAATTCAACACCAAGATTATATCAACAAATATTTTTATTTTTTTTAACCTGAAAAACTTTTCCGTAAGTATCTTTGAAAGTAAAAGGATGTTACGACTTGGCGGTCGGATACTTATCTAATCCATAAAACTACTTATGCATACATTCTTAAATACAAAATATACAAACAGCATAAATAAAAAGTTTTAAGTTTCAGATCCATCGATGATTGTTGAGGTGAACGGGACAACTCGCAAACATGTTCACAATTTTTGATGTCATATGTGGATATAGAATTGAACTGACTTAAAAGATATTTTTACAGTAGTCATTTGTGACTTTTTGATCAAATATTCTGTCGGCCAATGGTTAGCCTTTTTGATTACAAATACAAGTGTAGAATATCAGGCAGGAGTTATTTTCCAACTATTTTTTCTGTTGAAATGGGATCTAATTTCAGTAACGTCACAAACATTTTTTAAAACTAGTTGTATTCAAAAACAAGTAGAAAAATGGAAATTTATTATGATTACCGAACATGTCTAAGTCGGGTCGCTTTTTTCTTGCTTTTGTCAATTATCACGGCCCGAGTTGACAGGATCAAAAAAAAGTTTTGCTTGCTATTCAGGTAAATAAAAGATCTAAGATCCAAGAACAAGATCAACACTCATCAAAGAGATGAACGTGACAAAATTTTGCTACGTATCCAGATAAAGCCAGTATAAAATATATTGTCTTTATAAGTCTAATAAACTAACTATGAGAATAAATTTGACAAAACTGAAACATCCCGTTCCAATCCGAGAAGTGAAAATCCGCGAGTTGTTCAAACAAGTGGGCAACAACTGGCACATATCATGCGAAAGTTCAAGAGGCGAGCGAAGTTGGCCGCGCGGGTGCCTTTGTTGCATGGCTTGATTAAAGAAGTGAACAATTAGACGCCGCTCGTTGATGCGCGCCGCAATCCGGCTGATGGAGTTGGACCAGTCCGCTCTACGAGTGGACAGTCCCCCACATGGTGCTTGTTTATGTATTGCTTTTTGTCGTCTTTGTAAACTTTTTTGACTTCTTTAAAACAGTTTTACTTAAAATATTTTAAGGTGGTTGTGCGATCGCGATTGTTAAATTTTTCGTAAATAGGGACCCATTGACCAGCCACCAGGTGTTAATAGCACTTAAATCACCATTCATTCTTTGGTGGTACTCTTCTGGTGGTGATGCCGGTGTGTAACCCGAATGATGCCGGAAGACTAGTCTAAATTCAACCACTCTATAGCTTTTATGTTAAAATTACTGATATACTATTAGATTATCGATATCATCGGTCATTTAAATGAAAGAAGTATCTATTTGCATAGAATAAATATTTTAAATAATAAATAAATAAATGCACGCTGCATCTCATACATTGACCTGACTCCAATTACGAGATTAGACTCCTAGAGAGATCTGACGACTAGATTGTTGAGATGATGATGATAAATCCTCACTTTTTATTAGATTTGGTATATACTGAGTTCTTGTGGGACTATCCAATAAATATTGTAAAAGTTGACTTCACACTTTCTGTGACATATGCTGTAAATAAGTTTGAAATGCAGCTGCTTACGCTTAGCTACATTATATTGGGTGGGTATACCACTGGGCAGAGGGTATCGGTTGGTTCTTGCACCTCAGTCGCCGCCTGGTACGTATAGGACATATTATCTGCTGGAAATGATCAGGATTTCCTATTACAAACACGTACTTAATTAGGTATTTGCTGGTTAAACGATTATCAGCTTGCATCTACGAGTATTTATTAATAAAGCCCCCGAGGTCACGGCACCGCGCGATGTGATTTAAAGAGCGTCGTTGTGTGTCAATAAATAAGCCATGAAAACCGATGATTGGACGAAAACTGATGCAAGCTGTAATTAAATGAGTGCCCATTTGCAAACTGAATACAGGCCGCGGTAATGAGTCGCGCGCCGCGCCCGGTGGGGCAAATTTATTCCTTCCCATTTTAGTTGTTTATATTGTATTATTTAAATTGAATTATAAAAAAATATGCCTGAGTTAATCCTGTACCATGTTCGTTTACACAGATCCTTCATACGTACTAACAACCGCCAAACATCAGAAAACCCATTCAAAGGGTGTGAGTGAGTGACATGACTTAATTATCCGTTAGTTCTAATAATATCTTTTCGATAATCGTCTATACGCTACAGAGATTGATGCTGGTAACTGCGACTTCCGTATGATCATTTATAAATCGGTACAGTTGGATTCTATTTTGTATATGACCAATATTATTTTTTATTTTCAAAATATTCTTTCATTTTTGCAACTATTCGCTTGCGACTCCGTTGGCTTCATTTTGGACTTTTCCGTGTGGGGTGCAATATAAGGCTTGGTAATAAATGAAAACTGACTTATTATAATGTAAAATATTCACTTGCCAAGTTTCGTTAACCCATTAAAGTATTAAAACAGACAGGTAAATTAAAAAACCGAGTTACTGTCGCCTTAAAAAACTTAAATATAATGTTTACAATATGACACATGGACCTTTGAATAATTTTCTATTTCAATCAAAATTTTATAACTCTATTGTGAACCACTGTACATCCGATAAAATAAAAGTGTTCTTTATAACTGTACATAATAAAAAAAGAGAGAGAATTCAATTATTTGACAGAAACCTTTAATATGAAAATTCAATACAAATATTTCAAAGCCCTTTAAATTCTAAATTCTTTGACTGACTGAAGTTAGGTGACAGTGTAATAAATGTATTTAATATTCCTCTGCGATTTAGTTCGTTGATTGGAAGAAGACATACTTCAATAGAATTAGTCAAAAGCAAGCAGAGGGCCGCCCTATCCATTTCCTCCGGCGGGAGCGGTGCGTATGTTATTAAAGAGGAATTTTATTCATTACTTGACGCCCTCATTTTGTTTGGCTCTGGGAAAATAAAAACACTATAATATACACAATCCAATTAAAGTGAAGAAGTATCTGAGGACTTCGATAGTCAGACAATTCATGCTAATACTATGAATAAAATTGTATTCGGCTACCGTGCACTAGCTGGTCGGCAAACGTTGCCATAGAAGCATAATTTCATCATAATCATCACTTCAGCCATAAGACGTCCACTGCTGGACATGGGCCTCCCCGAGTAGTCTCCAATAAGACCGATTGGACGCGGCCTGTGTCCGGCGTAATCCTGCTGTTTTAGTCAGATCATCTGTCTATCTTGCGGGTGGACGTCCTACGCTGCGCTCGCCGACATATAGTCTCTACTCCTGAACCTTACGATTTCATCGGCCATCGGTTCTGTATACCAAATGCCCTGCCCACTGCCACTTGAACTTACTAATCCGCCGGGCAATGTCGGTAACTTTGGTTCTCTTACAAATATTTTCATTCCTAATTCGATCGCGCAATGAAACTTCGGTGTTTTAGCAGTTTGGGAGCATAGCCCTCTTCATAGCTCGTTGAGCTACTTTCAGTTGGCCAAGAAGGTCAATGGTAAGAGACCACGTTTCACTGCCATAGGTCATCACTGGTAACACACAATGGTCGAAAACTTTCGACTTGCGACACTGAGGTTTGCCGGATTGTCTAGTTGTTGTTTTAGATATTGTCCCTTGCCGTATATTGAACGAGATGTCTCACAGTTTTCCGCTGCCCAACCGAGTTGGATTCGGCGATTAACCTCTTTGGTGTAGTTGGACTTACCTAATTGGACTATTTGCGATACGCAATGTTAGAGGGTACTCTATACTAGCTAGCATTCTATCTTGTGATCTTCGCCCATAATTGTTTCAGTCGGATGTGCCTCTATGTATCTGCTGGCTGCATTTATGTGAACACCAGCCGCGTTTTCCCCCACCGAGTACTATTCTACTGTGCCGGTATACAGCACGACATGTTTTCCTGCAGGCACCTTCGGCCAAGTGAGCGCCCCACAAACGCTCGTTAGCGCGCGCCGCCGGGAGCGCGACGATTTCGACAAGTTCTTAACGAGTTTCGAATTTTAAAGTTCCAGTTTACTTATTTCAGATTTGAGTTCGTCATGCATGGCAAGCGTTCGCTGACTCTCATTCGAATAAAGGCTTCATCGAGATTAATATGAGTGTTTTAATTATAATTCCCACAACATGTCATACATAGACCTGACTCCGTGGTAGTCACTTAAATCACTTGTGTTACGAACGAAGTTATGGAAGTTTGTTATTCTGTCACGGTAGAATGGATCTGAATAAAATATACTTATAATACAGTTTGGAATACTAGACAGGCTATATCCCGTTGAATGATTCAAGCGCAGCGTAAGGCGTCCACCAGCGCAAGATGGACAGACGATCTGACTAAAACCATAGAATCGCGCTGGACACAGGCCGCATACAACCGGTCCCAGTGGAGACTACTTGGGGAGGCCTACATCCAGCTGTAGACGTCTAGTGGCTGATATGATGATGAAATAAACGGTTTATTAGCATAGGATAATAATTATCTAGTGCTAAAGGACGAGATTACAATTCTCACTCAGGACAAATATACATGAACACTTGAGTTGATGGAGTGACATACCTGCACATTAGAGCGTGTCTGGATGTCAAATATGTATTTAATTCTTTTATTTGTATTTTTTTTTTTACATAAATTACAATAATATTCACGCATTAACCTGATTCCGTGACAAGTCGCTTAAAGCACTTGTGTTATCAAGGACATCAGACAATAGAGGAATTAAAAATATACTACTTAGATACACATATTAAACACCCAAACCCTAAACAAATACAAATACTATCATATAAATACTTGTTCTGAGTGGGGATCGAGCCCACAACCTTTGACGCACAAGAAAGAATCACTACCATTTGCACCATCGGAGACGTCAAAATTATTGTTGTAAAAGGTAATCTAAAACAGAGTTATAAGTTACATGATCATTTTGGTTATCTGTAAATCGATAGATTTCACGTCCTATTACCAGAAAACGCGGGGGAATAAATCATATGGAATAACATTTTCCCTTTCCCCGAGCGAAATATAAGTTAAGGTAACCGCCGAAAAAATAACAAGCGAAGCGTCGGGGCGATGGCGCCCATAGTTTATCCCGCGCGCCATTGATAGTAAAATTATGGTAATAGACACAGCTCCAAGTGGCTAACAGCAATACAATTAAAATAATTGCCTTCACACGAGGGCGCCGGAGGGGTAACTAGGATCGAGGGTGGGAGGGGATGGGGGACCGGCGGAGGGGAAGTGGGACAGTCGCCACAAAACAGAAACATTACGATGATATAGGAGAGCGCCCGCGCGTATAAAACTGCTTGTGTGCGTCGTGCGCGGGATCGCTGTGTACTGAGGGTTATTTTATTGAGGACCTGCAAATATTGTAGCCGGGGACGATCTCTTAAAAAGTTCTGTATCTACCTTGGACATGCTGCGGGCACCGGCAGAGAAAAACGGCTGTGGTACCAGAAGCGACAGATGGCGGTGTCCATCTTGAACAGTGTATCTGAAATGAAAAAGACCGGGGATGGGCAGCAGAATTCGTGTCGCGAGGTTGTTTTGCGATTGCCCCCACGTCTGCCACGGCGGCAGTTATGAGTAAAACTTCTCCTTCATGGGAAGCCTTTGTCCAGGCGTGGACGTTCTACGGCTGCCATGATGACCCTTGGACTCTGTCATTTTCATAGCATCCTCCGCTTTGTTCTTGCAAATTTTATTGCTGGTTCACCTAACTAGTAATGCATGCGTTGTTGATAAGCTCTTTAGTTGTTAGCGTTCTCTTGTTGTTTAAATACGAACATTCTCATTAGAAGTTTTAATCAAGTTCTCCTTAGAAACGACTACACGCAGAGAAATTATCGAATCTCTTGGAATATAGTTGACACTGTTATTACTAGTTTATAAGTTTATTAACCGGCCCGACGGCGCCTTCAGCTGTATTTCTGTCCTGTGCACCAAGTGTCGATTCCCGCCCAGGACAAACATTTATGAGTTGAACAATTCTTTCATCACTTGGGTGCTATCTTTGTAGCCCAAATGATTTAAGCTACTTATCTCTGAATCAGGTCTAGTATTGTATGACGAAGTAGGATTTACGATTTATTTGTATTTATATAATAGCGTTGTGTCACGGATACTTAGCTAGGCGTATTTTTAAAAATTATTTATTTGATTATGGAAATAAGTAGATATTTAGTGGAACCACATGAACAAACTTCGTTGAACAGATAACCAAGTGGTGGCAGCGGATGAGGTAGCACGCAGAACTGATGGCTCGTTGAGCTGTAAAGTTCCCCAATTGGAGATCACGTATACGCAGACAGCGTAACGTGGAACGCCAATTCATTGTGGGGCAGGTGAATGAGTATCAAGTGAGCAGGATTGCGCTGGATACAGGGCTCATGCAATCAGTGCAATTTGCTATCACTTAAGAAGTCCTACTGTATCCAATAGGTGGCGTCTACGGTTGCTATGGTGACGGTAATCACAGTTTGAAGCAGGATTAATGTGAAGTGAATGCAAATGGTCAGAACCGAAGAGGTTTGAACATAAAAAAAACTAAGTCAGTGAAAAGTAATGTCTCGCAAATGATTTGTTGTGAACATTTTAAAACAAGTCGGCGACACATCCGCGCGCCGCTGTCACAGTTAATTTCGTTTATTTCCTTCCTTCCTTATACCAATAAAGCCTCGTCTGAAATGTGTCCGGGGCAATTATGGAATGTCCTTATTGCGGAGGACCGGGTTTTTTGGCGTTATTGCGGTGACGGATTTGCCGAGATCCGCGCCACTCGCCTTTTTAGAGGCATGACGACGCATACTTGTTAAATTTATGTGAGCGTCGATTACAGGAGATCTTGCTATAATTAAATGAAATTGAGATTGGCAGTGGTCTGGGCACTTAGTACGCAGAACCGATGGCCGAATGAGCCGCTGGTTAGGGATTAGCGAATACATCCCGGCTAGCGCAGCCCAGGACGCCTACTCACAAGGTGGCCAGAATATCTGATTAAAACCGCTGGGTAGCGCTGAACGTAGGTTAATTAAAACCTGTTCTAGTGAAAACCACTTAGGAAGGCTTATATTCCGCAATAGATATCTTACAGCTAAAAATATGACGATGATAATAAAACTAAGTCACTTTTTTTTAAACAGCTGATAAAATTTAATTAACTTCGAGGTATTTTTAAAAACAGTTGACAGAAATGAATTGACATGTTGTCACCATTAATAATAATATCCCATCAAAACCATAAATGTGGAAAGGGGGGCTAAGTTGGAATGCGTGGTTGTCGACAAAATAATAAGTGCCAAGTTCTTAAGATAATCTTGAATTTGATTTATAAAAACATACAACAATGTAAAATAAAATTAAAACACAAAGCTTATAACTTAGGATAAACCGAAGCTTTAGTTTTGACTTGGCTATACAGTCAGTTTATATCTAAATAACTGTATGAGCTGTATTTATAAAGCTAAGGATACTTGTTAAACTAAGATGTTTTATTAACTGTACTAAATTTAATGTGTTTATCTTAAATAGATCTTGATTTATTAAAGGGAAAAAATTGGCACCAAACGGTTCGTCTAAAAATAAGGTATTTATTTGAACTTGACTGACACGCTACTTGACATTCTTTGTTGTTCACGTACATTATGTTTACATAGGACATTATGTTCAAAATCATACAATTGACGGCCTCAGCACTCTGAGCGATCTCTTCCAGGTAACCTTTAACTTTAAATGGATGTATGAAAACGATATAATCACAAAAATTAAACTAACTTAAATACATAATTTAATAACCAGACACAGCACAAACCAATATCCGGAACTAGTGCAGAAACATTTTCAGGATTCATTATTGTCATTATTTTTTATAATTTAATATGTACAAAAAACCTGGATACACTGACAAATAATAATCGTCGCGACACCACATTGTTTATAGAAAAACGAAAGAAAATAACTGGCTTGCTTTCTGTGTGTGTGTGTGTGAGAGAGAGAGAGAGAGAGAGAGAGAGAGAGAGAGAGAGAGAGAGAGAGAGAGAGAGAGAGACAGACAGAGAAGCAGGCGCACGCCGCGCGGCGCACAACTGTAACGAAGTGTCGTTACAATTTTTGGCCTTTAATTTTTTCCAACAGGTGTTTCGCAACGCGTGATAAGAAATTTCACTTCAATTTTATCATATAAACATTTGTACTGGGTGGAGATCGAACCCACGACCTTTAGCGGACATGACGGGATCATTACCACCTGAGCCATTGGGCCCATCAAAAAATAGAGGGTGCGTTATTGTTTCGCCTGCACATTTCTGTTGTTTACGTTGTGGATAGGCGATGGCGCGCGGCGTTTCTCGTCGAGGTCACTATTACAAAAGATATTCCGCGTCCCGCGCGCCGCCGCCTCAATGAAGTAATCATTTATTTATGGCGGAGTTTTGATTTATGCGAGCCTCTTGAGAGAAGTTGTTGCTGTAAAGTAATCTTACGTTACATAAGCACTGTCTTACCACTAGCTCGAAACTTGTGACTTCGCTCGCAAAACTATTAAGAGTTTCAATCACATGCGGTAGACCTGTTACAAACGTCGTCCACTCTTACCTATCTCTACCGCCAAATAGCAGCGTTTTCATTGTTGTTCCGGTTTGAAAGGTTAGAGGTTTATCATCAAGAGAACCGTATGTTGTTTGCTGACTTAATAATATATAAAAATCATAGATTGTTTGATCAGTGTCAATTATTATTTTTGTAAAATACAATTGTTATGCTATCCCATAGTAACTCGGCACTTCCCTGAGCAAAAGATATCTCACTATGACTACTAAATGACCAGCCTACCCCGATACAAAAAACCAAGTCAGTCTCATTGTGTAAAAACAATCGGTTTCACGAGAACCAATTTATTCTCTAGGAATTAAAAAAAATGCGTGTTTCTATGCCTGTGCCGCCCAAATCCTTTTAGCTATTCTGGCCTGATGGTAGAACATAATATTTCAAAACATCTTCACAAATTCTTCTTTTACTTATTTTTAGTACCTACAAGAACCTCCGAGCTAGCGACTCTGTTCAATTAACATTGCATCCCGAGGGAGCGTTAGTAGGACGTTTATATAATTGTCATGGAATTGATGAAAGCAGTAGTAGAATTGGAATACAAGCAATCTCGAAATTTTCTCTATTTTAGTATAAACAGCACTGGCATATTTCAATTGTCATTATAAACAAAATTTATTTTAAACTAATATAGTCGTTACATGCAACCCAACCTAAATTATTCATATATTTTTTAATTATTAACCAGCGACCCGTCCTGGCTTCACTCGGACGCGATGAGGACAAATGGTATTCAAATGTGAATTATATAAAAATTGTAAAGCTAGAAAGACTATCTTTTTTTAAGGAAGAGCAGCGTCTCCTGGCACAGGCTTCATTAAGCTGAAAAGGAGGCACTGTTCACTTTATTTATGTTATTAACCAGATATTAATATTATCCATCCTACAGAGAGGCGCACATTGTCCGTACCTTTTCTAATAGTTGATATGCATCGATCGACTCACAGTTCGGCGGAGAACTATTAAATATACTACGACTACATTGGTGGTAATTAATAGTTGAGAGTTCTTTCAACGCCAGAAATTTAATCAGAAACAGAAACTCTGAAATAAGTTTTCATGTAAATTATTCGACTATGAATCAATGCATTGAAGTTTGATCCATTACATCGAGCGAGCTGATGAATTACACTCGGTGCTTATTTAAAACGCCATCCATTACAGCGCTCTGACGAGCCCCGATGATTTGCGCGTTAACTGTAACAGCAGTGTAATTATAAAGGGAAATCATCATCACTTAATCAAAAGGTTTTATGCAATGATTTGATACCTCAATGTGAGAATCGTTGCGTTTAAAGTCACCACATTGATATTTCTTTAATACTATACAAAAGTGACTCTGCTTGAATGAAAAGAAAATGTTTTGATTACGATTACACATACATTAAAATACGATTAATTGATAATAAACATGTCGTTATACGGAAGGCCCATCACCTGTAAGTCCCAGTTCTAATGCTGTTTATAAAATGACACTAGATAGACACTAATCAACTCAGGCACAAAGTGTCCGGAGCTTCCAAGATAAAAAAAGCCTTTGCCTCAGTCTTACAAGCAATTTAACGTGAAACGATTTTGCCAAATATGTTAAAATTAGGAACATTCTAACTTAATTCAGAGTGAAGTTTCTATTTAAAGAAAATGTCCTGATAAAATCATCCATTTAACATAAGCATTTGACAACAGCATGTCAGGCCCGATGGCGCAGATGGTAGTGATCCTATCTTATGCGCCAGGGGTCGTGGGATCAATCCCCACCCAGGAAAAATATTTATATGATGATATTTGTGTTTGTCCTGTGTCTGGGTGTTAAAAATATTCATTTAAGTATTATATTTGTTATTCCTCTGTTGTCTGATGTCCGTAACACAAGTGCTTTAAGCGATATACCACGGAGTCAGGTTAACGTACGAGACGTGTGTGAATAATTAAAAAAAAAACAAACTATCGTGGGTGTCTACTTCCTACTGCACATGTTAGTTTTAAAAAATATATATTTATCACCATGACAGCAATAGCAGAGTGTAGATTCGCATTAACGTTGCTGCTGCTGATCCCAGCCCAGTTATATGTTCGGATGGATCTCCATCTTTCGGTTCTGGTGTCTCTGGCGGCTCTCACGGTACATGGTACCGTGGTCGGAGGAAGTAGAGTTAACTTAGCCGTTACGTTACGGAGATTTTTAAAAATAATTATAATAAGTGGATTTTTTCTATATTAATTGTTACAGTTAAATTACAAAAACCAATCATATTTTTAATAATTATACATGTAAATTACAACTTTTTCATTTTACTGTGAAGTTGAATTCAAGTGTAATTTTAGTTTTTGGGATGAAAGGGAAGAAACTAAAATTCATACATTGTTCAAAATTAATGAACTATCAATATTAACTTCCAAATAATTGTTTCACTTAGTGTAAAGATCAATTAAGGCGGTCATTAATAATATGATATAATAATAAAAAAATATCACAACACCTCCTAAATTAGTCCTGGGTGGGATCGAACCCACGACCTTTGGCGCACAAGACAGGATCACTACCATCTGCGCCATCAAGCCCGTTAATCATTTGATGGTTATTACACGCACAGATTCATTTTTATTAAAACAAACAAGCTCCTAGTACGTGTGATAGTACGCGGTAATGCAACCTGTTGAAGTGTAGACGCTGGGGTAATCACAAAGAGATCACAAGCGCGTTGCCAACCTTGTGAGTTGCAGATATCATGTCACATTGCCCAATAATTTTACGGCCTTTTTCACCCTTCAAACCGGAACACAGCACTGTAAACGCTGCTATTAGGCGGTAGAAATAGCTGAGAGTGAGGTACCAAAGCTGACGACCTCTGTCAGACTTATGTGATAAGGTAAACCTCATACAAAGGTCAATTAGAACATGTATATGTAAAATATAAATAATGTGAAGCCACACTTGACGTTCGTTTTGTGCAGCTTTCGAAACAAAGGCACAAAGGCGTTACGATGAAAGCCTACCCACCAAGGAGGCTTGAATATTCATAATCTTTAGTTTTTGTTGTAAAGGTGTTTCAGGTAGTCTACGTATTGAGAAGCAGCGCACTTCAAATCGGTAGACTGTTTTGTTTTAAATATTTATACTATTGTTAGGTGTAATTGAGTCAAATATTTATTTTTATAACTTAAGTTCCACTGGCATTTTCTACAAATATTGCTTTAACCATGTAAACAGTAGAGAATATCCGGCGGAATTGATCACGCCGGCTCGCGAGCGCGCGTGATAAATTATCTTGTGAAACGATTTTAAAAACAATTCGTCACGAGTCGATTACTGATGCGATATTAATTTAATGATGAATTGGTATTGTCAGCTATTAAAAAGCGAGGCTGCAATGAGCGATGAGCGTGACGTGTTCGTCAGTAATAAGGGCTTTTATTTAGCACGATATGACTGTTTTAAATATGATCTATCACTACATCAATTCATTATCAACCACCCATGGCAAAATATGTAGCTGTCTCTTCACGACTTCTCAGGTCTCGATTTCTTTTTCAATGACGTGGCACGGAATTTCTAGAAGCATATTCGTTTTCTTTGAGAAAATTGAATTATTTAATTCTTAGCTATTTATTTAATATAATCTAATTTATTTAATATAATCCTGCCCAAGTTAGGGGGAGTTTTGCCGATAATTACTGCGCTAGGCAAGCGTGGTGGCCATTTTAGAGAGCAACTTTCGCGGTGGAGATGCTGCTGCCCATCCCCACCCAGTGCATTTGAGCTGCACTGTTTCGGATGGATATACCGCCATCTGTCGGTTCTGGTACCTTAGTCGCCTCTTACGACACCTGGTAGTCGTTTAGTCAGTTCAAAATTACTTAAAAATAGTTTATTTTCAATTTTGTTTAGGTTAGTTTGTTACAATTTAGTGAACGTTTGTTAAGTTAACATTTAGAAGAGATTAGTTTGGTTTAAATTAAAGTAAACACAAATATAGTTCAAATTTAGTAAATGTCAGTTAGTTTGGGTCAAATTTAGGTCCAGCTATATGCAGCCTGTGTCCAGCGCGATCCTGCTGCCCATCCTCGCCCTGTGCATTTGAGCTACACTGTTGTGGGTAGATATACTGCCATCTATCGGTTCTAGTACCTTAGACGCCTCTTACGACACCTGATAGAGGGGAAGATACTATTCTACTCTGCTAGTACCTCAAGGCAGT
>JACJUM010005600.1:11742349-11844912 GCA_020976665.1 Heortia vitessoides | reverse complement strand
GCGTTAAAATCCATTTGTGGCAGGAAAAATAAACTAATGAAGTATAAATAAAAAATCACACACATACCCGATGGTAGAGCCGCCATCGAATTTATATATTATAACTTTTTTGTAGGAATTAGAACTACGATCGACTTGTTTGTGCTTTAAGCAATTATTATACAACAAATTTATAAAACAGAGCACTAAAATAAAAATTGAGAAATTAAAAACGAAAATCCTTACTAGATCATAGCAAAACGTCCACTGCTGGACAAAGGCTTTCCCAAAAAATGAGGAATTTTCCCATAATTGCTTCGTTGGGCAAGCGAGGTTGCAATCGCAGAGTAAAGCTTCGCGACGAGAATTCGGCTGCTCATTAAAAACGTAACTAAAACGTAAATTAAACGTAAAAAATCGGAACATTTTATTATATTTTGTGCATTAAGAATCGCGGGTTTCAACTCCACCCAGGACAAACTTTTAAATGATGAAGACTTATGTTAATTCTATGTCTGTATTAAATAAATGTATTTCAGTATATTCGTGATTGCTCTGTTGCCTGGCTTCTGTAGCACAAGTGATTGAAGCGAATTCTCCCGGAGTCAAGTCAATGTATGAGATGTTGTAGGAAATTACTATTATCATATTTTATTCCTTGATACTACGTTCTATTCTGACTATATTATTCGATGCCCAATTTCTGGGCTATACGGGGCGACTATTTCTGCCATTCGCATTAATATTTAGTCCAGTGTCTGCTCAAAACTGCGCGTTCCCCGTCGCGTGCAGGAAAAATGGCCAATATACAGAAAAGCTGGCGATACGATCGGCGCGATATGAAGGACGACTGTTACAATCCTCATCGGGGCGCCGTCTTACACAGGAAACGGTGGAGATTTACTTTGATCTTCTTATCTTGCAAGTGCCAGTGTGTCCAGCAGTGATGTTCTCTGTCGTTCTTGCCATTACAATTCGTATTACGTTGCTGTGAACCACATGACACTTTTTCTTCCTGCGCTTTTGTATGCGGATTTAATACGAGCTGTTAGCAAATATGTTTTAGTGAATTGCCAACTCATATTTGTTAACAGTGAGTAACATATCACTCAAGCCCATTAATAGCGAAAATCAATACATTCTGGCTGTGAATTTATTAATGAAAAATATATAAAAAAATCAAATGTTAAATATGAAAATAAAAACTGTTTTTTACCGGTATGCAAATAAAGGTTATGATACATTATGCTTGCCCCTCTTCTATGCTTAAATATGTACGTACGTACGAGGTCGCTGCACCCTCATCGCCCCGATTTCAACTGCCAAATAGCAGTGTTCGCGTTGCTGTGTTCCGGCTTGAAGGGTGAGAGAGACATTGAAATTACTGGGTAATGTAACATAATATCTTCAACATACAAGGTGATAGTGATATTTTTGTGAGCGTCTGGAAGCTGCTGTGATGCTTACAACCGCGGTCTGTAGCCTTGGTTGTAAATCAGGTGTAATAAAAAATGTGGTCCTCCTAGTTGGAATATATTTTAATAACTTGAAGAGTAACTGCCAAGGCCATCTTTGTGAACTTACAAAGGTGATAGAATATTCTCTCGGTTGACGCATAAGAGCGCGCGGCCCGCGCCCGCGCCCGCGCCCGCGCCCGCGCCCGCGCCCGCGCCGCTACATACATCAGCGAGTTTGATACAATTTGCCGTAGAAAGTCGCCGCTTTGATGTATCGCCGGAAAAATAACAGCGCGAGATTAAACGGCGACTCGCCACTCGCCCCCGCCACCCGCACGACTCTCCCCCGTAACACCGTGTCACAAGGCATAGTTTTCTTCGACAGCCCCCCCAAACTTTGATTCGACGCGGTGACATATGCAAGTGATTTTGCGTCTTGCGCTGTTACATATACGGGTTGCTCTCCTCTGGGCCGCGTTCCCGATCAGAAAATTTACCCATTACTCCCTCCGATGACTTTTCCTGAAATTTACTATAGCGAGGTTTTGTTCGTTCCGATTGTTTATGGCAGATTAAGGCAGTGCCCGATATGCTTTAGGCTCTTTTATGTCCCGGGACTTGCGTAACTGTGTTTACGGATTTCTCTCACTAAGAGGATAAAAAATATGTCTGTAGCTTTTTGCGTATGAAAAATAAACGACGAACGAATCCTCCCGGGCTGAACTCCGCGCCGTATAGATTATCTTTTTATCGAAATAATGTTCTGTGCCGAAAAGGGAATTTTTTATCGTGCCCACAAAGGGCCTGAGTAGTCCTGGATATAGATTACGGAGACCGGGTTGGTGTAGCCTAGGGTGGTACTCTTGCATGGTTTTTGTAAAATGCTTGAAGGTCGTCGGCCGCCACTCCGTCCTTACTGTGTTAGCAGTAAAGTTACTGGATAATTTGACATAATACCTTCAAGTCACAGAGTTGGCTACGCGCTATTGATATCTCTGTGATAAAAAAGCGTGTATAGTTCGTTCTCCCCTTTAAGCTATGAGAGCGTAACATACAGACCGCTATCTTATTTATAATAGCAGTATGAAGCTTAGGACGCTGAGCGTAAACGGTGGTGGGTGTTGTCTAGTTCGTGAAGTTAGGCAACTCTCACAATGGTTGGTATCAAGATGGGTGTCCTTAAATCGCTTGCCTACGTTCCTTCGGACCTCGGGCTCTAATATGGTATCATGGTCAAATTTGTAAAAGTATATTGATGAAATTGGTAATGTGGGCAGCTTAAACTCACGGTCCAAGCATTGCGAAATAAACAGAAATCATCTAAAACAAAGTCGTGGGTAAAGAGCTAGTATAGCAATATACATTATATTTACATTAACTTTAAAACATATTGAAGAAAATGCTAGTACACACATACATCATGGAAATAAGTGAGCTTAGTGACTGTTAGTCAAATTGCATTTATTTGAGCTTAATTTGCTATTTTCATCCTTTTTAATTTTCTTAGGAAATAACTCTGGGTAATGTCATTATGTACCTTAGTCCACTGCTGCACTAATTACCGCGCTGGGCAAGCGTGTTGGCACTCGCAGAGCGCAGCTACCGCGACGGGGATGCTGCTGCCTATCCCGGATAGATATACCGCCATCTGTCGGTTCTAGTACCTTACGATACTTGGTGTAGTGTATATTTTTTCTAGGTGTTAAATATATGTATTTTAGTAATATATTTAAGATTAATCTGTGGTCTGATGTCGTGGATGTTGTGGATTTATATATTTATTATTATTTTAGGTCCCACAGACTTTATCCACCTGCTACTCCCCTAATCTCTAATAACTGTAGGTCAAATTAATTTGTGGCGCGAGTGAGTAAAGTTAAAATGTGAGGAGTTCCCGGTCCTATTTAGCATAACTTTTGGTTGTGACTTTATTCTTAAAATAGATAGCTTGGACATTAAGGCTTGTTTTGATGCTGGGAAAGTTAGAGTTCGCAAGGTTGATGATTCGCAATCCAAGGTTTGCAAATAACCGCAAGGTCATTTTATATGTATGAAGCTCACACGGGCAAAGTCGCGACATAAGTAATAGTTAAGGAAAGTAATAAAGAAGCTGCAATCAAAAATCAAGAGTGCGATGACAAAGAGAGGAAATTAGATAAAAATAAGTATTTGTACTGCCGTAGGGTACCGGCAGAGTAGAATAGTACCTCCCTCTTTACCAGGTGTCGTAAGAGGCGTAAGGTACCAGAACCGACAGATGGCGAAATATACATCCGAGACAGTGTAGCTCAAATGCAAAGGGTGGGAATGGGCAGCAGCACACTTCAACACACTTGTCCAGCCAGCGCGACAAATAATATTACACAATTGTCAATTATTGAACTAAATTAATCAAATGTTAGTTTCTAAAGTTGTCATCGAAATTATAAAATACTAATACAAGGCGATTGTAGAAAATTCCAAAATATAATCAAGATTTTAGTCGTAACATATAGTTTTCAAATTGATAAGAACTCAAATGGCTCGATGTACCAGCTCTCCGCGCTTCCCGCGCACCGAGTTACAGCTTAAAATTAATCAAATTAGCTTTTCCAGTCGAGTGCTTTCGGGCAAGTCTGGTGAGTTTAGTCACAAAGTTCCCAGCGACCGGGACAAAGGTGCATTGGGGATTTCCACAAGTACTCCACGTGAAGTTAATCTCGTTTTTTATTTACGCCTCTGGTTCTGAACTCTTTCAAACGAAGTTTTACACCAAGTATGACATTCATAATGCAGACTCGAGATCTTTTTTCCAAATATAATTATGTTCTTGCGAAAACCTTAAAGAATAAATTCCCACAACATCTCATACATTGACCTGATACCGTTATAAGTCGCTTAAAGCACTTGTGTTACGGTCATCAGACAGCAGAGGAATAATAAATACATTACATAAATACATATATTTAACACCCAGACATAGAACAAATATAAATATCATTATATAAATATATGTCCTGCTGGGCATCGAAACCACGACCTTTGGCACACAAGACAGAATTACTACCATCTGCGCCACCGGATCCGTCGGAGAATATATAAATATAGAGGATTATTTACTTCCCGCTTATATGGGCTTCACTTTAAATCTTGTCCGCCGGGGATCCTGGCTTTTCCGGGATCAAGAGTAAAGTGTGCCACTCCCTAGGGCTATTCGCATGACAAAAATTACGATAAAATTCAATAAACTTGTAACGTATCCTTGATTAACTAAACGGCTGTTTAGTTAATCAGGGATAGCGATTTTGTTTAATCAATGGTTTAGTGTTCTGTGACGTATTCGTAAGGTCCATTTTTTAAATAGATATATGGTATCCCGCCATGTGAATTTGAGCTACACTATTTTGTATGGATTTAACACCATCTTTCAGTTACGGTACCTTAGTTGCCTGTTACGATACTTGGGGGGGAGATGCTATTCTACTGTGCCAGTGCCCCCACGGTTTAAAGCACTTTTGTTACGGATATCAGAAAACAGACGATTTTCAAATATAATACTTAAATACACATTTCAACACCCAGACATAGAACAAACAAGAATATTTATCATATTAAGTTTGTCTAGTGTATGATCGACCAATCGATCAATGTCGCAATCTTGTGAGCACAAGACTATGTCTCTATCGAATGCGCCATCAGAAGTTTTACTCGAATAATACATTTGTTCGACTCCTTAAGTAACATCTTTGCTACTCACTTGTAGTTGCAAAATAAACTCATGTTGGAATTGTACCGTACGAAAGTTTGAGTCTGACGTGACAAAGAAGATCTGTTCCCACTGCCGGCACGATATAGACAAAATACACATTACTTACTAGTGAAAGAATTTATTTATCTGGGAAGTGTTTTTAAGATAGACGTAGTAGATAGGATAGTATGAGGAAGATATTGAACGGGGAGTGAAATCTGAAAATAGTATCAATTGACCCTTACATGCGTACCACACCATACCATATGTCGTTGTTGGTTCCAACACTGACTTATTTGGAGAGATAGATTAAAGGATAGTGTAATAAGAGATCGACGTGGTGTAAAAGATGATGGTGCGACAACAATAGAGAGGGGAATATTGACATGGTTAGGATATCTAGAAAGGATAGATGAAAGTAGAATGACTGTACAAATATATAGAACGGATGAGAATGGAAGAGTTGGTATAAGACGACCTAGGCGAACATATTTTAACCGGGTAGAAGTGGTATTAAAGAAGAGTCAGGTCAGAAGTACCAAGAATAAGCGAGCGTGCATGAAAAGACTAATGCGAGTAATGGGAGCGACAGAGATATGCCAAGATCGTAACAAGTGGAGACTTATAGTCTCTGCCCACCCTGATAGGACACACTGGGCCTCACTGTTTCAATGTTCAATGAAAATGCAAATATCGTTCAGATAAAGGTACGTATCAGGTATATGCTATAATAATCATGTAGTTTTATTCTATTCTGCCATCTTTGATTAAAATTGGCAATGGGTTAGCACTGAATTGGTTTGATGATAAATATAATTTTTCTTTTGCTAGACTTTTCTGACGTCAATTCCAGCGCCACCGAAGGGATAGAAGAGGTCGTTCGGTTGTGCTCGGTCTCCGATTCTGAACAACCGTACGTCCCGCGGACCTCGGTGCGAGTGGCAGTCATTGTAAAGGTAAGGTGAAGGTTAAATTCACACATTTCATTACTTGACCTGACTCATTGGTAAGTCGCTTAAAGCACTTGTGCGACGGACATCAGACATTACAAATAAAATACTTAAATCCATGTTTTTAATACCCAGACACAGAATAAACACAAATATCACCATATACATATTTGTCCTGAGTGGCGTTCGATCGTTGGCACATGAGATCACAGGATCATAGGATCACTACCCACTACGCCATCGGCCCCATACGTCGTGTTTGTGGATAGTGAATCGTTGTTTGCCAAAAAGGCCCAGTGCGGTCACTCTCACTCAGTATTGTCACTCAGTTAATAAATGCAGCCGAATCCAATAAAAATATACGACACATTTTATTTTTATACTTATTTTCAGAATAAATTATAATCACGACAGTTTTAAATACCTGGATTTTTTAAAATGCCCGTTTTTGCGGATCATATTGATATACCAGTGTTCCTTTTATTTATTAAGTTTAAGTGAATTCAATATCGAAACGCAATGAAAATTGATGTAAAATTGTAGCACTGCACATGCTGGGGAACAAAAAAGATTGCAAGCTACGTGAAATTTCAGTGAAAAATAGCGAGCGAGCGCTCACCCGTAAATCGTATTCGGTCGAATTAGCGCGCGCTCGGGGTAAACAGCACATCGCGATGGGGCGATCAGTTTGTTCTACTATTTATTATATCACCCGTGCGCATAGATAGGTACATATACTCGTATTTAAGTTATAAGCATGCTAATTTAAACGACCTTGAATCACTAAATTAGAAAAAAAAATGGTTATTTTAAGGCCTCCCTGTACACCACGTTGGCGGTGGTACGAGTATTTGTAGATGGTAACAAAACGTATTGACTTTCAGTAGATCCAACTCGAGAAAGTGCCACGTACAGTTGCTCTCGTCGAGTTAGTTACTCGATGCGCTGCGTGGCGGCCGCCGCCGGCATGTATTTTTATTTTAATTTCGTGATATCTTTTGAATGGAATGTCCGATTTCAATAATTCAAAAAGTAATCATCAGGTATTGAGACAGTATTGAATATTTATTTGGATAAAAATTAATAAATGACATGGATAACACGGTCTGATTTTGATCGGCATTTCTATCAATTTGTTAGATGTAAAAAAGTAGTTATAGTGACATAACTAAGTTACAATAGTTACTGATATATTTTATAATATTGTTGAACATTTTTTGTCCTGTCATTAATACTCTTCGCAGCGTTGGCGATAAAAGACATTTTATGGCAAATTTTTTTATACCTTTGGTTTGTTTTAATAGTATTTGCTAAAGATTTCTATAGTAATCTAAATATAGCCTATGTAACTCGGTGATAATGTTACTTTTTATTTATTTATTTTTATTTATTTAACTTTATTACATAAAATGTTACAAAATGTACAAATGGCGGACTTAATGCATTATATCCCAGTCAACCATTACACAAAACAGAAAAATATATATATAGTATTAATAAAAAATAATTATTAAAACCGGTCTGGTACTTTTTGAGTTAATTTGTCACATACAAAAATACAAATCTTTCCTCTTTATAATATTATAGTGTAGATTGTATGCTGAGAAGTATTGAATGATATAATAAAACTGCCTGGTACTGTATTCCTTAACGTAGCTTTAAGACAACGGTTTGCTAGCGCTGACGCTAGTAGGGACTCCATTAACACTATTTAGTAATGATGGAACCTTTATCACAACTAGTTTTTCTTGCAGGTTCCTTTTTGGTGGCTCGTGTAATGAACATTTACATTAAACTTAGCTTTAAAACCCGTCTGGTGCCGGTAGACTAGTATAAGGTAGGCCTAATTTATGTCTTAAATGATTCTTATGATCCCGACGTGTTCATCAAGGTCATTAGTTTTATGAATATAAAACAATTTATTACTTTATATTTCTTAATTAAAATTATTGTTTATTATTTTGATCATCTGAAAGCGCTTGTAATGGGCTTACTTGAATAAAGAATATTTTTATTTGGTTTGATTTGTATTATTTTATTAATTTTACTGGCCCGATGGTGCATTTGACAGTGTTCCCTGTGAGCCGAGTGCCACAGGTTCGATCCCCAGGACAAATATTAACATAATTAATATTTGCTCTGATTTAGGGTGATCAATATGTGTCACTATTATCTGCTAAAAGTAAGACCAGTGCCTCAAGCGACATATCTCAGGGTCAGGTCAATGTATGAGATGTTGTCTGAATTATTTATGAATGAGTTATGTAACTGTAAACACCGTAGGTACAAGAGTTGAATAGTTCGTGGAGTCCAAACTCTTTTATATCTCTGTAATAGGTTTGTTCGAAATAGTGCAGCTCAGAGGTGTTACAGTGAAGATGGACAGCAGCAGGTGCAGCCGCCTACTCGTGATAGTTATTTCGTGTAACTCAATCCCCGGTCTACTCCGTTGAGTCAACTTTTGTGTACGTAGCCCAAGACATGTCATCCTGGACTCTCTGATGCCTTCAAGGCTATATCTCATGCCATGATGAGCACATACATATACCAGTTAGGTTTAGAGCAGTCACACGCGCCGGCGAGTGCGTGATACCCCCTCCGACATAGCCCATTGCGGCCCAACTAGTGCTGGGCTGGTGACTGTTTAAATCCTCCCAAACTACGGCTGCTCAAGCCGAAGTCCGTGTCTTAGAAGCGCCCCCATGAGTGATCACCGTCGATCTCGTTCTGACCCTGCAATTTTTCTCGCCGCCCTCGCAGGGCGTGCGGGAAGATCGCAGTTATGGGGCCGCGCATTGATAAGCGGCCTAGAACTGTTGTCAGAATTAAATAGCATCAGGTTTGTCAAAAATATCTGTAATTTTCAAATCTAGAGGAGAACGGAGTTTGTTAGATTGTTACAACAAAGCATTGAATATTTTATTTCAGACACTTTAGGACCATTTGAAAATGTAAGTCCATTTTCAATATATATTTACGAGTCAACAACTTCTGCTCTCTACTAAAACTAGGGTGGTTACAAAATGTGCATTATACATAGCTTTAGTCTTTTCCATGTTTATTTTAAGACCCACCTGTTGAGAAACTCGATTGAAGTCTTCGAACATCATGCTTAAATCTTTCACCTATTCTGCTGTGACCACAATATCGTCGGAAAATCGAAGATGAGTGATGTATTCGCCGTTGAAGTTGCTAAATTCTGGCTATTCCAGGAGTTTGAAGACATTTTCTTTTTGTTTTTAATAAAATAAATATGTGTAGCATATAAATGATTTATTCTGTTTAACTGTAACTTATTTTGTTTTAAAAACAATTTTGCTTTAAATTGTTTTTAAAACAAAATAAGTTACTTGTCTAACAGTAATCATCATCATCGTCATTTCGGCCCCGAAAGTGAAAATGCTTGACAAAGGCTACCCCAAGTGAGAAAGTAAGTTGTTTGTTTGTCACCTGATATCTACCAATTTTTTATATTTGACGTCAGCTATCTATCAAACGTCATTCGACCGTCGTCAGTCGTCAGTTGATTAATATCGAGTAACAAATGCAAAAGTCAAAGCCCCAGTCAAATGTATTTTTTTCAAGTTGACCCATTACAAACATATTTATTGTTATATACAGCATTTATATATAGCTTTTAAATCGTAAAAAAATAAATAACTTTGGAGATAAGCGTTAAAAATAACTTAACATACCTATTTCTTGAATTTATTCAAGGGTTATGCTGTTATTCTAGTTGGATTTTATTGTTAAATCCCAGACAATTGCCCTTAAAGAGTTATTTATTTTATTTATGTACTGAATTGTAGGGACTGCGAGTTTATATTTATTTCTTATATTAACGTATGCATGCCACTTTTTTCCTAAATAAAACTTTAGGTTTTGTGGACACATATAATGTTTCATAAATATATTGACAGTCATTACATTAATTTGTTTAAATGTCTCTTCAAGCGAGGCTGCTGGTGACATTTTGTAAATCGCACGAACAGCCCTCTTCTGCAGAACAAATATTGTGTTAACATACGCTGCATACCCTACAGCAGTATACCATAAGACATAAAGCTATGAAAGTAACTAAAAAAAAAAGATAAACGAGTTGTTCCAACATCTGAAATTTGGAGGGTTTTATATATTGCAAAAGCTGCAGAACTCAGTCTATGGTAAATTAATTTTATAGGGTTTTATTTGCTTAGCTCCTCATCCACTCTCGCGTGAATTAACTGACTTAAATCTAGGATTTAACATAAAATGTATCAGAACATCATTCAAACTAAGTCATCTACTCTTTGTGGATGATTTAAAACTTCACTTTATATATATTTATATTTCTATAATAAAAAGGAAAATTTTACCTGGAACCTACTCGGACGTTTCAACGCAAGACTATTAAAGAAAATCTTAAATATGAATATGTCAGTAGAATACATAGTCTTTGTGAAAAGAAATTATTCAGTAAGAATTTCTTTAAAGCTATTTATACTTATGCTATACCGTCTTGTACGAACTCCTTTGATGTGATCATATGGATTGCAACTGAATTACAAGCTTAAGAAATTAAAAAAAAACTACGCTGACTGAACATATATACCAGCGAGGAGGGGGGAAGAGGATTTATAAAAATCACGCAGTTACATATTAGTCAAATATGTACATAACATCATCATAACAATACATTTAAAATGAAGCCGTCTACATGAGTGGTTAGTCAATTTAACAAAAAGAATTCACCCTTAAAGCTTAGAGTAGCTGTAGAGGAAGATTTCAACACAAATTTATGTAGTATTAATAAATATAGAGCGTGGCGGAGTAAACCTTGATGAAATACATGTATATAAAAAAATAGAAACCTCCGATAAATAGCTTATTGTTGGCCGCAAGATAGACAGACAATCTGGCTTAAACCGTTGGACCGCGCTGGACACGGAAAGCATAC
Source organism: Heortia vitessoides (assembly GCA_020976665.1). NCBI lineage: Eukaryota > Metazoa > Arthropoda > Insecta > Lepidoptera > Crambidae > Heortia > Heortia vitessoides. Next base: position 11,833,863 of record JACJUM010005600.1, on the reverse strand, counting down.
AACCGGTCCTACTGGAGATTACTTGGGTAGGCCTGTGTCCTGTGGTGTATGCAATGGACGTTTTGTGGCTGATATGATGATGATAATGCGCCAAAATTAAGTAATCAACACAGAATTTCCGAAAGGATATATTGAATGACCGAAACCTAAATAATGATGCCATAGCAAGTCTTTTTACCTGGAGAACAAGACAACACATTACAGGTCCATTTTTATACAATACTAGCTGTGCTCGCGACTTCGTACGCGTGGAATAATTTTTTTGGGTAGCATATCTCTTCACCATCACTTATATAAACTTTGAATGTTATGTTTTTTATATCAAATCAATGGCCTGAAATATGAGTTTCAAGTTTCTAGCTCTAAAGATAGCGATACTTCTAAACAACTTTTCATCCTTCCTTTTGACCCTTTATAACCCTTATTTCGAAATAAAAAATAGTTTTTGTCTTTTTTCAGAGTCTAAAAATTGTCTGTGCTAAATTTCATCAAAATCGGTTATGAGGTTCAAGCGGGAAAGTTTAACAGACAGACAGACAGTCATATTTATAATATTGGTAGGAATATACTACTTGCGGACGCTTGGAATTCCTGCTTTTTTGTACAATTGTGTTGTAGGGTAGAGTCGTGGTTTATTTAATGTGATTTTAACTACTGAGCGCCGCGCCCGCTCTACACCCGACCAGGCGGGATCTTGCTGAACTGCCCCATATCGAGGTGCGGTATATATGACATGGAGCATAATATATCATTGTGAGGATTTTTGGGGAGGACGCTTCTCGTAGGTGTTTAAAAATACCTATAGTTAACAGCCTGACACAGCCTTTATATGCTTAGTAAATGACATAATTTTATCTATAAGAACTCTTGGGTATTTTATGGCAGTAACTCTTTTTTCAAAACTACAATTAATTGTCATATTATTATTTCTTTAAGTACAAGCCAAGCTCTTGTAAATAAATAAATTTAATTATTTTCGTGTTTAGGGTCAGAAGGTTACTTTGTAGCCATTATACTTTGGCCACATCTAGTTCAACCTTCTGTATAGAGTTGGTCTAGCTTACGCATTTGAATATAGGCGCAGTATATCAGCGTAAAACACCAAGATTTCATTTTATTAGGAGATTTAATATATCATTTAAAAATAATATAAACAGTGTAGGGCCTAAAACACTGCCTTGAAAAACACCGAAATTGACAACTTTGAGTCTATTTATCTGTCCACAGGTTATAAAACACTATCACTTCCGGTCAGATAGACAACTTGTAAACCAATTCAGTGGGACTCCTCTAATTCCAGTTGCTTCTAACTTTCTCAGTAACATCTGTTTAGAAACAGTATCAAAAGTTTTTGCCAGATCCAGACACTATAGAGTCCAAGTGTGATGCAATCGTCATTATTAGAAAGGAGATGGCATCCTCTGTTGACTTTCCAAGTCAAAATCTTGTGCGCCAACAACAGCGATCTTATCTTGAGCGCCAATGGTCGTGGACTCGATATTATTAATATGCTCTATGTCTGGGTGTTAAATATATTATTTAAGTTTTATATTTGTGATTCCTCTGTTGTCTGCAATCGTGACACAAGTGCTTTAAGCGAATAAACTCGAAGTCAGGTCAATGAATGACGCGCTGGACAAAGGAAATATTCAACTCTGCCGGCGCCACAACAAAAATGAGTGCATCTTACAACAATGTTAAGTATTTAAGAAGGCTATGTCTCAGGCTAGTTGACAAATAACGTGTTACGTAATACGCGCCGCCGCCGGCCGAGTGCATACATAATAACTGCGCCGGCGAGACACTGAGCGATCGCAGCGAGCGCCTTTGTCGTTACTGAAATTACTGGGATGAAACTTGACAGTTTTCCTCAATGTTTTATCAAAACTAATTATTAACGAAGTTACACCGAACACATGGAGACTTATTCCTTTATTTCCCTTTAAAGAATAATATTTTTAATAAGATACAGAACGTATTTGTTATATTCTGCGTAGTCATGGTGCATCAATGGATTTTCTAATCCGTATCACCTTCCAATGTACCAGAGTAGAATAACCATATTTTGCCGTGTGGTACCGACAGAGTAGAATGGTACCACCCCTTGTGCCAGATGTCGTAAGAGGCAACTAAAGTACCAAAATTAAACGATAATCCATCCAGTACATCCATCCCAAACAGTGTACCTGAAATGGAAAGGACGAGGATTCCCATCACAGGAGCTGCTCAGCGCAGCAATTATGGGCATAATTTCCCCTTGATGCTGATATCAATTATGTACCAAAAGCCATAGTCGATGAAATTGTCAGATTTGACAAATTGTTGTAAACAACGTAGCTCAAACTGGATGGCAAAGAGTTGCAGCATGCCCAAAAATTTTTTTTTCATTTATTATAGATACACTCACAGATTACTCTTTATTCATAATAAAATATAATATTAACGATGATAACGTAGGATATGTGTACACGACATGTTTTAATTAATTTATTTTTTATTTAGTTATCTACGGTACAAGGTTTTAGTTTTTAAATAGCTCTATAACAACTGTATTTATATCGTGATCAAAAATGAAACAATAAAACCATCCAATTAAATAGATAATAGGATCTCAATTGGTTTACTGTTAATAATTTGCAATTGAATGCAAATAAAGAGTCAAATTTCCACTTCACTAATAAGTAAGGAACTATCACTACTTAGTATAAAATAAATTTATTTACACACAGGGACAGAGAGACGGCCGTCTCTCTGTCCCTGTGTCTGCTTAGATCATTATTATAATGCGGATTTTGATGCGGGGTTTTTAAATAAATAGAGGGTTTCAAATGAAAATTTTATACCTATGTGTAATACATGCATAAGATAGTAGAGAAACACAGATAATCTTAGAGTTTTCTAATGTGATTTAATTAACACATATCTTTGCATTTACACTGCAATTTATGGTCGAATCCGACGAGATACATAAAAATAATGTACTACAGTATTATACACAATAAAATGGTCTACAAATATGTTTAGGGATAACCCACAAAAAATATTTTTTATCTTTATTTCACCCATGCGAAGTCGAAGCGGGTCGCCAGTTTAGTATAAATAGTGAAAAATTAGAATTTGTTAATTCTACCAAATCTCTGGGCGTCACTTAAGATTTCAAACTGAAGTGTACACGTCTAATGAAATTTTGATTTTGATTAAATAATTCTCAAATGATTGTTGAGGAAAATTGTTTTGAATACTCGGTGAGGATGTGGACTAGGTTTCAGAGCCCCTGAACTAGTTTAAGTTGCGATTATAATTGTTTGTACCGTTCTGGCGCTCAGCGCTGCGATCGCAAACTTGAAATCTATTACTCTTGCTATAAAACATATATTAGAATCTTACACATCATACACTTTACTTTCTTGTCGAGAGTTAGCGATCTTCGAGTAATCTTTTGTCTTTTAAATTGTCTGAACAACCATTAGGGCGACTCGTAACACAAAGGCATCCATAAAGACCGGTTGTATGCGATCTGCATCCAGCGCAATCCTTGTCAGACAGTGTAACATATTAAATAAATACACACACAACATCTCAAACCTGACTCTGTGAAGTAGCTTAAAGCACTTGCGATGCGGGTGTCAGACTACAGAGGAATTACAAAAATAATACTTAAAATATATATTTAAGTATTTTTATATTATGTTACGTATACAATGTCAAATCGTTAATAATTAAGCTCTATGTAGAATAATTTAATTTTTGTTACAACTTCATAATCGTGTAACTGGGATAACCCGTATTATTATGTTTATTATAGTTAAATAAATATTTGACACGTACTTATTTCCGTCACATAAATGTTCTTTTATTGAACCCATGACCACAGGAGAGCGACACTACCAAATGCACAAAGGCTCATCAAGTCTGTCCTATTTGTAGCTCCGGCTGTCTTACTTATGTCGGTGCGTGAACACAATTTCAATTTTAAATAAAATAAAATATAAAACAATAATAAAACAACCATAAATTAAATTAGAATAATGTCACATGATAACTTTCAGAATAGAATTTATCTAAGACTAATAAGTTAAGTTATACGCGATAAGTTATACGTACAAAAGATCACAGTTTATAATCTCAACACCTTTGTTGAGTTCAGTGAGTGGTGCTTGTGAGTATATCTGCAAACCATCTGCATAAAGGTGGTACGAATATGAAAGATTTTTAGAAATAAATTTATAAAAATGGAATATAGTGAAGGAGATAAATTGCCACCCTGTGGTACACCAGCAGTCGTAGAACACTAAGACGACAGTGCTCCCTAGATGCATATGCGCTGATGACCTAGAAAGGTATTATTTATTTATCTATGTCAAGATTACTTTCTCTATTGTTGTCACAACATTATCTTAAACACCACATTGAGATGTGATGTTTACTTTATTATTGCCTATTTGGACTTAAACAAACAAACCTAGTAATTGCAGGACCCCCTTGTTACAATATTAAGTGTGCGCCCGCGGGCGGCGTCCAGGAACCGTCTCCAATCTCGGAGCATGTCGATCATGCCTTTTACTTTTTCCAACGCCCTCACCCCGATCGCCGACACTGAGCTACGAAACAGAGAATTAAGTAAAACATGTCATATTTCATTAAATATTTATGAATCCGTTACTGCCGATTCTGGAATTTTGCCCATAATAGCTAAGCGTGTTGGCAATCGCAGCGCGCAGCCTTTGCGACAAGGATTTTGCTGCCTTTATGCTCCTTTTTGAATTTGAGCTACACTGATACGGGTACATACTGCCATCTGTCGGTTCTGGCACCTTAGTCACCTCTTACAACATCTGGTTCAGAGGGAGGTACTTTTATATTCTGACGGTACTTTATGGCTAATTGGTACCTCACTCTCACCTATATAGGCAAATAGCAGTGTTTGCATTGCTGTGTTCCAGTTTGTAGGGTGAAAGAGGCTGTGAAATTAATGACTAATGTAACAAAATATCTTAATCTTAAAGTTTGGCAAAATTCTACTGACTCTACTGAATCTGAATCTTTGTGATATTACGAGCGTCTAAAGGCTGTTGTGACGCTTACAATCATGCGAACTGTAAGCTTATTTATCGCCTTCTTATACAAAAAAATAATATCGTAGCCGTTGTAGAACTTGAAACGCAATCTCCAAGAAAGAGAGCATTTTAAGATTGCTGGTTTGCAATATAACATTACCCAGTAATTTCACTGCCTCTTTTAACTTTTTAACCGGAACACAGCAACACGATCAATACTACTATTCGGCGGTAGAAATAGGTGAGAATGAGGTTCTAATGCCGACGACCTTTTGTGTACGGTCTATCCCAAGTAGAATAACTCTAGCTGATGCTGGTAAGAAAGTATAGGCGTTTTTTCTTTACGTGAGATCGTTTTAAGTATAAAAATCCCCCGTCCGACATTCGTAGTGGCGTGTCGGAAATCTCATAAGCGCCGGTCAACGTCCGTAGCAGGGATTGTTGGCTCCGGCCCGAACAATAAATTCGCGCCTACCGCGCCCCTCCCCCCCCCCCACCTACGGCACTTTTAAACTGTCCGTGAGCAAAAATTCGTTAGCGCGCCATTTTCGGTACCTAGTAGATATTTCGGGAGTGAACAAATTAACAGCCAAACTGACGAACAGTGTAGGAGACCTCATTTGAGCCACGTTGGAAGCCAGGACCAAGTTATTTCGTCCGATGTTAATTTTGCCCATAATTGCCGCGTTGGGCAAGTGTGTTGGCAATCGTAGAGCACAGCTTTTGCTATAGGGATTCTGCTACCCACCCCCGCTTTTTGCGTATCAGGTACATTGTTTCTAATAGATATACATCAGACACAGATACATCAGATACAGACACCATCTGTCGATTCCGGCACCTTAATCGCCTTTTACGACAACTGGTACAGGAGGAGGTACTATTCTACTCTGCCGGAATCTGACGGCCTTAGCATCTTCTTAAATCCTACACAAGTAAGTATTTTAATAGGTAATTGGTGTTTTAATAGTTTTTAATCATTCGTCCGGATAATAAATTTCATTGAAATCAAAGTAATTTTTAAATATGAACCAAAGAAACTATAGACCCTGTTTTACTACCCCTGCGAATATTTTTCACGAACTGTAAAATACTAGTCATGTTATTTCATCATCATCATCATATCAGCCACAACGTCTACTGCTGAACATAGGCCTCTCCATAAAGGGGGAATTTTGCCCTTGATTGCCTCACTGGGCAGGTGTGTTGGCGATCGCTGAGTGCAACTTTCCCGTCATGAATGCTGCTGCCAATTCCCTTTCAGTTGCATTTAAGATACACTATTTCAGATGGGTATCTGAAATAGTGTATCTTAAACATATCACTATATCAGATGGACCGCCAGCTGCTTGATTTGGTACGTCAGTCGGCACCTGGCACTATTAACAGTTACAGCTGTGCGTTCGGCTATGCATAAGTGGGAACTTCTCTTTTTATTTAAATAGATTATGTTTTAATTTAGTGTTCGTGATTGTCTTATGTGTGTAGTAACTAGGTGCCGGCCAGCTATCTCCGGGCCGCATCAGCACTCGCTGGCGTGTGCGGAGCGCGTTACAGATAACGGCTGATTAACGAGCCGCCAGCGACGAAGAAAATCAAACAGTTCTCCGATTAATCGAAGTGTTGCACGTTAAAACTGCATTCGCATTATAATATCAACTCATAGCATATTTATACTTAACTGTATTCTACTGTTGGATACAGAGTATTCTTCCTGGCAACATTAGGATGGAAATAGTAAGAAAAATAGCGTCAATAACGAAATAATGGAAATCCTTATTTATACTAAATAACAGGAAGTAATAAACTTTACTGATAAAGCTTATAAATGATTATAAAAATCCATTATTAAATGTATATCTATATAGATAAAAGGGAAAGCTGACTGACTGACTGACTGACATATCAACACTGGATTTTTAAAAATTATCCACTCAAAGCGGTAAAACGAGGGTGCAAAGTTAGTATGAAACTTTGCTGTTTTTGAAGTTTTTCGAATGAAATTGAGTGTAAAAGTTCTTCACTGAAAGTCATGTAAAACGTGTAAGATATTTTTTCGAACAACATTTGTAATATTTTATTTTAAATTTAATTCTGCATTGTCAATACATGACCGTGGGTGAACCATTTCAATATAACGGAGTAGCGCACACAGTAATATAAGTAATAACTATGTAAGTTGTACATCCAGAATAATCATAGCGATTGGAAATGTTTATTCACCCGTCGCAAGGTACGTTAGATTGTTACGGGAGGTGCAATCCTCAGACGAACGCCCTGAACCGTAGTTTGAGCTTATAGAATATTGTAGAATGCACAGTTATCCTTGACATTAAACTCTCTGGCGATCTTAAAGATCTCTAGTGGCAGTTCTCTAAATAGACAAAACTGCTTTTTAAATATAGCAAAGATGGAAGGACTAAATAATTCTTGCAAAGTGGAAAAAGTACATCTAAAAAATTGGTTAGGAAGCTTATTACATAGTATAGGTATTTAGGTGGCCGACTGAATGGTAGTTTTTTGATAGTCAATGTAGAAGTATGCACTTCAAAATTAAATACTACCATATACAGACTCACTCAGACCATGGGTGGAAGACCTCGAACCCTAAAATACGAGATTACTCTAGTCCATCCAAATAATATGATGTACCCTATTAAACGTCTACGATCTCTAACGATAAAACTTTGTTCGTTGGGCCAGGGATTACACGTGCTCGCCAGCGCAGTGTACTGCTCTAAGAAAGAAGTGAGTGGAGTGTATCTAATTATGGAGTACCACTAAGAGGGCAAAAGAGGGGCAAGTTGAGAGTTGTTATAGTATCGGGCGGGCCTTCTGGTACGTGAAGCGGTCTACGATTTTAAATTGTAGCGCAAGATAATAGAGACAGATATCCGACTCTACGACACTATTTGTTGTCATGATATTTTTTTTCTTATAATATTTCAAAGTAATCTTGTGTCATCATCATATCAGCTATTGGAAGCCCACTGCTGTTTATAGGCCTCTTCAAGAAAGGAGGTTTTTTCCCATGGTTGCCGCGCTAGGCAAGCTTCTCTGTTTCGGATGAATATACCGCCATCTGTCAGTTCTGGTGACTCAGTCGTCTCTTATGACACCTGATACAGAGTGAGATACTATCCTACTTCACAGATAACTACCACACGACCTTATAGAATTAAATAATATTTTATTTTTATTCAGCAATCATACGAATTGCGCCCATAAATAGTACATGTCATCATTAAAATCGTTAAATATGTACGAAATGTATTTAGGTAGTATTTTAGTCGCAGGTCGATTTTTTGTTTTTCATGTCATTTTAATATGCTATGAGAGCCCAGGGTATTTGTAATATTTGTCATACACACGTGTCAAATGTTGCCGCTTTGAATAACTCTCCTTCAATTTTGTAATGTTTTCTAGACTGCGTATATTTTATTTTATTAAAATTTATTTTTTTTATTTATTTAATCTTTTTTTTATTAATATATGCACAAATTAAAATTAAAAAAAAACGTCAAAAATAGTTGATAATCATCATAAAGGTCATAAATACAAGTGGAGTAACGAGAATGGCTTAGAGTTTAACTATTTAGTGTCACATCATGACTTTCAGCTGCAAGTATAATCTCGTCAAATACAAATACACATTAGGCAACCAAGTCCACCACCACTATGAAAGACCTGGGTGTGACATTTGACCCTTTCCTTACATTTAACGAACACATTTCCGCTCTCGCTCGTCGCTGTTTTAGTCGTTTAGGATTAGTATTACGGAACTCGCGTCATTTCCTGAATCCAAATGTCTATAAGATCCTTTTTATCTGTCTAGTGCAAAGTTCATTAGAATCTAGTGCTTGTATCTGGAATCCACACGAGGCCAAGTCTAGACAAATGATAGAAAAAGATCAGAAACTTTTCTTCGCTACTATTATTAAAAGACTATTATCCCATTATATACCCAACTAAGTTCGTGCTGGGAATATTGGGGATGAGTTCTCTGGTAACCAGGAGAGCTCGAGCAGATCTATCAACCACTATAGCAATATTGCGTGGACATTTGGACTCGCCTGAATGTGTAAAGCAATTGTCACGCATCTTTGTGCCTGACAACCATCTGCGCATTCGATCGTACTGTAGCGCGTGCGCAATCACCTTTATGCCGCATGCAGCAGGCACTTAACGCACTCCTTATTTCTTATCCGGACTTTGACATATTTGTCGACAACATCAAATCATTAATAATTAAGCTCGATGTAGAATAATTGAATTTCTGTTACAACTTCATAATTGTGTAATTAGGATAACTCGTATAATTATGTTAATAATAAATAAATATGTACATCTAGAGATTCCTATCTAAAATATCAATATGCAATCGACGTGTGCATAAATACATTTCTATACATAAAAAAATATTTTCATTCATAGTTTATCTATAAAGTGGTATAAATCAAGATTTACTCATAATAACATTATTTGTCGAAGAAGGTTTGCTACCATTATAATGTGCAAGCAGGCCGCGCGGCGGCGGGTGAGGGGGAGGTGGGCCTCGCCCCACCGCCGTGCTTACCACTACCACTCGCGAGTGTATCTTTGCGAGGTACCGTGCCGCGCGACTCAGACGCGGCTCGGCTGCTTACGGAACGGTTGAATACAGCGTGCTTTATTTTAAACAAAAGTAAAAATATAATTTATACCGAAGTACTTTGACCCACTATTTTTAGATATATTATTAAAAAAAATCTTATTCACGATTATACAATAACATAAACCAACGCGAGCAATCAAAAATTATCTCGATAGAGTTTCCGACAAACACGCTTCGTTCGCGTGCACAGCTAGTATAATATAAATAAATAAATTTCAACAACATCTCATACATTGACCTGAGTCACTTGAAGTCGCTTAAAGCACTTGTGTTATGGACATTAGGCAACAGAGAAATTACAAATATACTACAGTCCATATAGGCAACTTTTACTTATCCATTTTCATAGAGTATAAAACGAATTTAGCCGAGATAAAGGTTTTAATCGATTGCAAGAACTGTCTTCATGGTAAATCTGAACTGATATGTTAAAGATATTTATTCTATAAATAGGCCTAAATATTCTATAAATGTTACCCGGATAGTTCAAAGTTACCCATATTGACTGTACTTAAACACATATATTTAACACCCAGACACAGAACAATCACAATCATCATATAAATATTAGTCCTGGAGATCAAACTCACGACCGTTGGCTCACAAGATGGAGGGAGCCTCCCTATTATCTGCACCAACAATCCCGTCGTGTGATTATATAATGTCATAAACATTATGGTTCCCAAACAAACTCTCCACAAATATTGTTATTATTAAATTTGCTACTCTAAAATAGAATTTAAAATCAGAAGTCACGTTAAAAATAAAGAAATAAAAAAACGAACTGCAGTAATAGTAAGATAATAAGAACAATACAAACTTGTAAGGAGAATATATGCACGAAGACATAACCGCCAGGAAACTCGAGTAGGTACCTCCGTGATACCGCCGTCCGCCATATCGCGGTATCTAAACAGTTACGACGTCGTTGAACAACTGCACCAACCGTACACGAGACCCACTATGTCGCCGCCCCGATTGTTATGGCGTGTATTAAAGTTAATTGAGACGTCATTTTGAAAGACTTGTCCCCGCGAGCTGTGTCGTCTTAGATGTAATACAAAGATTTGCGAAAAATATCCGTGCGGTAAATAGTAGCAAAACCTGAGAATAACTTCACGATGGACTACCAATAAAATCAAATAGTACCTCTCCCTGTACCAGGTATCGTGATAGGCGACTGAGGTACTTGAACTGACAGATGGCGTTTTATTCACCTGAAATAGCGTTACTTAAATACAACAAGCAGGGGGTGGGTAGCATTCCTGCCGCGAAGTTATTAGCCTAGTTAAGCCTTGTGCATGTTCTACGGCTGTTATGATGATGATGTTTGAAGTAATTAGACCAAATTATATAACTGTTCTTGTTGAGGTACCTTTAAATGAATCCTCTGTTCAGCTGTGAATATTTTATACTGATATGATGACTGAACAACTAAATAAATAAAGAAGCATTACGTAGAGTAGTAGAGCTTAGTATCTTCCTCTGTATCAGATGTCGTACGGCCACTGAAGTACCAGAACAGACAGATGGCGGTAGTTGGGACGGACAGCAGCAACTGCATTGCAAAAATTACGCTTTGTGATTTTAACACGCGTATTGAGCGCTACAATTATGGCCAGTAGCTTACATTGTAAGTCCACTGTAGGACACATTGGCCACTCTAAGAAAATAGTGTTTTTGTCAATCTCTACATTTAAGATTCACTGTTACGGATGTATATACTGTCATCTGTCGCTTCTGATGCTTTAGAGTCCATCTTAAAATGGTCCACAGTTTTAGTTATTTTTTAGAAATTTGCAAAATGTTTTCGTTTCATAGACCTCCGCGTTCGAAACAGACATTTTACAAAAAATCCAGAAGCAATTTATATCAGTGGTTTTATATCTATCATTAATGTTCAGTTTGTTCAGTTCTCGATTTGGGCCACTATGGGTACTATTAGCAAGCTCGCAACACCATCAGCATATTCATGAGTATTACTAGCAGGATTGTTGTTGGTGACGAGAGGACAGCAAATCATAATGCATATCAATATCATGGCTACTCTTAAGCAATCACAGCTACGTAAAACAAGCAAAATTGCTAGTTGGAAGTAGATAAAACCTTGACGATTTTCGTATTTTTTGAAACTCGCATACTACAGGCACTGCCGATTAAAGGAGATCGCACCCGACCTTTTCTAAGAATTCGTCTTCAAAGTGTATCTATGCCAACCACTATAAACTATAGGGGTAATTCCAAAATACTACTTTTATATATTCACTCATGTATAATGAAATCTAGCGAAGATGTATAATATCTGAAGCAACATAATTAAATTAATAAAACAATAACATTATGTCATAAATAGACCGGAGGTAGACATCATACAAGAGGTCGTCTGCATTGGCACCTCACTCTCACCTATTTCTACCGCCAAATAATAGTTTTCGCATTGTTGTGTACCGATCTGTTTTTTGTTGTCGACCTGGTCTAATAAAAATAACCAATGATATTTATTCCACCCTCACTATGTGCGCAAGATTACCATAATATTCAACGGAGTATGATACTTGTATTTGTACTAATGAAGCCTTTAGACCTGACAATATGAGGCAAATTATGCGCAGAGTTTCGCCGCACGACTCCTATTAAAAGGTCTGAGCTGCGTCCACAGACTAAACGAGGTTAGTCTGTTAATTGAGAAAAGAAAAAAAATTAGTTGCCTTCCAGAGGAAATTTGATTAGAACTGTGGACTACGGAATTTAAATATAGGATATTTTTGCAACTACTAGCTTTCCGCCCGCTACTTTGTCTGCGAGGTTTCATATCTCAAAGGACCTTGTATCTCTTTCTTTAGTGTTTCTTGTTATTTCGGGAATACTAATAATAATGTTACGGACGCTAGACATAAAACAAACACAAATATCACCATATAAATATTTGTTCTGGGTGGGAATTGAACCCACGACCCTTGACGCACAAGATAAGACCACAAGGGAAGACATCGATGTCGCTCCCTGATAGCTAAACGGTGCAAAAGTATTGCCGATTCCACAGAGAAATATCTCAAGTCGAATCAACCCCACGGCAATATATCTTAGTGATAAAACGTAGCCTGTGTGTGTAACTCTAGACTATTAATATACTCTTGACAAATTTAAATCTAGACCATTTCCGCTTTTTTGATGTAAAAGAGTAACCAACCAATATACATCCGTATTCACGAACATGCGCGATTATAATATTAATAAGGAAATGAATAAGGTAAAGAATATGAAAATATATTAAAAACCTAGAAACCATTATATCTATAATAATGACTTTAGCCCCAATGAAAAAAAAACCGCTTTGTATCTCAGGAAGCTATACTAATATTATTAAGCATTTGTTTGTTTGTTTGAACGCGCTAATCTCAGAAACCGTTAGTCCGATTTGAAAAAAGCGTTCGGTAGTCCAGTTATCGGAAAAGGCTATAGGCTATATTAAATTACACTAGGATTAATAACAACGTAGCATAAATAACGCTAGGTTTATTCTAAAAGTTAACGCGGGTAAAACCACGCGCGCTTCCATTTTAATACAGAGATGAATAAAATATTAGTTTGAACCGGAAACAGAAGCAATAAAAGTTAAGGTGTTTATTTACTTTAATGCGTACACTCACTCAATATAACAATTGTTTTGACAGTTTATCGTGGGTTTGATCCCCCCACATCCCAAATATTTATATTTGTTATATGTCTAGGTATTAAATATATGTATTGAAGTATTATATTCGTAATTCCCCTGCTCTGATGACTATAACATAAGTGCTTTTAGCGACTTATCACAGAGTCAAGTTAATGTATAAGAAGTGTGAATTTATTGTTGTTTTTATTATTATTAACCATAAACGGATTTAAAACACGAATAATTTTAGTTCACTTATAGAATAGAATATATATTTTTATTTCCATTACACATAACTCCAGTAACCTGGACCTGAAGTTATTAATAAACAGCTGCGTAATATTTAAATCTTCATCATATCAGCCGTTGGACATCCACTGTTGGAAAAAGGTCTCCCCAAGAAAGGAGGAATGTTGACATAATTGCCACTCTAGGCAAGTGCGGTGACAATCGCAGAACGACGTAGCTGTAGTATCATTCCCACCCCTTACATTTGAGCTTTATATATATATATTTATAAGTCTTAACATCATTGCATTCAACAAAACGCGTTTTAAGACTTTTTAAAAATCTTATAACAAATATATATTTTTTTTATAGTAAGTAACCTTCTTAGTAGGTAAAATTGACGCTACATTTTTTCCTTTACGCAGAAATGGAGGAGCCGTGTTCGTTAGACTGTGACCACATCATCATTATCATCATATCAGCCATTGGAAGTCCACTGGACATAAGCCTCCCTAAGAAAGGAGATTTTTTGCCCATAATTACCGTGCTGGGCAAGCGTGTTGACAATCGCAGAACACAGCTTTCGCGACAGTGATGCTGCTCTCCATCCCCGCTCTGTGCATTTGAGCCGCACTGTTTCGGATGGATGTACCGCCATCTGTCGGCTCTGGTGCCTTAGTCGACTCTTACGACACCTGGTGCAGTGGAAGGTACTATTATATTTTGCCGGTACGTCACGGCACGTTTTAAATCTGTTTAAAAATCTTATAACAAATGGCTAATACATTTTTTTGTTGCAGGTAACTCTAGAGGAGGCGTATTCGCTAGTCTGTGACCACATACAGGTGTTGTATCCGAGCCGATAATGCAGTGATAACCGGGTCGCGGCACTAGTAGCGCGCGCACTTTCCTCCATTATTACGTGATTACCGGAGCCTGTAATTGACCTGTGCTGCTAACTATACTTGTTCCATGTTGCACCCTGTATTACTTTACAAACATCTTTTTGGAGTACTGTTCTTTTAACATGTTGTTCGCAATGAAACTGCTTTAAGCTTAGGTTCTAACGCATGTTTGGTGGCGAGGGACAAGTTTGGCTTACTAGGTCATACCATCGAGTGTTACTTGTTTGATGAATTTTTGACCTTACTGAAAAGAATGGAACTGAATTTTTAAACTATTAAAATAGTTATTGTAAAACCAGTTATGCAACTATCTGATGTCAGCCGTAAGGTGAAAAAATTTTCCTTTTTTATATTATGAAGTCAAAGCCTATGGTTTGCTTATTGGTAAACGTGACCGCAGCGTATACACGCTCGGGTCATAGCGGGTTTTGAAAGTTTGGTTTTACCTACAATAAATTTACTATTTTATACTGTCATTAAAATAAAATAAGTGTTGTTTTCAAAAGCTGTTACGTTTAAAATATAAAGTATGCCATTCTGTTTATTCTAGGAAATAAAAATAAGTAATATCCAAAATAAGTTTTTATTTTAAGATATGAATTTTTGATTTTTTTTTATTTTTAGATATGATTCAGATTTATGTTAATAATAATCAAGTCTAATTTGAAGTCAAGTTTCCAGTTTTGGTTATTATATTCACTTAGAAATTATCCCGCAGACAGAGACGAAGATGATAATAATGATTTCTATGAGCGATGAATGAATTGACAAAAATAATGAAACAGAAGGACTCTTTAAGACAAAATTTTTTAAGAAATTGAAATTATGACTTTTTTAATTTCACAGTCAATTTGTCTTTTAAACTTTTTAATGTTCATAAAAACATAGCTAATTTTAATAAAAATAGTAATATACGTAATATTATTACTAGAAATAAGTATAAGCTTGCAGCGCTCAGTGCTAAGCTAGGCTCCAAAAAATAAGTAATTTGTCCAGAAACAATATTAGATTTTTTAATAAAATTCCAAGTAGAGTCTAATGCCAACAGACTAGTATTAAAGAAGGACACTTAGTGTTTCTCAGGGTCGTCGGTTATTTGTGTAAAATTGTAATTATGAAATCTATACTCATAGATCTTTTTTTGTAATTTTATTGACGATTTAAAAGCGCCTATGTACATAAATATAATTTTGACTTTGACTTGACGGTATCTTGCTAAATAAAAATGCAACTTTTGCGTGTTATAAATTAAAGGAAGTCTTAAATATAAAAACCAACAAATAGGCAATCGGCACGCAATCGTCAAGCAAATGACCGAGTTAGAGAGAAAAACATTTCTCCGGCCGCGCTCCGGGTGGCGGCCCCGCTCGAATAATTTCCTTTACGGTCACACATTAATAATGAAATTATTTCTCAAACAAGATGGCCGCTGACAGAAGTACTTCACATGCACAAAGGGCTGTCGATTAACTCAATCAAAGTTGAGATATTGGATATTGTTTAAACTAGAATGGGTCTCCCAATATACAAGGGGCCGATGGCCCATTTGGTAGAGTCGCTATCTTATGCGCCAAGGGCAGACCCTTCGATCCCACGAACATTTGTGTTAGTTCTGTGTCTGAGTATTAAAACAATGTATTATTTTTTAATGAGAGATGTGATGAGAGAGATTAAACCGCGAGGCACCGACAGAATAGAATAGTACCTCTCTACCAGGTGTCGTAAGAGCATTCTGCGCTCTGCAGTTGCCAATATGCTTGCCCAGCGCGGCAATTATGGAGGAAATTCTCCCTTTCTCGGCGAGGCCTATGTCCAGCAGTGGGTTTTCATGATCTTAGCACGGTATAAGACGTCACGTGCACGTGAAAAAAAAATTGCTACATGATTTTTTTTTGTAAAACATCACTCATGTCATGAGTCATGAGATTTTCACAAAAACTGAGTGTATGCGACGTTCATCCGCGCTATCCCACGGCCTTAAATACGTGCCGCGAAAAAAGTTTTTCAAACTCACACGCTCAGACGAGAGTTAATAAGTTTTTATGGATTACAACTGAGAATTCTTCATTTTAAAATTCGATTACTGTATTCACTGTTTAAATTTAATTGCGTGTTAATATTTACCAGCACGCGAATCAGTCAATAAAAAATTAAAATTGGTCGAGGACGTACCACGAGATTCCAAATTTCAATATAATTAGAAACCGCGGGTTTCATACCTCTAGCGTATATTACCTTCTTTATTTTTTTATTAAATACTTTTTTGTCTATTTTCAGCAGTGGACGTCCTTCAGCTACTAAGCTACTATATAATGATTTTCTGAAAAACCTCTTGAAACACACAATTAAGAAAAATATATACATGTAACGCAGGTAATACTTTCTTAATATTAATTTTTAAGTAACTCTAATAGCAAATAACACTACTCAAATTATAATTAATTGTAAAAACATCCATTTAGTCGTTCCGTGACGCTCGCATGAAACATGCAACAATCACGCCATAAAAGCCCATCGCACCGTTTCCCGTCACGCAAATCGCGGTACAGATATTTCAGATCATATCAAGAAAATATTTTTTTAAATATGCCTGGCAACCCTAGAGAAATTTGAAGCGTGTACAAACATTCGGATAAAACGATTTGGCGAAAAATTGGCTGAAAATCTCGCCCGCTATAAATATTGTGCGCGGCGTCTTTGGACGAGCAGATGAATAAATTAACAACTCCTACTGGATCAGAGGGACAGATGTACAAGCGACGCCACCTTTGTGATGGACGGCGTATTGTGCGATTTGTTATACTTGACGGCGGGGTGTTGGTATAATGAATAAAGAATTTTTGTATATTGTTTCCTTTTAATGTATTTTCTGAGTATCTCTGTTAAATTTATTTGTTTATGTTAATTAAAAAAGATAGTGTACCTGTGTCGCTGAGACAGTCAAGTGTCCTCGATACACAATTAGTCCTCGCAACCGACGAAGTCTGATTTCTTAAAATAATGACCATTTGATATAACGGTAACACCAAATTTGGTCCCCTGTCTACATTATCTGTCTAATACTGCTCGTCTGATATAATTTAGTTGCTTTCATAGTATAATATCCTATGGTCTTCTATTACGGGGCATATTTAAATCATATAAATATTATAAAAAATAACTGTAAGATCAGTTTATATTTTAGGTTCTCAAGAATCTCTTAGAGGGTTTTTCTTTTTGTGAAAAATGGTTACAAAATACATACAATTCAATAAATAATATTTCAGACGACAACTCATACGTTGACCTGACTCCGAGATAAGTAGCTTAAAGCACTTAATTACGGATTTCTCTGTAATCCGAGATTAAGCGCTTTAATACGGTTTAATACGGACAACAGAGGAATTACTATTACGATACTTCAATAGATATATGTAACTCCCAGGCACAGAACAAATACAATATTCATCATAACAATATTTGTCCGGCGTGGTGATCGGCCCCGGCAGTGTTGTATCCAATTTGTTCACCAGAATGTAACTTCATTTCAATTAGAGATACAGAAATAACCACTCTCTTAATACAAGAAATAAGAATGCAATTTCAATAAGCAAGTAGAGATAACAAAAAGTTTTCAAATCATTTATGGGACAAAGAATTCTGTATTATAACAAAATTCCACGAACGTCCAACTTTGCCTCTTCATACATTTAAAAATCTCATTAACGCCACTCAGATATAAAAATCATACAACACATTGGGCGACTACCTAGAAGATAAAAACACCCGGATATGAAACTCTCCTCTCCACTCAGGATTATTACTTATTTACCATTTTTTTGTGCTATGTAGTATTGTGCAGCGAACACATAGATATTGTACGCTACATAGTTTATTTTTGTATAGTTGCTTGTGTTAGTCACGCTCGAGTCAATAAAAAGAAATATTATATCAACTGGTTAAGAAGCGTCATCATCATCATCATCATCATCATTGCAGCCATTGAAAGTCCACTGCTGGCCATAGGCCTCCCCAAGAAAGGGGGAATTTTAACCATAATTGTCGCACTGGGCAAGCGTGTTGGCAATCGCAGAACGCAGCTTTCGCGACGAGGATCTCGCTGTCCATCCCTACTCTATGCTTTTGAGCTACACTCTCGGATGGATATACCGCCATCTGTCGGTTCTGGCACCTTGGTCGCCTCTTACGACACCTGGTATAGAGGGAGGTATTATTCTACTCTGCCGGTACCTCACAGTAACCGGATATCGGGGTGCAGTCGCGGGACCCGGCTAGTCTTATACCAGTAAATATAGCTGAAAAAAATTATTTTCGGATTTCGCAAAATATTCTACGAATAATATTCTTACAATGTTCAAGGAATGAACTGAGTCACAGCAGCAAGAGTTCAGTACAAATATAATATATAGAAAACTTTCACCTTTTTGGTGCCGGCTACAAATAAATACGTTAAATTCCTCTCAAGATAAGTAAAAAGTAAATTCCTGATTCGGTGATCAGTCGCTTATAGCCCTTGTAATACATCATATAACTAAGGATATACAAATACACTACTTGAATACATATATTATTGTTGAGCCAGTATTGTCAATAACTGATTCTTAAAATTTACAAAAAGATATTGATAAGTTGCATGAATGGTGTACTATTAATAAAATGTACTTGATTGCAAAAAAAATGTAACCATATGAAGAATACCAGATAACATAAAAAATTTCCGTCGGAATATTCAATTGATGGTGTTCAGCTTCAAGAAGTGACTTCTATTAGGGACCTAGGTGTTGTAATGGACAGTCAGTTACGTTTTTGGATCATATTGATAACATATTATATGTGAGGTCAATAATTTTAATTTTAATTAAATTGGAATTATTTCAACCTCTAAAGACTTTAAACGTCATTCATCTGTAATTCTGCTTTACAATAGTTATGTTAGAATACTGTAACAAGTCTAGGTCTGTAGGTATAGTCTCCAAGTTATAGTGTAGGGACATTAAACGAGACTAGAAAAAGTGCAAAAAACATGAACTATCGTTTTCAGGTTCCAAGAACATTAGTAACTTTTAGAGACCGGCTAAGGCATTTTCGTCTTGACACTCTAGCGGTAAGACGCATGTGTCTGAATATGTATTTTCTGTACAAATTAATGAACAATCACATAGATGGTCCAGTATTATTAGAAAAAAACTAACTATAATACTCCACAAAGGATACCTCGCCACCCTGTGGATTATTTAGAAATAAGTTCTGTAGAACCAGGATGGGGAGTAAGTATATAAGTAACTCACCTATTAACCGTATATCCCGTCTGTATAATAGTCTAGCGAAAAGTCTGCCTGCACTTGACATTAATTTTGATACTCTTCCCGGGTTTTTGTCAGTGATAAAATCGTTTGATGGCGTACCGTAAGATTGCTGATTTTTGATTTTCAATGTTTTTGTATTTCGTTTATTATTGTACTTTACTGAATGATTATTACCTTTTTTAAATATAGTGATTGCTTGTAATTGTAAGAACAGTTAGTTGATGTCTTTTGAAAACACAATTATTGTTCATAATTTACTGTTACTTATGTTGGTAAGTGAATATGTGCATACTTAAATTTGTGCAAGACATTGAGATTTTTTTTTTTATTTCGGACGATCCTATTGCTGGACTATTCAGACGTCAATTCCAGCGCCACCGAAAAAAGAGGGCGGGTCCTCTTATAGATGAGAGGTCTGATTCCCGTAATCATCCTGCCTACCCAGTGGCCGCGACCGCGCGTTTAGCTGCGGTCGCGGCCGCAAGGCTCGCGGGATCTGAGCGGGATTGACTGCGATCGCCCGAGGGCGCCTCTATATGCTCGACCTAGGCTCGGGCGGCCCGAGCTGGGGGTGGTTTTAATTATGAAATTCAGCAAAAGAGAACGGACGGAGTGAGCCGGGCAGCTCTATGGCTGCCGGTTATCGCTCGTAGGGGCAGGGACTGCACGCGTTCGCCGGTGAACGCGGTGAACTGCTTTATTATAAGAATGCATGTGCAGTGTTAGTGATCGTGTTGTAGCAGTGTGAAGGCGGGGAAGGGCTGCGATTTTCGCGATAATTTTGTGGGGCAGGTCGTCTAAAACGTGATGTGTTCTACGATGTCGGACGTGGACATTAAGTTGTTTTATTACGTTGACATCTTACTGACCGTGTTTGTAACAAATAAATTAATTGGAATTAGGATTTGTAATTGACTTAAATTTTAAAACTGTAAAACGCGATACCACGTTTAAAATCCACCACGTGTCACAGATATTAATAACCATTGGTTACTCGCGACTTCGCCCATACTAAAATATCATTGCAGAACAAAATATTAGTAAAATCTATTGTCATCTTTGCGTCTTAATACGCAGATTTTTTGTCATTTACCTATTTTTTACCTGGCATCGTTGTAGGGTACCGACAGAGTAGAATAGTACCCCTCTGCACAAAGAGTGGCGACTGGCTTTAATATATAGCGGGATATCCACCTGAAACAGTAAAGATGCAGAGGGCTGAAAAGGGTAGCAGCAGCTCTGACGCGGAGGCACGCTCAGCAATTGCCACCCCTATTGCCCAGCGCGGCATTTATGGGCGAAATTCCTCCCTTCTTGGGAAATCCTGTGCCCAGCAGTTCAACGGCTGATATGATGATGATTATAAATTCTAAATATAAATGTTATTTTATATATGGTTATAGTTTCATAAAAAACCGTGAAAGATTTATAAACTTCTTAAAAAGCTTTCGCGTATGAAATATTAATGGGTCTATCGTCACTGCATATTCAAAATATACATAATAAACGATAGTCGCGGTATCCCCATAAAAAAGCGCGAAGTTTTTGAAAACTCCTCCGTTCCGACGGAAATGCATTCTTTATTCAAGCTTATTTTTTTTTAAAGATTCTGCTGTTGCCGTACCTATTTCCACATGAATGTATTATATTTAAAATTTTGGCAAACTACTCGTACTTCTTTAACTCAATAGTCTAACTGAACTTCTCCTACGATGTCGCTGGAATGACTACCGAGTAATCTAGCAAGATTCATTCACAAACGTGTGCTCATTCCCTGCTTCCCAAAAACAAACCTTTCCAACGTCGGCAGCTCAAGGCAACGCCTGTGACTTTATTGCAAACTTTATCAAATTATTTTAAAAACCCTTCCGAGTAATGGTGTTGGATGTCTCACTACCAGATTCTGATATTTATTTTTGCTTTTGGCTTTGATATAACCGATGATGTATACGTACAGGGAGAATAGGGGACTAGGGTGATTGATGCTCTTAGTTTAAGAATGATTATATACCAAAAAAGCAAAACTCCGATCTCAAATCAAATTGCTAAAACCACAAGTCCGACCCTGACTAACTTTCCAATATAATCTAAACTTGTCTTAGTCCGACCCAGCCTAGCAGATTAACAAGTTTAAGTGGCCGTGGGAGGGGTAAATATCCGGCAGATTTGATGGCCGACAAGGTCCACTAATGATTTGAAGTAAAGGAAATGTAGGTTCAGGACCACACACCGGCATATTCAGCATATGGTGGAAAGATCCTAGAGGTACCCCTCTTGCAAAGGTTTCACCTATTTATACTGCCAAATGGCAGTGTTCTCATTGCTGTGTTTTAGTTTGAAGGGGGAGAAAGTCAGTGAAATGACTGGGTAAATGTGACATTTTATCTTTAGTTTACGTTTATCTAAGTTGGCGACACCCTAGCAATATCTTTGTGATTACTTGAGCGTATGGATGCGGTTACGTTTATCACCAAGCGGACCGTATGACTCTTTACTGACTTCATAATATAAAAACAGTGGACAGATGATTTGACTACAAATGCTGTAGCTTTTATACAATTGGTCTTATCTAAAATCTATAATGACTATATTTGGGTAATAGCCTCTGAAGTGAACAATCGTCGTCCTACGCCTGATATGACTCTGAAGCTTGTCTTTACTATAGAATATGGGGTCCTCACGATGCAGAAAACAGTCCCGCAGAACTCTAAAGAGAGCCAACAAAAGGTGCGACGCAATAAAAAATCATATTATCATGTCCCAGCCTGCGAGACGGAGGCTCGACGCAGCTGCGGCCGCTCGCGCGTAATAACTACATCTCTTATTTATTGCAGAGGATCTATTGCGACTTGTAGGCAGGTGGCAGGTACGAATCTATGAATGGGAATTATTTTTCAGCAGACAAATTTCCAGACAGAATTTCCTTCTGAAGGAAGTCTCGTGAGATCGTGAAATCTTACGAGTGCACGTTGCTTGAAACTACATTTGTCAAAATTAGTATCCTTTCCTTCCATAATCCTGCTTATATTTAAAAACGTTAAAGTATGTTAGAATACAAGTTTCTATCAACCTTGTCGTTCTATAAACATCATGAGTGCTGCAACGAAGTTATGGGTATTTGTTTCTTTTTGACGCTAGAACGACATCACGGATCTAGATTACAATTGGCACACACGTAATTTATATTACCATAAGCATAGCGGCCATCAAACGTCCACTGCTGGACATAGGCCTTCTCAAAGAAGTGGAAATTTGGCCAAAATTGTTACGCCGGGAAGCGTGATGGCAATCACAGAGCGTAGCTTTGCGACAGGAATGCTGTTACTCATTTTCGGTCTGTTACATTTGTGCAACACTGCTTCCGATGGATATACCGACATCTGTCGGTTCGGGAACCTCAATCTCCTCCGGTACCCCATCTGTCGGTTCCGGTACCTCAACCTCTCAAGCCATTCTACTCTGCTGGTGCAGCTATTTATACGATATAGGATGGAATAATAAATCGCGAAGTTGAGAGTATTTGCAACACGAAACGACGGATGCGACAGAAGAAGAATAAGGTGATTGGAGAGAACAAGCCGCCAATTAGACAGTACGTGTTCCTTTTGTATTTGTTAAATGTTTTAGACTTTAATAAATTAAATAATTTGTGTGAATCACTTATATGCCTATGTTTTACGTTCAGTTTACGATAAGTATTTTTTTTTGTGGTCTTTGTATGATTTTTCTCAGTTTATACAATAAAAAAGGATCAATGCCGTTTAAATTGTGTGCATATTCGCAGTGTATGCTTTTCCAACCAGTAGAGTAGTATGAGAGTGCAGCGAGATCCCTTGACCGCTGTAATGGCGGCGACTGCTAGGATCATGACATTAACATGTTAGGACACATGATACAATATGTACGCACTCAGTAGCTATTATTTATATTGATTCTGTAACTGGGTGTTGAATATGTGTACTTAAGTAGTATAGCTGCCCGGCGTCCATAATACAAGTGTTTTAAGCGACTTACCATGAAGTCAGGTCAATGTATGAGATGTTGTGAGAATTTGTTATTATTACTATTAAAAGTTCCCCGCGATTCAGAATATCCTCAGTCCCAATAGTTTATTACGACTAATAATAATAATAACATTAGTACTACTACCCCTACTTTAAGGTTGCCAACATCGGGTACCAAACGAAGGAGATATTAATCTGCTCAAACAGTAACCCACGACGTAACTGTCAGCCTACAAGGTCC
The DNA here is from genome assembly GCA_020976665.1 of Heortia vitessoides. Classification (NCBI taxonomy): domain Eukaryota; kingdom Metazoa; phylum Arthropoda; class Insecta; order Lepidoptera; family Crambidae; genus Heortia; species Heortia vitessoides. The sequence continues at coordinate 11,809,813 of JACJUM010005600.1, read as the reverse complement.
CGGGGCCTCCAAAACTGTAGTGTTCTGTTTCGCTCAGTCGTTTCAGTGACAGACATTGTTTCGTTAAAAATATGTATTTAAGTATTATATTTAAATTAGTAATTCCTCTGTTGTATGATGTTAACACAAGTGATTTAAGCGACTTATCACGGAGTCAGGTCAATGTATGAGATTTGGTGTGTTACTCTTATCATAAATATGATCGTCCACTCACGAAATTCGCCGACGAATATATACCAGTATATATTCGTCGCCTGAATGTTCTCTACTGTCCAGTATAATGGTTAGGTGCTAAAACGTATCTAGACTGATATAAAACCTGCTTGACGGTCACAAACAACTCAGACAGATTGGATTCTGATTGCTGAATGGTTTGACGACGTCATAACACGGCGAGACGAATTTGTTACCTTAGTAAAACTGGCTGTACAAAGAAAGCTGGATTGAAGAAACCAATAAATATACGTGATCATTGGTCGCGATTACTACGGCTACAATTCGGACTAAAAACAGAACTTCCCGGTGTTGTCACGACTGTAAAGCGACTTCATACTAATATTGTTTATACATGCCAGATTGTTATCCACTAACGACTAACGACACCTGGTACTGTTAAAGATTACCAACCTTTTAGCAATGTATCCGTGTGTATCCGTAAGTTTCAAGTGTGGCGATAATATTGAGATGTTCAATAACTTACCTATCTACAAAATACCATTTTCTTATATACGTCTGTTTTTCAGACTACTCTAAGTGGCTTGGCTTGATTTAGTGGGACTAGACAGAAAGTAATGTATTTTTAGTTATTTTTTTTTATAAAATCATATCGACAAACAGGCATGCTGTCCGCGTGATAGTAAGCGTCACAGCTACCTACAGACGCTCGATATACCACAAGGATATCACTTAAGCTTTGCCAACGTCATGACTTGAATATATAATGTCACATTACCCAGTAATTTTGCTTCCTCTTTTACCATACGAACCGAAACATGAGGGTGAGGTACCAACGCAAACGATTTTTTTTAAGGTATATCTCATATTGTATGATGTAATTTAGGATATTTATATTTATAAGATACTTTACTTATGTTTCATGACTGCTAATGAAGATCCTTCATACTGAATTTCATCACTAACTTTACAACTCGTTTTACTTCCTTAAGGGTGAATTTTCAATAATCTTTTTTAGTTTTGCCCTTCGGTTTTACGGCGGGTAAAAGGTGCCCTATACAAAATTTCAAGCTTCTGACCCTTATAGTTAAGGTCCTGCGTTGACATGTTAGACAGACAGTCAGCTCTTCTTTTTATAGATAAAGATATTTCCATCCACATTGGCTAGTGACAAAACAATTTTAAGATTTCTGTTACTTTATTGAAATGCGACAAGCTCCATTTACATATTTATCATTTTCCATTTCCCTGTGTTATGAGGTGTTCGCGGGCTGCAGACGCCGGGAGTCGTCGCCGCCCCACGCCGGTGATCAATCACCCGAGTTTGAGAGACCGCCCCTTATCTGATGCCAGCTCAAAACTTCCCGAGTGTCGTTGTTGGTAATCGACTCAAACCTTTTTAATTACAACTCTAAATTGGTCCTGTTTATTTTTTAACATAAATTAATTTTAGATTAATCGCAGACAACATTAAAAATTAGCCGTACGGTACTGGTAGAGTAGAATAGTACCTCCCCTTATACCAGGTGTCGTAAGAGGCGACTAAGGTACCAGGATTACCGCCGATATACCGCCATCTGTCGGTATATCCATGCAAAAAAGTCAGGTCAAATTTACAGAGCGGGGATGGGCAGCAGCTTCCCCGTCACGAAAGCTGCGCTCTAGGATTGCCAACATGCTTGCCCAGCGCGGCAATTATGGGCAACATACTTCCTCTCTTGGGGAGGCCTATGTCCAACAGTGGTCTTTTAATGGCTGGTATGATGATGATGAAGAGATTAATCTGTACTTTTTACGAGGTGTACCTGGTGTCGTAAAAAGCAACTGAGGTATCGTAACCCTCAATTGACGGCGGATACCTCCTAACCTCGGTGAAGCGGTGCAAGCGGAATGCATGTGCATAATACCTTTACACACAGAGTGACGTGTTGTACTATACAATTACATGAGGTAGACCTCAAACAAGGGTCCCCTGCATAGATACCTCACTTTCATTTATTTATTACCACCAAATAGTAGTGTTTGCATTGCTGTTACGGTTTGAAGGATGGGAAAGGTAGTGAAACTATCTATTTATTTACTAGGTAAATCTATATTAAAATCATAAAAGGTTTATTGGTTTGAACGCGCTAATTTCAGGAACGCCTGTTCGGAATTGAATTTTTCAGTGTTGAGCAGCCCATTTATCAAGGATTATACTATACCCTCTAAAATCATTATTCCTCGCTGACAAAGACGCGGGCAATTCTATTGAGACATAATATCTTCAAGTCACTGGGTTGACAACGTGATAGTGATATTCTAGTGTCGACGAGCGTCAACAGGCTGCTGAGTCGCTGACTATCATACAAACTGTATGCTCGTTTGTCGACCTGGTCATAGAAAAACTATGTTTTGAGTAGTGTTATTGAACGTTCGACTGACATCGACCGATGACATCGACCAATGCACCGACAATGACTTCGACGGATTAATCGTGTTCTCACACTGTGAGCTATAAGCCAACTCAAAGTAGCTCTAGTAACAAACAACGAAGAAAAAGTATTACTCGGAGTGTGAAAGGATGGCAAGGAGCCTGTGATTCCTGTGGTGTTGCAGGTGTCCATTAGCGACGATTATTACTTACTCATTGGCTCGTTTTCTCCCTACAGTATAAAAAGTGTCTCAAACAAAAAGTATCAAGCATATTACCAAGTAAAATTATCCATGAGTAGGGTAAATAGCAAGCGGAACCAACGGTTGAAGTCCTTCTGGGCGGATGTGCTTAACACCAAAATTCGCACCCTGCTGCAATGCCCGAAAAAAGCTATAACAGTTAAAGCTATCTGGGCATACCGTGCGGTGGCTGCATCAGGGAGCTAGTGGCTCCCTTTTGGGGTGGGGCGTCCTGCTGCTCCCTCCATTTAGAGACAGGGTAGAGCGATTCTTTGATTCCCTGACCGAAGATGGTAATAGAGGCAAAAAATCCGGAGCCACATGGTTAAGTACCAGAAGGTTCCCACGCAGCGTTCAACTCGGATATGGTGGCAAAACCCTTTAATTTTTTTGTGGGTATGGCCCCCCTCTCCATCGGACCCTTCTCAGAACTAGGTGAGGTTCCGTTGGAGAATGGGGATATCTTGTGCTACCTTGGTGACCACTTTCGCCAGTTCCACATACCCCCGCCGAACAAAATCTTAGGCGGGTTATACGATACAGCATTTTCTGGAGGTTAAAAATAAAAAGGTTGATGTTTTTAGGGCTCGGAAATGGAGACTGCGCACCAGCAAGTACAACGTAGGACCTCCACTCACAGGATCGTAGTGGATGTAGGCTGCAGGCTACAGATCCATAAGAAAATAACTTGGCGACGCCTATGTTTAGCAGTGGACGGCCTATGGTTGACAATGTTGATGATGAGGCTTTCTATAGGTTATCACGTAAGGTTCTCATTAGCGTTCGTAACTCCGTCCAAAGGTCTATTAGGATTACTTGTACTGTTATTAGTAGTTGCTCTGTTGATTGACGGGCCGGATAGCGCCGATTGGACAGTGATCCTATCTTGTTCGCCAAACTTCATGGGTTTGATCCCCATCCAGGACAAATATTTATATGATGATATTAATATTTGTTTTGTGTCTGGACACGGAGTAACACGGATTGAGGTCTATCTATGTGGTATTGTCGATTTGAGTATTTAAAAAATAAAATATGAGGTTGAAAGTATGGGGTTATGATGTAGGTTTGACGGGCCCAATGGCGCAATCTTTATAATGATTGTAAATTTTTCGCCGTTGTGGGACGTAATGTTTACATATTAAAGTACTTTATTGAATATATGTATTCAAGAAATATGTTAATCAATGGTACTATTACGTTAAAGATTGTCAACGACAAAACTGCTTGAGATTTAAACGTTTTAACTATTAGCTTTAAGGCAATGGTTTGTTAGCACCGAAGCCGGCAGGACTTTTATTAGTGACAACTATTATATAGATGGTGTTGGTAGAACCTTTACCACCACCAATTTGTCCCACAGGTTCCTTACTGGTGGGTCACTTAATGAAGCTGTAGTAAACTTAGTTTTAAGACTCGCCTGGTGTCAGCAGACTAGTTTAAGGTAGGCCTAATTAAATTATCAGTGCTTATTACATTTATGATCCCTTGGGTCATCAGGGTCGTCTGTATTATATAGAAATATACGTAAAACCACTATTAGAGATAATAATGTTGTTATTATTACTCATTTTATTATTATTTAATTAATATTATTTTTTTTGATTCAAAAGTGCTTGCGGGCTTTCTTAAATAAAGTATATTTGACTTGGCCTTTGATCAATTATCTGATGACTTCATTCATAACACCCGTGCTTTAAGCTACTTATCTCGGAGGCACATTAATGTATAAGATGCTGTGGGAATTTATTTTAGGTATGAGATCGAACGTCGAACAAAAAGTATTGTGTGTGGAAATTTATAAATTTACTTCTTTTTTTATTAGACAAGGTCGGCATACAGTCCGCGTGATAGTAAGCGTGAGTGCAGCTCTCGTGATAACACAAGAATATCACCAACGCGTTGCCCACCTTGTAACTTGATGCCACATTACCCATTAAATTCACTGCCTCCCTCACTCTTCAGACCGGAACACAACAATGCGAACATTGCTTTTTGTCGGTAGAAATAGGTGAGTGTAATGCAGACGACCTTCGTCTGAGTGTGTGTGTGACGAGTGTGTAATGACCTAGGTATTTATAAATGATCCCACTCACACACATCAGGTATCAAAGGCAACTTGACAAGTGGCGGCCCCACACAATGAACTAGATTAGCTAACATAAATAAGCCGCGCCGCCTCCACTTGAGCGCTGAACAATAACAGCTTACCTGCGCTTAATCTGAGCTGAAGCCTTGTCCGAGGCTCTGCTTATCCCGGCGGGGCAGGGGGGAGGGGGGGTTGGGGGGGTCCAACTACATAAATCCTCTTGTTTGACAGTTGAGAAGTCCACGGCCGCGCGACGATTAGCTCTGACGCTGGATCATAATTTTAAACAAGTTAATCCGCCCTCAGAACTTGAGTGATTTAATGCAATTGTTACTTTTGGATAGTTTCACTTTTGTTTTGTTGTTTATTTCATTTTAGGATACACAAAGGAGGAGTTAGCAGCAGAGTAGAATAGTATCTCCTCTTGTATCCGGTGTCGTAAGGTGACTGAGGTACCAGAACCTCAATGCACAGGACGGATATGCGCAGCACCATCCCCGAGGCGAAAGCTGCGCTCTGCGATTGCGCTTGAAAACGCCTGCCCTGCGCGGCAATCACGGGCAAAATACCCTGTTTCTTGGTGAAGCCTATTTCCAGCAGTGGGCTTCCAATAGCTGTTATAATTATGATGAAAGGAGGAGTTTAAAGCATAAGTATGTAATAATATAAATAATGATTTCACATGAACTTATTGAAGTCGCTTAAAGTATTTGTGTTACGGACAACAAGCAGCAGAAGAATCACAAATATAACAAATACATACTAAAGACGCGGATATAGAACAAATACAAATATTCTTCACAGAAATCTTCGGTGGGGGTCGAACCCACGGCCCTTGGCGCACAAGTTTGAAATACTACCGAATGCGCCAACAAAGATGTCTGTGAACCTTGTCCATGCCCCCCCCCCCCAACAAATACTCGCTTAAACAAAGCTTGTGACGAACAAACATTTCCTCATTCCCTCCACTCGTATAAACATGTCACAGATCGGAAGCTCATTGTGTAATTAGAGACATGGAGTAACGCAAACTTGACGTATTTAATAAATTCGTCCAGGAAGCGACCTATTTCTGTAAGGTGAATCATATTCCCAGGGGCGAGGGGAAAATTATAAGTACACGTGCAAACATACGGGATGTCCCGGGGTCGACCTCCCTCCTCTGGGGTACTTTGGGGTTCATTAGACTTTCGAATTTATTTGTCTCAACATCCAGCCCGTGTTTTTTACTTATCTGAAAATTGCGTTCGGAAAAAATTCTGCACTTCCTTGCTGGGTTTATGTCTACCGGATCCGATGGCGCAGATGGTAGTGATCCTATCTTATGCGCCAAGGGTCATGGGTTCGATTCCCACCAAGGACAAATATTTATATGATGATATTTCTCTTTGTCCTGTGTCTGCCAAGCAATTTTGAATGATGAATAAATAAAAATAATATTTCCAAGGAAGAAGTAATTAAATTCATATTTATGTTACAGACACCGAACATATCATCATAATTGCGTTTCTCTGTAATATAACATTTAAAGCCTTTACTCCAGGTCTTCTTACAATTAAATCCAAATAAATCATATTGATGCGAAACATATCACAATTATATTTTTCTATAAAATGTCCCAACCGTCAGTCGTGACATCTTGTGGTCCTGTCAATAAAACGACAAAGACAAACTTAAGAAAAATAATCACAAATTAAAGAAGTTTTTTTTACATCTATTTATTAAGGAATTTGTGATTATATTTAATGGGGGGAGGGTTTATAATATTTTATATATATACGCGACCACTACTTATAATGCAAGTACTCTTTTAACGGCTTTAAAACGCTATATATTTAACTTTTCAAAACTATTACTCGACGCTGGGCAGGCGTGGCATTTGTGGTGGCATTCGCATGGCGTTGCTCTGCGACGACAATGCTTACTGCCCACATTGCCTTACTGTATTCGAGCTAGGACAGTTCAGATGGTACCCATCCTAGATACCTTTCTAACTGGACCGACATCTGTTGGTTCCGTTATCCCAGTTGCAGCTTACGATACTTTGTTCAGGGAATGGTATTATTTCCCTATACTTAAATCTCCTGCATAATATTTTGACTAATTCAATTTTGTAGCATTTATCTCTTACCTTACGTTAATTGTGAAAGAGCTGTTCGTTTAATTATTCCTGATATTTTAATATTAATAATCATTTTGAGCTAACGACCATTTGATATCTAATGACTGACCATCGCAATCAGCATTAGCTCTCAGATTACATTTAACATTTCTATAATCGATGTCCAACATTCATTAGGACTTATTAGATCGATCCATTAATTTTAATATTAATAATAAATATTGGCATGTCCATATCTTCCTTCGGGATGCGCGAGTAAAGTTTAGACAGAGCCGCATGCAAAATAAAGTAAACATTTATTTTTTTAATGAGAATTTTAATTTAACGATAAAAATCTGCACACTTCAACTTTAAATACAATTCTAAACTTATTACTGCAGAATGATACATCGCAGTGTTTACAATAGTCGATACGCTAATACAGCGTCCTTAAAATATTGGATAAACAGAAAAACACTCTATTTTTATTTGTTTATAATACGTTACTCCGTCCCAGCCGCTCGCAGCAAACAACACCGGGCTTTTTACTTAGGAGACGTGCTTTTACATAACTAAATTTCATTTCTGAGTCCGTACAAAAACAAAAAATCGACACCCCGCACAACAGTACAAAACTTAGGATCGACATCCACTGACGCGTCAACTCGCTGCGACCCCAATGAGCTGCACATTAATCGAGTAATGTATCGTTGGGCTGTCAATATGTCAGGCTACATTGTGCAGGGTTGGACCGGCCCCCATAAACAGCTCATTACGATAAAGGCGCGCGCACACTCGCAATCAAGCGGGTAAACAGACGTGTGTCGTTTGGAATTCATCGACATAGTCATGAGGCAGGTTTAGATTGGCCGGATTTGCATATTTGGGGGATAAAAGTAATTTCATTATAAAAAATGTAGCATTAACTTGAAATAATAAGGTGAAAAACATGTTTGGATATACCTATTTTTTTTTGTTAGAATTATATTCTGGTAAATTAATTTGAACTATGAAAGTATTTTAAATTAGACATTTGAAAAGTTTCATCAAAACCGAATCGGAGATTAAGTTGCACTAATTTATTCAATTACTGTATTTATTTCATCACCATCATACATTGGAAGCCCACTGCTGGATAAGCCTCTTCTAGAAAGGGGGAAGTTTGCCCATCATTACCTAGCTGGGCAAGCGTGGGCGGCGTGCAATCGCAGAGCGTAGCATCCCCGCCGTGCATTCTAGCTGCATTGTTTTGGATGGATATACCGCCATATGTCAGTGCCAGTTACTTAGTCGCCTTTTATTTTATATTCTACTCAGTACCAAACATGTGTTAATTAAATAAAAAAAATACAAAAATATTTTCCATATAATATTTGTGTATCAGTTTAAAATAGTATTCCTTTTTAATGTCAATTTGCAAATAATATCCTTGCGGTTTTAGTCAGATCGCCTGTCCATCTTGCGAGTATGTATACATATATATATTTAAAAACATTATACTACTATTACTATATCTTTTAAACAACATTCACCAGAGAAACATGAAATAAACACTACTGTTTTAAAGACCTATTGAAATGCATTAGACCATTTACACGAGTTAATGAGGTCTACCTACATAAGTCTTTATAAGTTGTCTGTACGAATGTACCATATACTCTGACCCAATTCTAAAGCCAACAAGCAGTTTTCGCATTGTTGTGTTGTGGTCTGAAGGGTCAGTAACATTGCTGAGTAATGTGATATAACATATGTTAGTCTCAAGGTTGGCAACGCGATAATGATATATTTTTGATATTACAAGCATTTGTAGGTTGCGGCACGCGGTCACCATCACGCGGCTTGTTTATAAACCTGGTGATTATATCACCAGGTCTAAAAGTTTAAATTAAGTATGAATAAAGATCCTATGTTATGCACCAAGTGTCGTAGGTTTGTCAACAACGAGAAACATCTATATAATGATATTTGTGTTTGTTTGGGTGTTAAAGTAATTATGTACTTAAGTGTTATATATGTGATTCCTCTATTGTCTGATGTCCGTAACACAAGTCTTTTAAGCGACTTACCTTGGAGCCATATCAATGTGAGTTGTTGTGGGGATATAAATGAATTGTCTTTTTTAGAATAGTACCAGGTGACTTAAGAGGCCACTAAGGTACGAAAACCGACAGATGTCGGTATATTCTTCCGATACAGTGTAGCTCATGTGCACAGGGCGGGAATAGGCAGCAGCATCCTCGTCGCGAAAGCTGCGATCTGCGATTGCCAACGCGCTTGCCTAGCGTGACAATTATGGGCCAAATTCTTTCTACCTTTCTTGGGAAGGCCTATGTCCAGCAGTGGATTTCCAATGGCTGATGTGATGATGATGATATCTTTTAAATATCAAGCAGATGATGAAAGAGTTTCTGTACAAAATTATAATGGCCAGTTTTCGACCATCGGGCGACCAGTGGCAGTATTAAAAACAATAGTGTGGAAAGGTCCAGGGTGCACTATGCTTTACCTAGAAGGGCCGTGTTGATTGGACACGATATTGTACCGAAACTAACGTCTAGCCCGCGGCGGGGTCTCGATACACGAGCGATAACTAAGCCCAAGTTAGCTCTACTATGCTTCTGCAGCTTTCGTTTAGTTAGACTTAGTTTTGAATCCGCGATTTTGTCCATGGTCACCCTAGGTAATGCGTATCTCGGAAATTTTTACTTTCTCAGAGAAATGTTTATGTAATATTAAAAATATTATCATCATACCAGCCATTGGAAGACGACTGCTGGATAAAGGGCTCCCCGAAAACAAGGAAATTTAGCCTATAATTGCTGCGCTGGGTGATCGTGTTGGCAATCGCAGATCGTAGCTTTCACGATGGGGACGCTGCTGCCCATCCCTACCCTGTGCATTTGAGCTACCTAGTAGTACCTAGTAGACCTCATACAAAGTTTGAGAGAGTATTGGTACCTCACTCACACCTATTTCTGCCACCAAACACCAGTGTTTGCATTGCTGTATCCGATTTGAAGGGTCTAATCTAATCCTCTTTATATAAGTTTGGCATTACGTTTATGATATCCTTGTGATATTGCGCGCGTCCATAGGCTGCAGTGACGTTTACTATATGTGTGCATGTTAGTCGTCTTGGTCTAATAAAAAAAAGTTATCTGAACTCCTTGACTCTATGCACCACTATGCAAAAACAAATTTTAATTTAATAAAATATATATACTGCACGGGAACCGTTCTTTTTTCCGGGATAGAAAGCAGCCTGAGATGTATATAATAATAGAAATAATATAATATTAATACGACATCACATATTGACTTGACTTCATGTTAAGTCGCTTAAAGTGTTCTTGACATCAGACAATAAAGGAATTATAAATATAATACCTAAATACTTATTTCAACTGAAGCTGAAAGAAACGTCCCAATTAGAATATATTCACAGGTGAAATTTTTATTTGAAAAACGCATTTCTGAATAGCATGGTTGAGTAAAGGATTTTGAAGTGGCTTATATCAGTGACGTGCCCATTGATTTGTGCGGCCGCCAGCTGTGATTCTAATCAGACGTCCGCCCGCCGGCCGGGACTCGTTGCCGAACTGTCTAGTTAAGGTCATTTACATCGCAGCACATGTTCGGATGTGTCCATGCCAGCCGATGGAGTTAGCCTGCTGTTCCACTGAACATGTTTTAAGTTGTGATGCTAGCAATAATCTCAGGGGTAGCTGCAGCGTTCATCTGCATCTGAACCAGGAGTTGTAGAAGATTCATGCAACAGTACCAAGATGGGAAGCAGCATCGCCTTCATAATGCTATACTCTCTGCGATTGTTAATACTCTGCACGATGTGGATGCATACAACCGATCCTATTGAAGATCACTTGCGAAGGCCTGTATCCAGCAGTGGACGTCCTATGGCTGATATGATGATGTTAATATTGGAAAATATATTTAATCTAACGAGGAGGCTTATATCTAATAGTGGATGTCCAACGTGTGATACGATACCTTCATAATCATCATCATCATTCCACCCATGGAAGGCCAACGGTTTAACACAAGCCTCCTCAAAAATGGGATAATTTTACCCATAATTGCCGTGTTGGTAATCGCAGAGTGCAGCTCTTGCGATGGGGATGCTGCTACCTGTCCCCGCCCTGTGTATTTGAACTGTACTGTTTCAGGTGGATATACCGCCATCTGTCGGTTCTGGTAACTTAGTCGCCTCTTACGACACCTGGTACAGGGGAAGGTACTATTCCACTCTGCCGGTACTTCACACAACACACACTCTTCACAATACAATCGTTGTATTTTTGTAGCTGAAATCTAAAGTTATCTTTTATACATGGAATTGTTGATCCACCACCTATATATAAAATATGCTAATATCTTCAAGCGACGCTATGTATTCGATGCAATCGGCCGAGGATGGGCAGCAGCATTCAACGTTTTTCTTCGTTTATTATTCGGTTCATAGTTGTGAATATGAGAAAACGGGTACTTACTCGTACTTCCGCAGCTTAGCTCTGACCTTCACTGATAAACTGGCTCGCTTACTGGAAGAGCAGCATCAAACGTCAGCGTGTCAATGCAATACTCGGTCAAGAGTCGTGTCACGACTAAAGCTGGAGGACAAACCCGAACATGTTCCAACATGTTATTGATTAGACAGACTAGTCGTGAGGCCATCTCGTGTATCCAATTTGTGTAAACTTTGCGGACTTCATTAGAAATGGTACAGAATTATTATAAATAGACTAAAACTTTGAGATCCACTTCGTTATCTAGCGTTTTAAGTTATCTGACCTAAATGCGACTTGATTAACTAATTAATCTTGGTCTCGCAATTTGTAAGTTTGAGATGTATATTGCGCAGTTTAAATGTATATGAATTTGTCGTTTTAAGGAATGACCATAATGCAAAAGATTCGTGTCCGCGTGATAGTTAGCGTATCCATATCTTAAGGATATTACTAGCGCTTTGCCAACCTTTAAAGTTAAAGACTAAGTAATCGGCTAATTACAATTTTACACAAATTACCGATGGCCTTGACAATTACTGTTATTAGAGTGATTGAGAGTATAGTACTGTATAAAGAGAGATTTAAACAAATAGGTCATTGAGTGTCCTATTTTAATACTAGTCTGCTAGTGCCAGATGGTTCATGTAACTCAGTTGATAGCAAGTTCAGTACGTGAGTCACCAGCTGTAAGTCACCTTAAAAAAATAACGATAATAAGTGTTTCGATAACACCTAATAGTAGGTATTAGTAGAGCCCATACCGGCGTCGGCGCTGACCAACCGTTGTCTTAATAGTAAATGTTAGAGCGATACAATTTTACCCCAGTTTCATCATTTATATAATCTTTCAAGCAATAACAAGCCTGAGCAATAAATTTTGCAATAAAATGCAAATAAAGTACTTAAAAATAAAAATAATTTAAAGGGCAATTGCATAAGACTACAATAAAGTACCAAATTAAGAAGTAGGCTTAGTGTTAACTAATGATAAAACCGTCTGGGCTTGAATTGCTTTGTCCTAGCTTTAAGTCAATGTATTGTTAGCAACGACGCCGGTAGGGGTTCCACTCACAGTTTTTTTTGTAAGTTCCTTTCTGGCAGCGCATAATTTGTATTGCATTAAACTTACGAGTACATAGTTTTAAGACTGGTCTAGGGCCTGGCCTAACTTGCATATGTTAGGTGACTCTTATGATCCCGTGGAGTCATCAGAGTTATCAGTATCTTGAGTATAATAGAATTAAGTAGTTAATATTTTTTTATTTTTTTGGTTATATTTTGACGATTCGTTCAGTAGTAGTAACCTAGTTCAATTAAGAACATTTTTAGATTGAGTTGAAATTGAGTTTATATATAAAGATAGACTATTTTCCAACCTAAGTACCAGGTAGACTAAAGTACCAGAACCAACAGATAGCGGTATATCCATCCGAGACAGTATAGTTCAAATGCACAGGGTGGGGATGGGCAGCAGCATCCCTGTCGCGAAAGTTGCGTTCTCCGATTGCCAACACGATTGCCCAGCGCTGCAATTATGGACAAAATTTTACCTTTTTTTGGGGAGGCCTGGGTTCAGTAGTGGACTTCTAATGTCTGTAATGATGAATAATTCACCCACGACTTCACCCACGTGAACTCTCCTGAGCTCGTGGGAAATTCAAATTCAAATTAATTTATTGCTTGTCACATTACACGAACATGGACAAAATACAATATAAAATAGTTTCATGTGACGCCCTGCGAGGGCATTGCAATATGAAATATTTATCTTTCCAATGAATAAAAGAAGGCAACAAACAGAGAAGCATATTTTTTATTGATAACATATAGAATATACGCCAGCTAATAAAATAGTGTTCTGTGAGGAGTATTTTTTAAAGGGGCTTAGTATGAGGTATAGAATTGTAATTAATAATTCATAGAGCCAATTTAATAGTTTATGTGGAAGAGTAACTAATACCATTAAAACATTTCGCGTTTGTAACATTAGGAAATGGTAATATAATAAAGATGGATAGAAATTCTGGTGCAATCCCCGCTGGCAGTGCAATGTTTTGTTTTGTTTCGCAATGTGCTCGTACGTTCTGTCTCGGCCGACCAACCGCACCGGTGACACGTCGACACTGCAGATTGCCTGTCTTCGCTATCGACAACATTCCTTCTACCCATTCTAACAAACGACATGTTAGCTCTCTGTTCGGAATGTATCGTTTATTAATAGAGCACAATATTCATTCTAGTATATTTCACGCATCTTTTTGACAAACATCTGCGCATTCGATCCGGACGTAAACATCAGATGTTTGCGCCTCTGCCATGTCGTGCTGTAGCGCGTGCGCAGTCACTTTTATGCCGCATGAAACAGGCACTTAATGCACTTCTCATACCTCAACTGGATTTCGACATATTAGTCGACAACGACAAATCATTGACTATTCGATGTAGAATAATTGATTTTTGTTACTACTTCATAATTGTGTAATTGGTATAACCTGTATAATTATGGTAATAATAAATAAATTGATCTTTGATACTTAAAAATGACAATGGCCAAGCATGGTAACTGTCGTCGTGGGTTAAGGTTAAAGATAAATCAATCTTCTTAATAAATAACAATGGATGGTCTAAATGTATGTACGCGCATACTTCTAGAACGACTGCACCAGATTGGTTAATTTCTATGATGTTATATTTGCATTTGTCAAGACCAGGATTGCATGGGACGAATGGGATCGGGAACTTTGTCTGGAAAAATATATACCACCAAACATTGGTATACAGGAAACTTGTTTACAAGTTAGAAAACTAAAAATTGAATTAAACCTCACACAGTAGCACGATCAACGACGAAAAGTTATGCTTTGTAGCTGAACGAGCTTAGGGCGATCCACTAGTAAAATCAATGGAAAATGTGAGCAAAATACTCGATGACCTCACTCAAGCTTCTTATCAAGTAGGTGTCGAAATGAAAATAAAGTGTGTTTAATGCACATCATCACGCTTTTGTCCCATTAAGGTAATGAATCTCCACTTGCTACGATCTTGGCATATCTCTCTTCCATTAGGGAACAATTGATCTACACTTGCTACGAGCTTGGCATACCTCTATTTTTCTTAACTCGTATAGTCTTTGACCTATCCTGACCCCTCTTCTACTTGGTTAAGGTATGTTCGCAAGTCGTTCTTCAGTTCAGTCGTTTAGTTCGCTAAGTCATCTTATAACAGAATTTACATTCACTTCCGTTCTGTATATTTCTGCAGTCATTTTACTTGCATATATCCTTTCTACATTAACATAAAGCTATTGCTGGAATTTTTTGCAAATAATTCAATTTGATGGCGGTATATCCATCTGAAACAGTGCAGCTAAAATGCACAGAGCGGGGATGGGCAGCAGCATCCCTGTCGCAAAAGCTGCGCTCGCAATTGCCAACACGCATGCCCAGCGAGGCAATTATGGGAAAAAACCTTCTTCCTTGGAGAGACATTATATACGATAATGAAAGATATCTAATGTTTAGTCATACATCTGTAGAAAGTGGTAGCGCTAAAACTGAACTATACCCATTAGGATCGGAGTGCACTGTCGAACAGTCGTTCGGACATGCACTGATTAGTCCGGCGCACACATGCGGCCTGTCCGCGCGACTTGTGGCATGTCCACGCCGCCGCCGATTGCCTGTCAGCGCTGTGCTGTTCAGGTTATTAAGCTTAATGTTCGCTACGATTGGCTGTTATGTTACCTTTGCCACGAAGACACAAATCGAGTATAATTTAAACGTTGTACAATTATAGCGACCTATAGTTTTCCATATGATAGGCTATTTTAGAGTTCCCTTCAATAGGGTCACTGGCCTTATGGGTGAATAATTTACCATCATGATTTTACCTTGCCGTAACATAGTCTTGTACGGAAAGTAAAGGATTTGTATTTTCTGAACTTACCTATATTAAAAAAAAAGTTTTAGGCTTTAGTGATATCCATGTGACATTACGAGCATCTACACGCTGCAGTAAAGCTAATTATCACGTGGACTGTATGCTTGTTTGTCGACTTGGTCTAATAAAAAAACTGTAGGCCCCCCCAAGAATATAACGTGCAGCCAGTCTCGGTGGGATACCGACAGAGTAAAATAGTATCGGGTATTGGTATTTAGTACCGGGCAGAAGGCGGTATAGTCGCATATATCCAAAACACCGTAGCTTAAATGCGTTGGGTGGGTACGGGCAACATCCTGTATGAAGCAACACGCGCTCTTATATCAATAATTATGGGCAAATTTCCCTCTTTCTTGGGAGGCAATTTTTTCAATAGTGGACTTTCTACGGTTGATAATATTATTTTTATTTTATTATCAAGATTTAAATAAAATCAATATTTGCACTATAGTCTCATCCTCCATTGATGAGACTATAGTACTGTAGTGTCTGATCACCAACTAGATGTACAATGCGCATAAATTAAACCAGTAATCAGCAATAATATCCCCAGTTCAATTTACTTGCTTGTACACATTAACTTTGAAGTGATAAATAGATATATGTGAATCTATTGGTTATAAAAATTGTAAAAATTTCAGACGGTGAGTAGTTTCAGTTGTTAGGCGTAAATGTTTTATCTCATATCTGTATGCAGGTATTTAGAGTAGAAACCCTAAAAAGGGGTTTAAACTTTCACGGTATCAGGATAATCGGGATTTTACTGTGCTCCCGGACGAAGTTGGGGCGACCGCTAATATAATATACTAGCCAGTTTTTGCTGCTTTTTTACTTTAATTTAACTACAAACTAAAATATTGATGCTTTAATATGATCAATTCTATACCTATGTATTCTGTATTTTTATTTACCATTTCAATTATACTTCTTATTTATTTACTTTCATGCTGTTCTACCGCATCTTCTATTTTATTCATGATAATATCATCGTCATCATCATCATCATCATCATACCAGCCATTGAAAGTCTTCTGCTGGACAATTGGAGAGGCCCCAAGGGAAGAGGTTTATTGTCCCTGATTGCCGCGCTGGGCTAGCGTTTTGGCAATCGTAGAGCGCAGCTTTCGCTTCGGGGATGCTGCCCATCTCCGCCTTGTCTAGTTGAGCTACACTGTTTCGGATGGATATACCGCCATCTGTCGGTTCTGGTACCTTATTCGCTTCTTACGGCACCTGGTGCAGTGGAAGGTACTATTCTATTCTATCGGCATTATGTATGATGATATAGCCGAAGATAATATCAGCTAAATTTTAGTTTTAGGTACAATGTACACTTTATTCGTATTGCATATTTTAACTATTTCTTCTTTTAGTTCTGTGTATTTATGTATTTTTTCTGTGATAGTTTTATGTAGGTTGTAAGTGTTTGGGCAAGCTATATCTATAAGATATGCTGTATTATTTGTCTTATCAACTAGAGTAATGTCTGGTCTATTGTTACGTACAGTTCGGTCAGAATGGCTCTATCATAATACATCTTATAGCTGGCGGTTTCCACAGCACTGGTTCTGGGCTATATTGGAAGTATGGCAAGGGTTTAGCAGTAACGAGTTTATATTTGATAGCTAATTTTTTAATAAATTATGTAAAAGATTTAGTTATGGCGGTGAGTATAGTCCGTTTGGGTGAGGATGGGGTGAGCGCTTGTTATGTGTTGAATAGTTTTGGATTGTCTATTACATTTTCTACATTTGTCAGTGGTGAGTTTTGGGTCTTTAAGGATGTATTTTTTAATTAATTGTATTAAAAACTTGGTCCTGAATTGCTATCATAAAGCCTTCTATTTTTGGAAAAAGTGCACCTAATTTAAGCCATTTACTTGATGCCTCCATATCAATATGTGGTCATTGAAGGCCATGAAAGTTTCAGCCATGCAGTTTTTTTCTGCGTCAAGTATTTATCTTTTTTTTCTTGTTATGCTCTGTTGCTAAATTCACGATGCCTTGTTTTTAAAATTGATAGTCTAGTTGTCGTCTGAATCTATAGCTGCCATATGAATAAGACTAGATGCCGACTTATTATATAAAAAATTCCTCAGTCCTTGAAGTTGCCCCCCCACAACAGTTTCAAATCAATCAATCCTCTTCCACCTTTATCTCTGCTTATTGTAGCTCTTTCTATCACAGATAGATAGCAGAAGATAATTGAATTTAGTTAATGTAGTTCTAGTTTTGTTTCTATTTTGTTTATGTCTGTTATTGTCTATTTTATGACGCCGAAAGTGATTACGTCTGTAGTCTGCCTGTATTTTGCTAGAATGTTGTTATTTTCTATGTGGTAATATAATTGATTTGTAATACACGATGTAATTATTTTGTATAAGGTTGGTAAGCAAGTAATAGGTCGGTATTGCGACAGGTCGTTAGAAGAAGATTTTTTAGCAATCATAAACTCAATTCCTATTGTTAAGAACTTTGGTATACTTACTGAACCTTTTATGATATCTGTTATTCCTGTTCCTAATACTTTTCATAAAAGATTTTATACCAAAAAGTATGTAATCCACCATACCATCAGCTTTCCAATTTTCCATTTTATTAACTGCCAGTTCAATTTCTTCCCTGTCAATATCTCGGAATTCCATTTCATTGCTACCCTGCCATTTTTCTTTTTCTTCCTCTATCCAGTTTACGTTATGATTGTGATCACTCATTAGATAGGTTTTGAAACTATCATTTGCCGGAATCTCTTCATAGTTAGTATCTGTTACAGATTTTTTCTCTAAAATACTTTTTCATTATTGTAAATATGTATGTAAGTTTTCAGCCCGAGTTGTCAGATTCTGAGTTACACTAAATATCTGCTGCGATTGTTCTTTTTCTAACCTGATTTCGTCTTTCAACTGGACTAAAACATTCTCAGAAATTATTTTATTTCGAAATATGACCCGTCTTTGATCTGAAAGCCTTTGTTCCGAAACGTTCATGCAAGGATACTGTTTTATAAATTGCTCATGTAAGGATTTCCTGTAGGTTGTCACATCGGTCTCTAATTTAGTTACGCGGTTAAACGTACGCATAATGAAAAGGTATACTTCGTTTGTCCAACTCATGCGTACGCGGGGTTTTGACAGCCTCAGTATACACAGGCTTAAAAGCATTAGCTTCCTGTGCAGCACTGGTAGCTATTACTGCAGAACTGTGTTCAGAAGAATGTCCTCCGTCGTGCTGGTTGATAATCCGGTGGGAGCCCGCCTGTTCAGCTCCTCTCCGCTGACGGTCCGTATGCAGAGACACCTAGTTCCAGGTCCAGGTGTGCCCCAGCGATAACGCCCGGGAAGCCGCCCTAAGCGTTTCTTTCTTGATCTAGTCTCCAAATTGAATAGGTTTCCAGTGCCACGCTAGCCACCAGAAATTTCGCGTTCGTGTGTCCGCCCCCCAAGTGATCAGGTGGTAGATCACGGGTGTGGTTGAATTTTAGGGGGCTTATTATTATTATTATCATCATTATTATTATATAATATAATAATAACACGCCAATAAGACAGTCTTGCTTGAAAATGCTTACCCGCAAAAGGATGGGGTTGAGCAGCAGCATTCTATTGCCACCAAGCTTGTCCAGCGCGGCAATGATATACGAAATTCCCCCTTTCTAGGTGAGACCTATGTCCAACAGTGGACTTTATATAATGATGATAATGATAATGATGATTTTAATTGACGGACGTTTAGAAAACATAAAAATAACTAAAACAAATTTCTGACAGGAACTGTAGAAAGTATATCAAATACAAATAGTATGTATGTATGAACATCGTTGAATAGGCGTCTGGACATGTTCTGATTATTCCGGCGAACACATGCGGCCGTTGCGAACGACTTGTGACATGTCCTCGCTGCATGCCGCTCGCCCACTAAACCAACTGTTGGTGGTATTGACTGCTTCATTGTTTTGTACATTAATTCAATTCTCTTACATATCAACACTGAACTTTATTAGTTCGTTAACCAAGTGAAATAACAGTAGTCAGGTTTTGGATCATATCGACTACCGGTTCTTTTTGTTAGGTCTCTATTTTGTCTGAGTAGTTTGAAAGTCTATGCGATGGATTTGAGTTAAAAATTGATGCAATCAGGAAAGAGATGCTTACATATTGCATTGGATATAGCTCGGACCAGCAGTGAATATCATGCAACGATGATGATTTCGATAAATTGTATTTAAAACAAAGGAGCGAAGAAGTTTCTACAGTGGCTGCCACGCGTGAATTATGCACAGGTGGTTTAAACGTCTATAGTCAATATGACCTCACACAAGAGATTGTCTGCATTGGTACTCTCACCTATTTCAATCACTAAATAGCAGTGTTTGCAATGCTATGTTCCGGTTTTTAAGGCTGAGAGAGGCAGTCAAATTACTAGGTTATGTGGCATAACATCTTCAAGTCACAAAGTTGGCAATGCGTAAGTGATATCTTTGTGATATCATTAGCGTCTAGAGGCGTGCAGTGACGCTTAAAAAAAGTCTGCAGCACCAACAAGCAGGCCCCATGGTTGTTTGCCGCCTTTGCGGTATGTAAGTAGAAAGTTTCCTGAGCCATTATTGAATAATGTTGGCAAATAGTTTTTCTATGTGTAATATTTACCGGCACCGGCAGAGTAAAATAGTACCTCTCCCTGTACCAGGTGTCGTAAGAGGCGACTAGAGTATTAGAACTGACAGATGGCGATATACCCATGCAATAAAGTGTAGCTCAAATATATAGCGTAGGGGTGGGCAGCAGCATCCCCATTGCTAAAACTGTTCTCTACAATAGCCAACACGCTTGCCCAGCGCGGCAACTATGTGCGAAATTCCCCTTTCATATGAAGGCCTTTGTCCAGCAGTGGACTTTCAATGGCTGATGTGAGGAAGAATGAAGTTTTTTATTTATGGTGAATCTGGCTGGACCATAGATCTCATTAAACAGCTGCAATTACAATAAATAACTCAAGCACCGATCCGTACAAATAAGTTTGTAGACGTCATTTGTAGTCATCTCTGGATAGAGTTAATTTAGAATCTTTTATAGAGTTTTAAAGTACCGTAGTATTTAATTCTTGATACCTCACTTTTCCGAATAACAAGGCTTAGATTGATGTACGGAACAAAGCTTTTAGGTAAACAAAATCCAGTTCAAATTGAGATGTGCTCTCTCGCGGACGGAACGGTTATGGAATTTGATGACCAGATCGTTATTTGTGCGCGACAGGAAACAAAGAAGCATGTTGGTTCGGCGTCAGGCGTCATGAGGGCTTTGTCGTGGTTTTGTTTCCGAGGCGGGGAACACGTCGCGCGTCACGCGGCCGGCTGTGCGAGTCTGGCGGTGACAAGAATACTCTGTGACGGATAACTCAATTTAAATGTTAGCTACCATGGACAAATTGTCCGCCGAGGATAGTCACTGACTGTTTGCTAGAAAACTCCTCTTTTCAGTACTAATACTGTTATTTGGAAGTTGAAAATATTTTTATGAAATCTGGAAATGTGGTTAACCTCTAGAATTAGTAAAAGGCTCCAGCAGGCTTCCTCAAAGAATCCAGCGGGTTGCGTTTTAACCCCGTAATTTATTTTGTTGCTTAATAGCTTTCTCTGTACCTAGTCAATGTGTATATTAAAATTTCATGTTGATTGACTGGAACGATAAAGCGTGAAAGCACCTTAGATAGACTGACATTCACCTATATAAAAATACTGACGTCATCACATCAGTAACAAGATGTTCACTGCTGGACGTTGACCTCTCCAAGTAATCACCAATATCTGGTCGTCTGTCCCTCTTGCACACTTGTGTTATAGAGAAATCATAAATATACTACTTACATACATTTATTTAACACCTAGACACAGAAAAAACCGAAATGTAAATATAATATTTTACTATCAGCAAATACCTATAACTGTATAAGCTGTACTTTGTTTCCGTAATTTCACGGGATAGGGAACTAATCAGATTGATACGAGGTGCAGTACTTGTTCATAAATGAACATACATGCGATAATACAATAATAATTTGGCAGGCCCCATGGCGCAGGATTCAGGGCATAACTTTATGTAATTATATTTGTTTTTTTCCTGTGTTTGAGTGTTAAAAATATGTGTATAAATTTTATTTTGTGTAGGCCTCTCACTACTCAGCCGAGTAGTAGTAAAATTATCTCTAGAATATTATACAAAAGTACGATTTACTTCTCTCAAATACACACGTTAATTAAATCCAACAAGTAATGTACCGTACATAGCAATTTTACACAAAAATATTATACACAAACAATAATATTTCTGCAGTAACAGACTGCCCACACTAAGGACAACAGTGTCTATAACTTAAAAACCAATTATCACCCACTCCAAACTACCTTATGATTATGAAGTGTGGAATTGTGGCGCACAGCGCATGCCAAGAGAGCCACGGCGCGATCCGGTTAGACAATTATTCGTGACAACGCAAGATGGAGGCCCGTTGTCGGCGCCAAACGCATGCTGCGAACTATTTAGGGAAGGAGACACACGAGGGCGCCAACAGCAAGCTGTCGACGTTTGTGTACGAGCTATGAGGTAATGGTAATGATGATCATCATGGCCATGGGCGTGGTCTCACCAGGAAAGAGGGAATTTTCTTTTAACTCCCGCACTCGGCAAGCGCAGTGGCAATCGCTGTATCTTCCTAGTTTGCGACGAGGTCGCTAGGGTTAGTCGCCAGACACATGTCCGACAAAATAACCAGGAAAATCGCAGCCCTTCCCCGCCCTCTCACTGGTACAACAAAATTACTAACACTGCACATGCATTCCTACAATATAGCAATACACCTTGCACATACGTGCAGTCCCTACGAGCGATAACCGGCAGCCCTAGAGCTGCCCGGCTCACTCCATCCAT
Source organism: Heortia vitessoides (assembly GCA_020976665.1). Lineage (NCBI taxonomy): Eukaryota > Metazoa > Arthropoda > Insecta > Lepidoptera > Crambidae > Heortia > Heortia vitessoides. The sequence goes on along the minus strand of JACJUM010005600.1, from coordinate 11,787,404 downwards.
CCTCTTTTGCTGAATTTCATAATTAAATTCACCTTCAACTCAGGCCGCCCGAGCCTAGTTTGAGCCTCTAGAGCCACCCTCGGGCGCTCGCCGTCACTCCCGCTCAGATCCCGCGCGCCTTGCGGGCGCGACCACAGCTAAGCGCGCGGTCGCGGCCTCCCCGCGCCCGAGACCGCACGTTTAGCTACGAATGATAATTACGGGCATCGGACCTCTCCTTTATGAGAGGCCCCGCCCTCTTTTTTCGGTGGTGCTGGAGTTGATGTCTGGGTAGTCCAGCAACATGTTCGTCCGAAAAAAAAGCCGCCAGACACCGATTATGCATACTAGTATGTGCATGCGGCTGGAGCCATCAAGGCTCGTGAGATCATAACGGCGACGAAGGAAATTCTAGAGCGCCTTTCAAGCACTCTCCTTAAGCGGACACCGTTGGGTAGGTTGAGGTAGCGACGCGGTTTTGTAAAAGACAGGAATTGATATCATGAATAAAGTTTGACGGTAACTTTAGGTTTTGTAAAAACAATTATTACTTTATATAATTTATTAAATAAAAACCATTATCTTATGACTTAGCAGCTAGAGTACTGTGCTCAAAAGTAATATTAAAATAAAAAAATCTTTATTTAAAGATATTTATTATATTTTAGTCTAGCAATTTTGCTATTATCTTGCTTCTAACATAGACTATGAGATTGACCTCGTGCATAGCTTGTCTGGGTTTCTACCTCACCCTCACCCTCACCCATTTCTACCGTCGTGTTTTAATGCTGTTTTCATGTTTGAGGGGTGAGAGAGGCAGTGAAATTACTGAGTTATCTGACATCATATCTAAAACTGCCAACCTTGTGTATATTGGCAATTCACTTGTGATATCTTTGTGATATCACAAGCGTCTACAAGCAGCAGTGACTCTTATAATCATGTGTATGGCATCCTTGTTGTCGATAGTCTGACTAAAATACAAGTTACATGGAGATATCAGTGGCTATTGTAGAAATATACTTTAGATATTAAATTGTTTTTGCCGCACGAATTATAAAATCTCACTCGGCGATGCTTCTCAATGACAACAAAATTAATGAAAGACCCTATGGCTATAACTCGCGGATGGATCGGACCGATGGCTATAACTCGCGGGCGCCTCTGAGGTCGGACCTCAGCTCAAGTGGTCGTTGGGTCAGTTATTTGTTGTTTGCAAAAGAAGGGAACTGTGTGAGTACTTAATTTGATCATTGTTCGCTTTAGGGGCAGATATTAGAGGTGAATGTAATGTATGATGAAAGTAATGTTTGTGAGATATAACTGTGAAAGGGCGACTGAGAGAAGCATTTGTTGAAGTAAGTATGTTCTTGACGGCCCGCCCTTTAGTATTAGGGTAGGCCGTCAAGAACGTGTTGCTGTCTACAATAACAGACAAAGTCGGATATTAGTGAAAAATATACACGCAAAATATTCTTAAACAACTATGAACAACTCGCTTTATAACAGTATGCGGTGCAAAAATGTTCCCTGGCGACAACGCGCTGCGTGTCGGCTGCAACAGCCACATTTGGCACGCGACAAACACCCCCTGCATCACAGCAACCCCCCTGATCGGGGGTGTCACCACCTCACGATCCCCCCGCGCTGTCCTTTACGAGTGAGCATAAACTGGTCCAAATAAATACTTGGCATTTTACAAAAATGTTTCTGAGCGGACAAATAAGCGCGTGACGTAAGGAAAAATGTGATAGTTTGTAAATCTATCGCATCAAGATGGTTGGATGGATCTGGAAAGCAATAGAGTAACTACTAGACTCATTTCGTTTAATTTTCTTCACCATTCAAATGCTGCATTAATCCTAAAGAAAATTAAGAATCCCTAAATTTATCTCTAAAAGTCGATAATGTAATCCAAGGTATTGAAAAACTTGTCCTATAATGACTTTCATCGCACGCGCTTCGGTAACTATGAATGATAGAACAATTTATTATATTAAAGAACATACATTACAACCATTGGAAGTCCACTGCTAGACTTAGGCTTTCCCAAGAAAGAGGGAATTTTGAGGCAATCGCAGAGCACAGATACTATTCTACTTTGCCGATACCTAACAGCAGTGAACAATAATAAAAATCATCAAAAAAAATATTTGTCCTAGGTAGGGATCGCACTTAGTACCTTTCCCGCTTAAGACAAGATCTACTACCATCTGCACCATCAGGCCCGTCAAAATAACTTTTTCTACCATAGAAGTATATATAACACACATATCCTTTCTTTTCGTCATCAAAGTTAAAAGTCAAATATATTTTTATTTAAATAGGCCGATCATGCCCCTTTCTTGGAACCTATATCCAGCTGTGGACTTCCAATGGCTATAATGATGATGATGATAATGTTTGTTCTATCTGGATGTTAAATATATGTATGTCAGTAGTATATTTGAGATTTCTCTGTGGACTGATGTCCGTAACACATGTGACTAAACACGGAGTCCGGTCAATATATGACATATTGTGGGAAAATATTTTTATTATTATAAAGTTGTGCAGACCTGTGCTACAGAATAACTGCTGTAACAAATCCTCGAATAAATTTAAGCAGCAAGATAAGCCGAACTTAACAAAACACATCCATCGCATACGTGCGCTATATATTTGGTGTATAAATAAAATATGTCATCCTTGAACAAGGGCGGCTTTCATTTTATTTATGAAGTTTTTTTATTATATTTATAAAATAAATCATTATTCTTATGGACAGTTTTACTGCACGAATTTGCTTACACAAGCCAAAGTTATTTATGATATAGTTAATTGGATCACGGTGCGGTTTGTGTAATTTTCTTTTCGTGTTTTGTGGCCGGCGATAAACAAGTGATATTAATTTGTAACTGTGTTACTTAGTGACATTTCACTGTACAAATAAATACAATAAAAAAATACATTTATCATATCAATTCTAACGGTTTTATTTGCTTCAATGAAAATTTGTTTTATTCAAAAAAGAATTAAATTAAATAATTTAAATAATGCCACTCAACATACAACACAGAGTTTTTTTTTAATAATTCAGGGAAGCAGTAAGAAAAGATTTTTGAAAATTCGCCCCCTAATAAGGTAGAATGGGGGTGAATAGTATGAAAGTTCCACAACTTAACGCGGATGAAACCGTGGGGCGCTGCTAGTTAAAATATCATTCAACAATTACAATATCAGCTATTGAACGTCCACTGCTGGACTTAAGCATGTTGGCAATCGCAAAGCGTAGCTTTCGTGATGGGGACGCTGCTACCCATCCCTGCCCTGTGTATATTAGCTGTACTATTTCGGAAAGATATACTGCCATCTGTCGGTTCCAGTACCTTAGTCGCTACTTCCGACTCCTGGTACAGGATAAGGTACAATTCTACTCTGCTGAAACCTCACTGCATCAGGGGCAATTATTGATGAGTTGCTGTACGTTTGTCACGATAAAACTTGAAAATAGCTGGAAAGTTTAAACGGTGAGAAATATAAATAATATGTAAATGAAAATGCTTAAAAAGACAATATAATTTTCTAATATAAGCCGCTGTTTTCGTATGCTGTATGTATGTGTGTTCATGGTAGCAGCCTTGCCAGTGAATACATTCAAGAAATATGTTAAAAATACTCTTATCTTGAAAGCTTACTTTTGCGTGAAAGATTATGTCTGCTTGAAAAACTGCTTGGGATTGATTTGCTTTAACCACTAGCCAGCTAACTCACTAGCTTTTAGACAATGGTGTGTTAGCGTATCGGAGTTTACTTGCACAGACACATTTTTCTTTTCTACGCGTTTTAATGTGCGTGAGTTAAGAAAAATGTGGAAGCACGATTTGAAGAACATTTTAATTACAGTTTTTTCTTCTGCACAGGTTGATTCTATTTATTGAAATTTTATTTGAGACTGAGTAAGTTGACTTAGTGGGGTCCGGACCCCTGGTCAGTAAACTCTCAAATTTTACTTCTTGAGTTGTTCATTAATATAGTAACATTATACTTTTAACATTACACGTGAGAACAGACCTTATTGACAACTAAAAGAAAACTTTTTTTCCACAACATCACAAAGATTTACCTGACTCCGTGGTATGTCGCTTAAATCACTTGTGTTACGGACAACAGACAACAGAAGAATCATTAATATAGTACTTAAATATATATATTTCACACCCAGATACAGAAAAAACACAAATATCATCATATAAATATTTGCTTTGGGTCGGAATCTAACTCACGACCCTTGGCGCACAATATAGGATCACTACCATCTGCGTCATCGGGCCCGTAAAAACTGAACGCTATAATTTTATTTCACAATTATTTCCTAGTATTCTAATGCAAGTTTAGATTTTATATTACAAACAAAATCACTTGTAAATCACAATACCTTTGTAATAAGAGTTAATAAGCGTTTTTTGACAAGATGAAATTATCACCAATCAACTTCAACGGCGTACAACCATAACACCGTTGAATATTTTCGATTGAATGCCCACCAAACCGGCAGCACGCAAACACCGCGCCGTGCCGCGTGACACACGACTTCCTTGCCGTAATATTTTTGTCACAGTTCTCAAAAAATCACGTGATAAATCAAAGCAAGTCTCAAGACACAGTTCTTGGCACGACACAGCCTGTCATGGCCCCTTGAATAATTGCATGGTGTCTATGCTTCTCCTTGTTGCAGATTAAAAACGTTCTTGGCCAGGCACATGTCCAAATCTTGTTTGGCTTCTATTTAAATTAAATTCTGGCTGCGCTAACCGTTTCGTATGTTGTATCGGGTATCGTGCTATGAAGTATCGCAGTGGAACAATGTGATATCGCGTCACATCAAATTTAACACGCAACGTGGGACTGAGTAACCATTTGTAGAATTCCAATGATGCATCAAAGTGATTTAATTTGTATCTTTTGATGCAAAATACATGAGAATTGAAAAATGTTCGTGATAAACACACATACAGGACACAGTCTGTCAGCTTAGCAGTTACATATACAAAATTTGTGGAACAATGCTTGTTATCTACTGAATCGTTTTGGATCAAATTTTGATTAGTCTGCAGTTTGATCAACTTGAGAGATCCTATATGTTTATTTTATTTTGTACAATTATTACCGTAAGGGAACGGCAGAGTCGAATAGCATCTCCTCCCTGTACCAGGTGTCCAGAATCAAGAGATGGTGGTATATCCATTCGAAACATTTTAGCTCCAATGCAGAGGGCGGGGATGGGCAGCAGCATCCCCGTCATAGTAGCTGCGCTCTACATTTGCTAAGACGCTTACCCAGCACGATAATTATGGGTGACATTTTCTTGGAGAGGCCTATGTCCTGTAGTGGACTTCCAATGGCTACGTTGATGATGATGATGAAACAATTCTAATTTGTTGTTATTGCCATAAGATTTCAATAGATGGATGGATACTTGACTGACGATGGAGTTGCTAATCCACCGGGTGAAGTCGGTAACTTTGGTTTTGTATAGATCTCCACATTCATGATTCACCAATAGACTCCGAGCATACTTGACCAGTTTTGAGTGATAGCCGACCGTCCGATGGAGATTGTTTTCAACACCTGCTCCGTCGTTAACATAGGTGCTACCGTGGCTGGAGATAATGGTGCTGTCGGGGTCTGGGAGTCTGGTAAAGTTAGCTCTAAGCATCATAAGTATTTTGCCAAATAACTGCCGCGCCGGGAGGCATGTTGACGATCGTAGAGCGCAGCCTCGTGATGAGGATGCTATTGTCCCTTCACATTTGAGCCGCACTCGTTAGAACGAATATACTGCCGTTAGTCAGTTCCGGTAACTCAATTGCCTCTTACGATTTCCGGTAAAGGGGAAGGTACTAGAACAGTAACGGTTCATAACGGGCATGAGGCATGCCACCACATAGAGTTAAATAAGAATCGGGCCGTGTAAAGGAAAACTTTATTTTTTCCACATCTCAAAGATTTACCTGACTCCGTGGTATATCGCTTTAAGCACTTATGTTAAAGACGCCAGACAACAGGGATATCATAAAAATACTACTTAAATACATATATTTAACACCCAGACACAAAACAAATACAAATATCATCATATGAATATTAGCTCTGGGTAGGAATCAAACTCACGACCCTCGGCGCACAAGATAGGATCACTATCGGGCCCGTCAAAACCGAACACTTTATTTTATTTTACAATTATATTTTAGTTTTCTAATGCAAATTCAGATTATTAATTACAAACAATTTCACTTATAAATCACAATACCTTATATAACAAGAGTTAATAAGCATTTTCTGACAAGATGTAATTGTCTTCTATTAGCATCGATGGCGTACTTCAAATGGTAGGTATGTTTTTTTACAAACAAAAGATAATGTAATTAGAATGTTTTATATAAAGAAAAGAACTTCGTACAGTCAGAAATAAGTGCCCATTCAGACATAAGTTCTTCTGTCTGCGACGTCGACAACTGGCCATTTTCGCATTTATGTTTCTGATGGAACACATTTAATTCCCATTAGCTATAAAAATAAATACGCAACAAAATCCGGCCCGAGAAATGAATATTTCACGCACGATAATCTTGTAAGATTTATTGGGAACAGAGCGGACCGGCGCGGCGGCCGGCAGCGGCCGGCGGTGGACGGCGGCGGGCGGCGGCGGACGGCGGCGGCGAACGGCGCGTGACCCCGGATTATAAACATTTCAATTAATTTCGCATTTACCGATGTTGTTTTAAAATATTCCCCGGATCAAATAATCGCTCGTTGTTATTGAATTGTACTGGCAATTTTGGGGATACACGATGGGTCGACTGGACCTCCGACACAAAATGGGATTCGTCGCGTGAGTGACGTGCGCACTGATTTTATTTGTCAAAAGAGTTATAAAAAAACAAATGCGGGAAAACTGCTTCCAAGTAACGAATGCTATTGCTATGGCTATTGGAATAACATTAGCGTTAAAAATACTATATATTTTCTTTTCTATTTCAATTTTTTTATTTATACAGGTCGACAAACAAGCATACAGTCCGCGTGGTAGTAAGCGTCACTGCAGCCTACACACGCTCGTAATATCTCAAGGATATCAGTAACGCGTTGTTAACCTTATTACCCAGTAATTTTACTGCCTCTCTCATCCTTCAGAAACACTGCGATTTGGTGGTAGAATTATGTGAGAGTATGGTACCTCATGGTAAAACCAGTATAAAAGTCTGCAATTGGTCCACATTTTGTTTTACAATACTGTAGAATCTGCTTATAATGGCCAGAAGGGAAGTGACAAACTAGTCATATTAAGCGGAGGTCATAAAAAGCAAAGACTTACAACATATGTAAGAGCAACTCTGTATATTTGGTAGGTATTAAGCTTAATAAAGAAGACACAAAGCGCGTGAAGAATAAAACTTGAGTAAATAAGGAAAAATAAATCGACAAAACGGGGCACGCGTTCGCCCAACGTGGTCGTGAAGAGAGAAGTGGGTATGATCACAGAAATAAGAGATGTTAGGAGTCACGTCAGTCATTATAATTGGAAATTAAATCGGTCATAGAAATGGACATGTCAACATCTGGCAATAGTGAAGTCTAAGTTAATTATACCTAAGTTGCTAAACATTTTGTATGAAAAAGAAACTTTACACATACTTACATCATACTAAGCGGTTGGTCGATATAGGCGGTCATAATAAACGGATTCTATTGTATTTAAAGGTTGTTTAACATACTTTAGTAAAACATTAACATTTTATAGCAAACGTTAGTATATATTATCCAATACAGTTTTTTCGATTTGTTCAGAATACTACTAGTATTTTTGTTCATCATTATTTCCACTTTGATGTAATAAATTACTTTAAAATTTCATGAAACATTTTTTTCATTTCATTTTTTTAAACTATATTTAAGTTTTTATTTTTTAGTCCGATTTATAGATATGAATAATATTAACGCGGATGTGGACTCTCACTTGCTCTTACACAGAGGATTTTCTTTTATCCTCAGAAGCCTGATTACGATAATAAGATAAATTTATCGAAAAATTGTAAAGGCACCGACTCTTGGCATGTGTACAAAGTGTCAATTAAATTTGTACATCTAAAACGGGTTAAAATCGACGTAGAATGAGTCGGTTACAAACATACACACACACATACAACTGAAGCTAATATCAAAAGTCACCTTTATAGTATGAATAAGTACAATTTCTACTACTAAGAATCTTGGAACTAACAGACTGACAAACTGCGATAAACAAAGGTTGTGTCGGGAACTCTTCACACAAGCGAGCCTCGATCTTGACTGTTTATTTAATTGAAAAACGAAATGGGAACGATTTTAAAGCTGGCTCGACGTTGTTTTAAATCTGGATGAGCTCGAAAGTGGAAGCCATCACAATGTATGAAACGTGTATTTTTAAGAAATATGTAATTTAATAGATTCTGCTTCGGTACACACAAACAATTATGTATATATAAAAGTTTGTATGAAATAATTATACCTACTCTCTTGTCTTATCATATGAGCCATTGGAAGTACACTGGTGGACGTAAGGCCTCTCCGAGAAAGGGGGAATTTTGTTCATAACTGCCGCTCTGGGCAAGCATGTTGGCAATCGCAGAGCCCAGCTTTCGATGATAAACATATTTGATAAAAAGCAAGTTTGACTTACTTTTCTGGGTTCGATTCCTTCCCAAAGCAAATATTTATATGATGATGATGTTTTATATGTGTATAATATATGTATTTAAGTAGCATAATTTTGATTCCTCTATTGTCTGGGGTCCTTAACACAAGTGCTTTCAGCGATGAGCGAGATGTTGTGGGAATTTAGTTATTTAAACTATTAATCGAAAATAGATGATATGATCTTATGAAAATTTTATACTTGCTTGTATTTTAATTAAATGGAAAATTAGATTAGTTAGCTAGTAGCGAGCACTGTATTTTTTTTTGTGTTTAACTCGACAAACAAGCATACAGTCCGCGTGATAGTAAGCGGCACTGCAGCTTATACACGTTTGTATTAATACAAGGATATCTCTAGCGAGTTGACAATCTTGTGACTTGAAGATATTCTGTCACGTTATACTGTGATCCCACTGCCTATCTATTAAAACCAGAATACAGCAATGAAAGGCATAGGTGAGAGTGAGGTTACAAAGTAGACAACCTTTGTATAAGATCTACCTCTAGCAAGTAGGTTACTGCTAGATAAACTGGTCACTGGTTTCTACAGATAGCTGATCGCCAACTGCGTCAACCCGCTCAATAATGGCTATCATTGACCACTTATCGACTACTTGCATTGTTCAAACTAGTTGAGACGTAAGGTTTCGATGTTTCGAACGATTCTCTCTTCTTTTCTGCAGACAAAGTCAGTAACGTTATTTTAATTATTTCATTAAGCATTTCATAACAATAAATTCCCACAACATCTCATACATTGACCTGCCTCCGTGGAAAGTCGCTTAAAACACTTGTATTACGGACGCTAGACAACAGAGGAATCACAAATACTTAAAGTATTTAACACCCAGATAAAGAATAAATACAAATATTACCATATAAATATTTGTCCTGGGTTGGAATTGTACATACGACCCTTGACGCACAAGACAGACTACTTTCTGTGCCATCAGGCCCGTGATATCTTATTCTTTAAACTTTTATTGAACTCATTAGCCCCTTAGTAACCTTTAATCCACCACAGCCTCGAAAATCAAGTACCTGAGGGCATATTAAGCAAGAACATATGGCAATACTATGACAGTATATTTCTGATAACAAAACTTAAAAGAGAGAGTACTTGCTTTAGGGATCGCTAACGATACGCGCGAGCTGGGGATCAGTTATTGAATATATTCTAGCGGGGATCGGGGGTGGGGGCGCGGGTCGGGAACCGGTCTCAATGGGCAAGGATTTGTGCCGGGGTGGTGGTCTTCAGTGGTGTGCAGTCACATCGGTTTTGCTTAATTATATATCGATTGTTTCATGCAAATTGATTGAAGAGTATAAAATTACACAGAATTTTTACACGCTTCAGTTATATGTTTGTAACCGACTGATTCGAAGTCAATTTTCAGCAAAGTTAACACAATAATCGGCGCCGATACAATATTTCGATAAGATTCTTTTGTTATCCTGATCAGGATCTTCAGGACGCAAACAATCCTCTGTAAAAGAGCGAGACCACGCAGCCTAAGCATGTGCACCGTCTTCCTAATCCAGCTTAAATACTCATCTAGTTAATATTATTAAAAAATTAATTGCAATAAAAATTGAAAAATAAAACATAGTTTGAAAAACTAAAACTCTTTAATTTTTTTAATATATAAAACTATAAAAACAATGTATTGTTGCGCTAAGGGTCGTCGATAAATATCTTTTAGAATTACATTTGAGATTCCTCTGCTGTCAGGTATCTGTACGCAAGTGCTTTCAATCATGTCAGTATATGAGATGTTGTCTGTTATACAATATTCAAATTATTTTTCGATGATATAAAAACTTTTCAAACTGATATTATAATCACATACGTCATAGACATCCATATTTTTTTCTTTTAACACAACATCTAACTCCGTAATCCGACCGTTTCCTAGAGTACTTAATATGTACTCGAATTCGCAAAATTTGCATTTTGTGAATTATTATGCTAGGTATAACAAACCCCGGCGTTTCAGCTGCATGGATCTAAGATACAAAGTATTTTGTAGCACTTCTTTTAACATCCACTATTTCTCAGTGAAAATCTTGTTAAAATCGGTCTAGCCATGTCAGAGATTAGTCGAGCAAAGAAACTGATAGATAAACAAAAATTGCATTTAGTGATAAGGTGTTAATTTAGAATTACAGAAAATTTTATTTTATTTATATGCATAGATTAGAATGGTATATAGGCTTGAGTTCATACTTGCCAACTCGCTACGTGTCATAACTATGTATATAAGTTTATCATGAAAATATTTCTAATTAAAATGTTCACAGATAGCAAAAATTGCTTAAAATGTCTCCACCAGTTTATAAGTACATCCTGGACAAACAATATGACATGAAATTATTATTTATACAGATTAGTATTTATGTTATATATATAAAATAAATACAGTATATTATCGTTTCACACGCACACAACAACACTAGCGACGCTCGCGTCATCGGGCCGCATTATGAATAAATGCTCTTTTCGCCGATCTTTATAAAGATGTTTGGAGAGTTCCAGTCTGATGTATGTGTTCTCTATATTTCCTTGCTATTTTTACTTTAAAAATTACTTTAGCTTTTCATTTTCCTTAATTTGTTTTCATTTAATTTTGAGGGGCTCGATGGTGCGGATGCTATTGATCCTGTCTTGGAAAGCAAAGGTCGGGTTTGATCCCAACCAGGACAAACATTCATATGATGATAGCTGTGTATCATCATATGAATAAACTTGTACCACTGTGCACTTTTATCTACGACATATGATCGATTTGATCTATGTTAGACTTAAAGCCTAGGTTTTTTATTAGTTGGTAATCTGTTTTCTTTTGGTTAAACTTCTATGGTTAACATAGATAAGCGAGCAAATAGATTACAGATAATGGTCGCAGGAACCCTAATATAGCCGCAAAAAACCCATTGCTGAACATAGACCTCCCCGATAAAAGGGAATTGCCCATAATTGCCGTGCTGAGCAAGCACAGTGGCATTCGCAAAGCGTAGTTTCACAACGGAATGCTGCTGCTCATCCCCACCCTGTTGCATTTGAGCTACACTTCTTTAGATTGCAATATAACCGCAATCTACAATACCTCAGTCGTCTATTACGACATCTGATACAGGGGGAGGTATTATTTTACTCTGCCGCTACCTTATGACCATAATATTAATTGAATAACTGCAATTACAACTCTGACAATCTCAAATCGCTGATTCTAATTTTAAACCTGTATCAGAATTATTTAAAACAATTGAGAGACGTATTTAACGACTAGTTATCTACCCTTTACTATATGCCTAGCCTTTATCATTTACAAAGATAGGTTATTATTTCACATTGGACCCACTTACCGTAGTCAACATGCTTTCTTTTTATTCGAGCTTCGGTCTTAAAAGTACGGTGCCGGCAAAGTCCAGAGCCCTTTGAAAGCACGTTCTAGTGGTCTGGAAAATATTCATCGAAGTGGACTTCGTACGGTAAGCGATGCGGTGTGTATTGTAATGCGAATTCCACAAAGATGACCCGCATGAATACAATGCTGTATTTGTGTGATCATTCTGTCAACAAATCTTCTAGCAATGCTCTATGCTTTCACTCGCGTTAGATTGTAAAACTTTAATACTAACTTTGCACCCCCCTTATATCCACTTAAAAATGATTTTAAAAAAAAGCTACATTGGTAGGTAGTAGTGAAGGTACATTGGTAATCATAAAACACGAGTAGTGTTTTATGATTACCAATGGTGAAATGAAAAAATTATTTAATGACTACGACTTCTATTAAACAATAGGGGTTGTTGATAAAAATTTAGGGTTGTATGTATTTTTCAAAATGTGCAAATAATAAAAAAATATGTTTGTGATGTATATCACTTAGACATATGAAAAATACATAGTAGCCGATTCTCAGCCATATAGAATATACATTTAAAATTTCATAAGAATCGGTCAAGCCGTTTCGAAGGAGTATGGTAACTAACACTGTGACAAGAGAATTTTCTATATTTGATCAAAATTATAAGCTGATTATCAAGAAAAAATGCCATAAATGGATCTTTTTTGATCAATGATGAAAATTTGCCGCTTGAAGTTCCGATTTCACTCTGCCTAGTCTTGATGTCTGAACTGTTTAGGTCTCGAGTCCGCAAATTGAGGGTTCTCTACCAGCTTGTAAACTTACAAGTGCATATTTCTATGAACACAGGCCAATAAGAAAATCGTGCCTTAATTCCATCTTGTAATGTTATATAAACTTCGTTTCCGTTTGATATGAAGTTTCTTTCAGGGATATCTTTCTATTCTTCTATTTCAGGGATTCTTGATATTAAGGGGCATTCAGTAATCGTGGGTTGGATGCTCACCCAGGACAAATATTGTCTGTTCAATGTGTGGGTGTTAAATATCTGTTTATGATTCCATGATAAACCGCTTAAAGCACTTGTGTTATAGACAACAGAGGAATCACAAATATACTTGTTCTACTTAAATATATATATTTAACATCCAGACACAAACATGTCGGAGTTTATTATAAATAACTTCACAAGTGATTTCCAGTTGATTTACTTATCTGAGGGGAGTAATTGGATATGCAACATATTGAAAGGTAACTTTCATATGTGCTCCATATGTGAGATATGAAAATAAACTGTATACATTTTAAGTGAAAATCCGCGTTACAAAACAATTTCAAATCGAAAAACGAGTCAATTTTTTTGTAAATATTCGCAACTAAGGTATTAAAACAGACAGATGGCTGTATGGATGGTTGCTTCCAAAAATAAAGCTGAAGCTCTTACCCAGCGCGACAATAGGAACAAAATTCCCACTTTCTTGGGGAGGCCTAAGTCTAGTGGTGGACTTCCAATGGCTGTTATGATGGTGATACGAATTATGTACTTAATTGCTGCTCTAAACATGAGTGTTGCTTCACGACAGGGTAGTTGCTGGCCATCTCCGCCTTGTTATTTTTGTAGTACGCCATATCTGGAGGATTTAACGCTATCTGAATCGGATAATTCTATCGTCTCACGATTCCTGGAACCGAGAGGTACTGTTTTACCGGTACCCCATACCCGTATGTCTAACATTTGCTTCGGAGTCAATGATTTAATAAAAATATGCGCTTATTAATACAAGTCTAGTCTAAAACAAAACTAATTAAGCGCGCGGTGTGAATCCAGGCGAAAATCTGGCTAGATCTAGAAATGGCGCTAGTCATTAGAGCGGTAGTTAGGCGGCAAGTTGGCGGGTCGCGGCACGCACCCAAGTTCGCGAGTTACGGTAATTCTCGGCCCCGCTGTATTGTGTTTTTAGATTTGTCGGCGACATTTGTACAGTTACCACGAGCTTAGTCAGGCTATTCAACTATTGAAGGTATTTATATAATAGTATTTCAACTCTTTTTTATAATAGTCTTGTGTTGTATAAGTTAGCTCGAGCTAGTACAGCCTATTTTAAAGTCTAAATTTAAATGGTTCGCGAATATATAATCGAATACCAGAAGAGATACGTGCAACAAGAAATATACACCTAAAAGAAAATAAAACGTGAAAAACTGATACTAAAATCCTACTACACTAAAAAGAAAAAGAATTCCTGTGTGATATCCGATGTCTGACTTGTTAGTAATACCCACGATCCCAATAATTATCGGTATTATGCCCTATAAATAAATATTGTAGGCCCATGACCTCATGGGCCTCACAATACTGATGACAATTATAATTATGTACTATTTCTAAACAACCTTATAACCTGTATTGACAATTTATCAGATTAATATTAATATTTTAACCCTAAAACATCAGCTGGTTAACTGGACTGATGGCGAATTCGGTAGTTTCCCAGTCTTATGCGATAAGAGATTTTGTGCTAGATTTCCAGCCAGGCAAGATAATTAATAAATATTTGTGATTGTTCTTTATTAAGGCGTTATAAAAAAACATTGAAGTATTATATTTGTTATTCGTCTGTTGTCTGATTTACGTATAATAAATGAATTTAAATAGATAACAGATTCTCGTTTCTGCTTTTATCTGCAAAATTTTTTAAAGAGTTTTAACCAAAACGTTCTGAATTTAAGGTCTTATAAATAGACTTAATGACGAGTAAAAATATATTTTTTAACAAGAATCACAAATAGTTTGACATGTAAAGATGATAAAGAAGTGTTTTTTGCACCAGGTCGACATACAGTCCGCGTAATAGTAAGCCTCACTGCAGCCTGTAGACGCTCGTAATACTACAAGGATATCTTAAATCTATACTAACCTCGTGACTTGAAGGTATTGTCGTATTACCCAGTAATTTCCCTACCTCTCACACCCTTTAAACTCGAACACAGCAATGCGAACACTGCTATTTAGCGGTATAAATAGGTGAGAGTGAGGTACCAATGCAGATGATTTGTAAGAGGTCAACCTCAAGCTCGTTTCAAGTTATATTCAGCGTAGCCTTTGACCAGGGGTCTTAAAAAGTGACTTAGGTACCAGGACCGACAGATGAGAGTATACCCATCCGAACCAGTGTAGCTCAAATGCACCGCGTGAGCATGGGCAGTAGCATCGCCTTCGCGAAAGCTGCGCTCTGCGATAACCAACAAGCATGCACAGCGCCACAATGATGAGTTAACTTCCCCCTTTATTAGGTATATTGATGAATTGGACAACATTCTCAAAGATATATTTAGATTGTAATTATCAATCGGACCCAAAAAATTGTATCTCGCAACATAAATGACGTGATCGCCAAATTCACCGAGTGAAATACGAGCAAGTTTGACAGAGTTCTACGAACGTCGGGCTCACTTCATGCATGAAACTTTGTGCAAGTTATGATAATTACCGGCCTTCTCATATTGTACCGTAATTGCCTTTCTTTGGAACTCAGTTTTAGCGGAGTTTTGTGAGAAATGAAGATGGAGGTTCATGCAAAAAAATGTGCTGTACTTTACCAACTAGTGTTACGTCATCTTGAAATACACTGGCGGCCAAATAAAATAGTCACTGAGTCTAAATTCTTACAGAGTATTAAAAAGGAAAAAAATGTCTAATTCAATGTATTAATTAGAAGTGGTTCTTAGCGGTTGACCTCTAGGTTCACTTGGTCAGCGTGCGGTAACATTATCATCGTCTTCATAGCAGCCAAGAAACATCCACTGCTAAACATTGACCTCCCCTAAAATGGGGAACTTTGCCCAAAATTCCCGCCCTGCGCAGGTAAGGTGGCATCCGTAAGGTTTAGCTCCATCCCCGCCCTGTTGTATTTGAGCTACATTATTTCCATTAGATATATCACCCCCAGTTCCGGTACTTTAGTCGCCTTTTACGACATTTGATACTATTGGAGCCTCTATAAGTAATAATAATTATTATAAATACTTTATTACACCAAACATACACATATATGTTAAAAGCAAAATTCGCAAAGTACTATGAGCGGCCTTATGCCAAATACCGATTTCTTCCAGGCAACCTTTGTAAAGAAAGAGTAAATGAAACTAAGAGATAAAAAGAGATGTAAATAAGATGCATACAAAAAGGAAAATCTTAAATATATTTAATATTTAAATAAAAATAGACTTCATTTAAGGAAATTAAAATAAATATGACTAATGAAATAAAGTGATCTTTAACCAACCGTTTAAACACAGGCAAGAACTGCGTGTATCTACTAAGCGAGAGTGTATCTGTAGTCGTTTGAGCTTCTCAAGTTGGTCTTGGATAAGATCAAGGTAGCTAACAACTGCATAATCTAAAATAGGAAGAAAAAGTAGTCACTTCTCCTTCCTATCTTGCTCAGTCGGGCAAGAGCAATTCTGGTGTCAAATGGAAGGAGGTTACTCAGTCTCTTTGTTTTCGTCTTTTTTCTTTCTATGCCTATTCTATATTTTTAGCAAGGTCTTCATTAACTTCAGTTGTAATAACTCTCAGTGAAACAATTGGATTTTAAGACGTTATGTAACACGAACTAAACATTACAACATAAAGATATATGAAAAACGATGTGAGTGAGAACCAATAATGATTATGAACCAGTATTTACCGAGCAAAAGTAATTTGAGCTGCGTCAACAAGCCCCGTCCCTTCGCTATTAATTACGCTCCTACAAATAAATAATGGTATAATATTTGTTGACGTTCCAACTAGTATTCAGTTTCTATTTATATTAAAAAAATAAATGTGTATAGCATGAATAGATAACCCGATTGATTTCGTATCTCCTACATACATTTATGTAAAACGTAGTAAAAAATTAATCACAGTCATCATATGAGCCATTAGAAGTGTACGTCTGGACATAGGCCTCCCCGAAATATTGTCTTAATTGCCGCGCTATCGAGATGGGGATGCTGCTGCATATCACCGCCCTGTATTTTCGAGCTACGCTGATTCGGTTCTCGTACTTTAATCGACTCTCACGACACTTTGTACAGAGGTACTATTCTGCTCTGTAGGTACCTAACGGCCAAAAATACACAATATAATTTTTCTTAATTTTCAAACAGACCAAATAAAACGGACCAAGTGAATATTTTTCTTTTATCGTAAATACAAAGGACTTTTAATAATCAATATTCATTAATCTCTTAATACTTAATGACCACGTTTGACCTCTCAGTCCATATGTATTTTAATACAGTAAAGAAAAGGATACGTGCAGTAAAAAATATTCTGCCAGTAAAAGCTAGAAAAAGATGTATTGTGATTTTATCTATACATTTTGCCAACTTATAAGTAGTTCATTGATCCTTTTACTAAAAATCATGGGGGACAAAAATCAGTGAGCTCTTTGTAGGCAGTTTGGACTGCCGCTTCGGAGTTGTTTCTTTTTCCTTATTTGAGATAGTGCAATTGCAGCTCATCTAACTTAGTGGTTGTTTGTTGTGCAGTGTGTCGTCTTGTGTTGTCGTGGAGCAGCAAGGCCTAGAGTGAGTTTGATCAGATTTAATTTTTTTTTATTATTAACGTATGTTTTTTATATATTACATCGAACTTAATTATGAATAATCTTAGAAAGCTTTAGTGACCACCAAACACTTACAAGTAACTTTATCTGAGTGAATTTTGGTTAGTGTAAGATTTCTGGCTGTCTCTATAGATTATCGCACAGTATCCACTTTTCATGATAAATAGTGATTTTATTTAAAATCCCTTCATTATTCTGTCAGTTGAACAAAGTTACCAGCAGTTGACACGTTTGCAAGTTCGATTCATTAATCCACGAGGTACCCATCGTTCAAGTTATTTTACTCTTCCAAATTACGTCAAGTACATAAATACAGTTTTGTTATTTACCTCGAAACCTGCAGCTATATTGAAAATGCTTTGTAATGGATCCGCTTCCACAATAGCCTTAATTTTTTACTTTGGTCTCCGGCCATCTACGGGGTTGGTTCTGAAGTTCGAAATTCACAAAACGAAAACGTTGATACCAAAAACGTATGGCGTTATCTGTTATGACATCAGTGTCGCCACATCCTTAATCTTTCGAGCTGTTCCTGCAGCACTGAGGCCGCGGCAGAACTCGTACTCGGAAATATATCACTCAACTACTCATATATTGCATGTTTTCCATTGCACGGTGATAATCAAGGCTAATGAAAAAATTTATGAGAAAAATACAAATTAGGTGAATGAATGTATAAACTTGAATTTGAAATTCTTAGCTAAAGAGGAGATATTTGAGACCAAAGTGGTCTTACGACAAAACGCTAACTCCGTATGGACCTATATATATAAAATATCAGCTAGTCTGTGATAGTTTTTTTAGCAAAAGCATACCCTAAAGTTAATGTAATTCTCTTGAACGATGTACGTATCTACATATACCTTAACTGCAGGTCCATCATGTTCATACGACACAACGCCACGTTATATGTAAGGACCATATATTATACCCTATTAATTATAATGGTTCTAAAACCCATATTTA
Organism: Heortia vitessoides; assembly: GCA_020976665.1. Classification (NCBI taxonomy): domain Eukaryota; kingdom Metazoa; phylum Arthropoda; class Insecta; order Lepidoptera; family Crambidae; genus Heortia; species Heortia vitessoides. The sequence goes on along the minus strand of JACJUM010005600.1, from coordinate 11,768,755 downwards.
AACAGCTGTTATTAGTACCAGGAATGGAACGAGGTAACGACGGAAGGAGGTATATCCGAAACAACGTAGCTTGAACACAACAAGGCGGGAATGGACAGTAGCATTCCCGCCTTGTTTAAGGTAGATATCATACACAGATCGCCTGCATTACCTCACGCACATCTATGTCTACCGCCAAAGTGCAGCATAATTGACGCACTGGGCAGGCGTGGTGGCAATTGCAGAGAAACTCGTAACGAAGATGCTGTTGCCCATCACCTCCCTGTAGTATTTGAGTTGCGCTGTTTCGGATGGTTATACCGCCATCTGTTGGTTCCGGTACGCTAGTCGCCTCTTACAACACCTGGTACAGAGGGAGGCTTTATTCTGCTCTACCGGTACCCTACGGCTAGCCGGTACCCAACAGCTAGATTACTTCCATGCTGTAACTAATTACCTACAAACACTCACATGTCTAACTTTTACAAAATAATACAAGTATTAAAGAAAAAATAGACGCTTAATTACTGTAAGTGGTTTTATGCCAAGAAAATTCTGAATTATATTTAACATGATAGTTATTAGAAAAAATCAAACTGTCTCAGGTGTCAGGCAAGACTTGAACCCGCATCTTTGCCAAGCCGGGGGATTGCACTACCATTGTGCTAACGAGACCTTAGCGGACATGTCGAAGTTGTACTTGTGTCTTTTCAGGGATGTAATTTTGATTTGTTTGAGTTTTCTGATTCGATCTCACGATTTTGGTTTTTACTTAATATTTAATGTCACTCCTGTCGGGGCGACACACGCGGTGCGTCAGTGTAACCGAACTGATGTTTATTCACACGGCCGTTAGCTACTCACTGGTGTGTTAATATCGTTTTAACATACAAATTGCACAGTTTAATGAAGCCCTGTTTAGTAACTTTACAATACGTTTCAATAATTTAATTTCCCGAAATAGGTTCGCTTACAGCGATTCGTGGCTTCTATACTACATCAGTAGTTCCGGACAATAATTTCGTTCAGATAAGAGTTTCATTGTTACAGCCATTGAAAGTTCACTGCTAAACATTGGCCTCCCCGAAAATGAGGGAATTTTACCCATAATTGACGCGCTGGGCAAGCGTGATGGCAACCGTAGGGCGTAGCGTTTGCGATGGGGATGCCACTGACCATTGCCGCCCTGTGCATTTGAGCCTTGCAGTTGCTGATACATGTACCGCCGTTTGTTGGATCTGCAACTGGTTCTTTAACATCTGGTACGGAGCCTCCCACCATACCAGATGTCGTACTATTTTATTTTGCCGGTACCTCACGGCTTATACTCGTATATAACTTCATGTTAAAAATATTATATACGAGAAAAAAATCAACTCATATCGGGCGTCGGGACACGAACCAACCCTTTTCGATCCTGGAGACTGCACTACCCAAACTTCTGGTCCTGAGAAACCAGCGCCTTCTCTTCAATGTTATATATTCTGTTTTATTTATTACATACTAGCTGTGCCCGCAACTTCGTCCGCGTGGAATAGTTTTTTGGGTACCATACCTCTTTACCTTAACTTATATGAACTTTGAATGTCATGTTTATTTATTTATATATTTGGAATCAAAGGTCTGAAAAAAAATCTTTCTAGCTTTAAAAAAAGCGATACAATTTTTCATCCACACTTACAACCCCTTACAGCCCTTATTTCAAATTAAAAAATATCCTTTGTCATTTCTCAGAGTCTAAAAATTGTCTTTGCCAAATTTCATCAAAATTGGTTGAGAAGTTTAAGCGGGAAAGCGAAACAGACAGACAGACATAGTTAGTAGAGAAGTAGGGATTTACACAACATCTCATACATTGACCTGACTCCGGTAAGTCACTTAAAGTACTTGTGTTGCAGACATCAGACAATAGAGTAATCACAAATATATTCCTTAAATACGTATTTTTAACACCCAGGCACAGGACAAACACAGATATTATCATATTAATATTTGTCCTGGGTCAAACCCACTGTTCGTAAGATTTAAAAAAATGTTGTATTAAATAAAAATCTATCGATAATAAAGTCTCTTGGTGATGGAATGATAAGGGCGCGAGTCCCGCTCTATTATTGGTTTTTACAAACAAAAATATGTCCGCGTTCGCTACTAATAATAAAACATGTCAATACTTTAGATGTTGTGAACATTTTATATTATTTACTAGAAATGTTTATGTTAATAAACAATATTGTGCAACTGTTTGCAAGTCCAAGTTTGAAAGAAAAAATAAAGTCAATCTTGAGAACAGTAGCTTCAAAAAGAAGTTAAAGTTATATAACCGCAAATTCAGGCCGCTAAAATAGAATTTTATTTATTTTCAGTAGTCAATGTATTAGTTGAATAAGAGACAGAAATGACTGTTTACAAAGAAATTCTCCTTTGGGGGAGCCCATTTCTTATTTTTTGCTCTAGAGACGATTCACAAAATTCTCTTCGTATCTTGAATAGAGGCTTGAATTTCATTTATATATTTATAGCGCAGTGCAGGGCCTCCACCCGCAAAATGGACAGACGACCTGACTAAAACCGCGCTAGACACAGGCTGCAGACAACCGGTCCTATTGGAGATTACTTAGGGAGGCCTTTGTCCATCAGTGGGCGTCTTACGGCTGATATGTTAATGATGATTCCAAATAACATCTTTTCAATTAATGTGTATGAGAGTATAAACGGCACTTAAATATATCATTATCTAATGATACCAGCATCATGTTAGAAGTTCAACGCTGGATATAGGCCTCTTCAAGTGAGGAGAATTTTTTCCCATAACTGGCGCGCTGGTCAGCGTGCTGGCAATCACAGAACGCAGCTTTCACAACGGGGATGCTGGTACCCACCCCTGCCCTGTGCATTTGAGCTGTATTCTTTCGCATGGATATACCGCCATACTATGTCGGTTCTGGTGCCTTAGTCGCCTCTTACGGCTCCTGGTGCAGTGGGTACTATTGTACTCTACCGGTACGTCACTATATATTCATATATAATATATATAGTATATATAATTACAACATTAATATACACACACACATAAATATATATATTTATGTTGTTTTGTAAATAAATTTACTTACGATTATGGTTACCTATCAAGAAATGATTATTTATTGACGTGACAACGTCGAACGAGCGACAAAGAGTCACAATCGGCAGCGCTCGACATCTGTCTTTCTCATACTCGAGTGAGCGATGCGCCCGAGCGGACAGCTGCTACACAATAGTACATTTTCATAAATAAAATTAAAACGTTCTTTTGTAAAATGCAATCATTCCATCAGTATTTTCTGATGACGTTGTCACGTTCAACTATTGTCAGTAAACCTACTTTACAGACAATCGATTTTTTAGTTTAAACCTGATGCACAATCAAAGAAGAAATTATGAAAGTGATGCGCAGATACAAAGATCGACTCGTTAACCATGTCAACGAATTTGCTGAATACCTAATGAAAACGAAACATCATTTTCAAGACTAAAAAGAAAAACGCCTATAGACTTATGCCCGTGACTCAAAAAGGCATGGACATGTGACACATAAGTGTTGGTTCTGACCTACCCATTGCGTGGCCAGGTCACTGGATTTAGTCACAAACAGCTACTGCAAATTGATACAAGTATTGCTGAAAGATATATAATATATATATTATATAATGCAACAGGGCGGGGCCCATTCCCGTCTCGATAGTTGCGCTCTGCGATTGCCAACATGAATGCCCAGCGCAGCAATTATGGGCAGAACACCTCCTTTCCTTGGAGAGGATTATGTTCCGCAGTGGACTTCCAAAGGCTGGTATGTTGGTTATAAAAACTTATCTGTTATATAGTATCTGTGCGTTTCACTACATCATAACAATTAATTTATTAATTAGTTATTTACATAACATCTCATACCTGACCTCTCATTGACCTGACTCCGAGATAAGTTGTGTTACGGAAAATTTATGTAAGATAACAGCGGAATCGCAAATATAATACATATATGCATATTTAACACATAGAAAAATTCATCATCATCACCATAGCAACCGTTAAAAGTCCTCTGCTGAACATAGGCCTCCCCAAGAGAGGATGTACCCATAATTTTCGCGCTGGGCAAGCCTGCTGGCAATCGCAGAGCAAAGCTTCGATTCGGGAATGGGCCCCGCCCTGTTGCATTTAAGTCACACTGCTTTGGGTAGATATACCGCCATCTGTCGGTTCCAGTTCTTTAGTCGCCTTATACGAACTTTGGTACTGGGAGTGGTATTCTACTCTGCCAGTACCACGGATTTGCTGGTGCCTAATATATCAATAATATTCAACATATAAATATTTGTCCTGTGTGGGAATCGAACTCGCGACTCTTGGCGCTATAAGATAGGAACACTTTTGTAACCGCCATTGGACCTATAAAATATATTAGAATAATGACATACATTAAAATTAATCATGCTCGCAATTAGACATTGAATTCGGTTTGTTAGCACGGACGCCGGAGTACTCACTCCAATAATACCTACCATTAGGTGTTATTGAAACCCCTATCGACATCGGTTTTTCTTGCAGGCTCTCGTCTGGTGGCTCGCGTAATGGACGTACCATAAACTTAGTTATAAAGACCGCCTTGCAGACTAGTATTAAACTGAGATGGTAGTGATCCTGTCTTGTGCACCAGGGGTCGTGGGTTCGATTCCCACCCAGAGCAAATATTTATATGATGATATTTGTATTTGCTCTGTGTATGGGTGTAAAATATATGTATTTAAGTAGTATATTTGTGATTCCTCTGTTTTCTGGCGTCCGTAACACAAGTGCTTTAAGCGACTTACCACGGAGTCAGGTAAATGTATGAGATGTTGTGGGAGTTTATTATTATTATTATTAAAGACCTTTTTGCTTAAATAACTCCTATAACGCCATAAGTTTGTCAGGAACATAGAATTATTCTTGTAAAATTGTGATAGGCATATCTATACTCGCAGATGTTTTTAGTTGTTTTGACCATTTGATTGTTTATATGATAGGCCTATTTAAATAAAGACATATTTAACTTTGAATTTTAATTAAACAGATGACTCCATTTACGAAGTGGATTTTTTGTTAATATTCTCAAACATTGTTACTGTATGTAATACGTAAGCCATGAAGGCGTTAATATTTATTTAAACTCAGTACATCTTGAGTGGAAATAATTAAAAAAGCTGATACATTTTAGACTTCGCATAATTATTGAAAAACTTGTTAAACAATTAAACTTTGAATCACAATAGTCAAAAGGTACATTGGTTACAATGCACACCAAAACTAACAATTTTGTAGGCCACTGACTAAATTATACAAACTGCAAAGAATAAAGCCTTAAGTTGACACGTCTACCTAAATAATAATCATTAACTACGACGAAGTCATCGGTAAATAGTACAAGAATAACAAACAATTTCTAAAACATATAAATATACTCCAAGCCTTTTGTTCTCAGCAGAATTAAGTTTGCAGTTCATTAAAATATTTAATTACGGGTGACAAGCAATTAATTTGACTTGCGGTGGCGAAGAGAAAATAAATAAAATATTTTTGAATAAAACCACCGCCTTTTCTCCCACATATATTCCTAAATGAAGTAGATTTATTCAACTGGCTTAACTTGATTAAATTGTCGTTGATTGAACATAATATTTTTCTATTAAAAGTCTTCTACTCAATATAGAGCACTTACGCTAGAATTTTTTGTAAAATAAACTACATACATATTATTATTTAATTTATTTATACTTCGCTCGTCTTAACTCACAAGTAGTCTCTAAACCAGATTATCGTTTAAGTTAATTTGAGAAACATACAAGCAAAAGCTTTCTATATTTGCATTAATAAAAACAAGCTCCTCACAGCCAAAAGATATAACCGAGAACATTCCACTTCCTTGTCAATGCTTAAAGGATTAAGTTTCAAAGACAGCTCAAAATGAAGTTTTCAAAAGGCTCAAAATGAAGTTTGCGAAAATGTTAGCTTCAGCTAAAATTCTATTCGAGCCGGTTTAATTTTGCACGTGTGTTCCGCAAGCCTCGAAAATTCCATAACATTATGTAAACGCATCCACACACGGGTGCCGTACTTTATTAAACGAAATAATGTAGTGAATACGGCCCTCTAGTATAATGAGCAATCTCGTAGCAGAGCTGATCCGCGTGCCGTAGATCGGAGCGCTGTCAGCCGCCGTAGCGCCAGTCGGTCGCTAGCAGGCTTCCGCGACGGTCGTTCTCTGTCGCTACGATGATGCGATAACCACTTCACTGCTACGACGTAACGCTCCAAGCGTTATCAGTAAAATTAAGTGTTTATTATTAATTTTGTAGTTGATTGTTGCCAAATTAGTAGCTGTAATCATTGTCAAGATACATATTGAGTGTGTTATTGTAATAATTGTGATTCTGAATACTTCTAGTAGTCGTGTTGTTTGATGTTCATTGGTCTGTAGTAGGTGAAGTGAGCAAATGATCAAGATGAAAAGGATTTGTCATCTCATCTTCCGACTACTCTTCTTGCTTGACGGTGAGTTTTACATTGATTTATATAAGGAAATGAGAGAGATAAAGTTTTTGGGTACAATTCAGTCAGCTTATCAGACAAGGTTTAAAAATCATAATTCGAATTCCACGTGATACACTTAAAAATAAAGTTCTGTTTATTGTATTTCTGCTTTTTATATACAGTCAAATCAACAAGTAATTATACTTAAATTTGTTTAAGAAAGTTGCTTAATTTTAGTGTATCGGTTAGTAAATAAAAAAAAATTATAAGTACGGTGAATTAAAGTAACATACCTGCTAAGCTCTAATAAAAAAGAATCGGGTGATCCCGACTCCTTAGTCGGGGAACTGCCGGGAAACGCCGATTTATTGCGCCCCGGGATAAATTCCACTCATTAGAGAATTTGTACAGACAATTGTACGGAATTCGGAGGGAGAAAGATGGATTTCTTTGTCCTGGATAATAGGCAGTAAATATATATGTATTTTATTTCATATAAATGATATTATATGCTGTATTATTTTATTAGAATTGCTAGGAAATATTTGATAATATTATGTTTTGTGGCTAAACGTTTTCTTATATAACTTTTTTAATCTTTATTATCGTGTATTTCGGCGTTTTGTTCAATTTTTTTTGTTATTCCAATAGAATTTCAGTTAGCCGTGGGTGTTTTGAGCGTGTATTCATATTTGACGGCGATGGTGAGGCTGCTACTATTACTGGTGACTCTGGTGTTTCAGGCACTATTCGGTTAAATGTAGGCTTTTTTTTCGAATAACATTTACAATGGCAGTTGGTGAAGGGGGTATGACCGAATGAAGAGAATCTTCAGTTGAAGAATCCAAAGAAATACTTTCAGACGCTGGTTTCATTGATACTGTAGCGCAGGAAGTGAGGTTGTTTGCGTTTTTGAAGATTAAAATTCTCGACTTCACTACTAGAATCTGAACTTTCTTTATCATTTGATGACTGACTGTGTTTTGGCACCAATGTGAGTATTTTGCTAGCTCATGAAAGCATATGGACCATATAAAATAAGCCATCCATAGCCACATGAACAGTTATTCAGCTTGGCAGTGTGCACATACAGATACATGACGATTTTGTAAAAGTTGTTAGTAAAGCTAGCAGTCTGTACCATGTGATACATATCAAGTATATATAGAATTGTTAGTTTCTTGGCAATGTGCACGAGTAGATACATTCATTAAAAAAGTCACATGAAGCATCAACCAGACAATTAAAAAATGTCCAAAGTAATTATTTTAGTGCTAAATATATCTATAATTAATAACTTAGCACATCCACTCATTCAATACATAAAAACAAGAAAAATCATAACGTTTCTTACCTTTTTGTGAGGCAACATGTCGGAACTTGAACTAAAGTGAAGTTTGACAGCTCATCAGTCTTACTAACACAAAAAACTTAAGTTGCGACCGAAACTAAGAAATGGCCTAAATATTCGTAAAAACATATCATTGTTTCGCTTAAAGTTTGAAAATGTGTTTGGGTATACAACTCAAATTTTACAATATACATCTTATTTCACGTGATCAAAAACTTTTTCATATTTCGTTAGATTGAGATTTATTTGACCTGTGGCTACAGCTTCCAAAACTAACACAGATATGCTATATATTTATATTAATAAGAAATACTAAAGAATATATATTTTATTATGATTTCATTTCTAATAATATGAGTATAATTTATTCTTGAATAATATCAATGGACTACGTTCCTTCCACATGAATTTAGATCATGCCAAATTCAATCAACTCCGTTCGCGCGGTTCACACAGGAACAGATAAATCTACACAAATCTGTCACAACTTTACAATTGATATTAAACCCAATCTGCGTGCCATTGACCTAAAAATTGGTTGTAAAATTTTGACATATTCATGTATACTTGCTCCAAATAGGCTTTTCCATGTAAATACCAATATACGGTAACGGTGTCCAAAATTTTAGCCCCTTGAATTATTATTAAACATTTTTTTTATAAATTTAAATGTAACCACAGATACTCCTTAAAGATAAAATATTTGCCAGTTTAACACACCTACGTTTTTAACGTTAACGACAAAAATATCTTTATTAAAACATTCCTATGATGGAAACCATCGGTGATAACAAACCCTTGTCTTCAGATCGGACAAACACTATCTAATAGTAGATATAAATATTAAAGTACAGTTTTTTATTAATATGCATTGAGTAAAAACTGGCTGTTTTATTCAATAATATTATATAAGCCAAATTATATGTCTGCCTGTTTATCACGCTCTCATAACGTCACAGATTAAGATACAATTTGGCACGTGGATAGCTTAAATCTGCATATGATATATCTTTATTCATTATAAAAATGAAACTAGGTCTTAAGCTGACTAAAACCAGAATAACACAATCATTTTAACGAATTTTTTACGAATTGCGTGTTGTGTTACTTCAAAACGCCACTTATTCTATTTTAAAATTACTTATAAAATATACCTTTTATATTTTCATTTTCAAATTGTAGTACTGAGCTGTATTTAAGGCACAACTGAAAACGAACACTTAGTTTTAATTTCAAAATTAAACGTTTTTAACTCAAAATCATTATTATTAGCAAGTATATTCTTTTTCTATTTTAAATTATCATCCATTTTAAAAGCTTCTTTTCTATTCCATTTAAAGAAAATAGTTCTTTCGAAAGTAAAATAAATCATCTTGTAACAATGAAGTGTCTACGATGAGTTGTAGTAATTATTAATACAAATTTTATATAAAAATGAAGGTCTACCTATGTTTGGGGTTATCTTAAGAAAATATTTTTTTTTGGTAAGAAAACTAGACCACGTCGTATTTCTTATAGAGTCGATATTGTTTTAAAATATTATGCGTGATGAAGTGACATTATGACATGATTAAATAATGACAAAGAAATTGTAATTATATAAATATTACACTTACTGTTAACTCTTACCATCTTAGTCTAACAAATATATAAAACGGATCTGAACAGAAGAGTAGGTATCGGACGATCTAAGCGAACATATCTTAACCAGGTAGAAATGGTATTAACGAAGGGCCAAGTCAGAATTACCAAGAATAAATGAGCGTGTATAAAAGGTTTAATGCGAGTAAGGGAAGCGAGAGGGGTATGCCAAGATCGTAGCTGGTGTAGCTCCATAGTCTCTGCTTACTATGTATGTAATTAATAATATCTCATCACTTATTATTTTTAAATGAAGTTGATATCACTTTCTGTCAGCTAAACCACAAATCATTCCCATTCTTTGGAAAATAATAAAAGCTAAATCTATTTTACGGAAATATGTCTCCGAAGTAACGAAGCAATCAAAAATCTTTACGTCCATATTTAATCTAGATCTTTTTAATCGTATCGTGAATAAATGAAAAATATCTATCTCGCCAAACTATTATGTTTATATAGCTAGTATTACGAAGGATTATTTATAAATGAGAGTGTAATATCAATTTAGGCTTGAGGCTTAAACAATCGCTAATAATTTATTAAAAAATTTGTCTTCTTTTTACACTAGCTGAACAAATAGACGTGCCTTAACAAGATCCCTAAGTTTATCATGAAAAAAATATTGCGTCTAAAAATAAAGATAAAAACTACCCTATCTTTTGTCATCTATCAAGTTTGATCTAATTGTATACAGTGATCAAAAATTTATTAAAATCGGTTCAGTACTTTAGAAGTTCATCCCGGACAATCACCGTGACACGTAATTTTTATAAACTTAAATATATATATATATATAAAAAAGATAATATATACAAAAACAGTTGATGCTATAGCTTAAATGTCCCATAAATCTAAAGACCATTAAAAATGGTCATTACAAAAATGGGTTGTTGTGTGGCGTATTTAGATAAAAAAACAGACATAGTGATAGGTATTCATTCATTTATTTATACGTAAACGCAGAAGTAAGACATGCAGTCAGATAAAGAGAAACATAAATAATAAACCGTACCAGAGTACCAAACAAGTGTTATGTCGTTTTACAAATTATGAATTAAATAACGAAGGAAGCGTTCAAAGAGCAAGTCAAATGATACAAGTTGTCAACACGCGTGCTATCTGTATGCAAAGGGCGACCGCACGTACAGCCCGCCGCGTGCCGGCACACCGATGACGTCATAATGATGTTTCACGAGGTAATTAGCCCCGGGCCCGGGGCGCCACGAGGGTTCTCTGATACGAACTGAAATGAGTTATGACATTTCTTGTCAATTATGCTAACATGTTTTATGACTAAATGCCAATGTTGCTTTACTAAAATATATGAGGTAGAGAAGAATAGTACCTTTGTATCAGGTGTCGTAAGAAGCGATTGAGGTACCAAAACCGTCAGATGACATGATACACACAACATCTCAAACATTGTCCTGACTCGGAAATAAATCACTTAAAGTTGTATTATTATTAATATAATACTTAAATACAACAGACACACCACCCAGACACAGAACAAACACAAATATCATTATAGAAATGTTTGTCCTAAACGGCGATCAAACCTGTCCTGGGTTGGCGTATAAGATAGAATCACTACCATCGAGCCTGCCACGAGAGATATAGCGTAGCCTCCGTTTAACATGGCGGAGATAGATAATAGCATTGTAGTTACGAAGCTATGCTATAGCCACTTAGCCAGCTCAGCGCGATATTTATGAGCAATATTTTTCCCTTTCCTGGGCAAGCCTATGTCCGAGAGTGGATGTTATACAACTGTTATGATAAACTTTACCAATCATCATCATCATACCATTGAAAGTCCACTGCTGGTCATAGGACTCCCAAATAAATAGGGAATTTATCCTTAATTGCCGCGCTGGTAAAGTGTGTTGGCAATCGCAGAGCGCAGCCTTAGCGACAAGGATTCCCTCTTTCTTAGGGACGCCTATGTCCAGCACTGGTCTTCCAACAGTTGATATGATGATGGCAATCATCTTTAATTCAGAAGGTTGGCAATGCGTTCTATGAGGTGGTCATTAGACAAAAATATTTCATTTCATAAAATTTATTTATAACAACCTAAAATAGAATGGAACGAAAAAATTAAATAGATTGTGCGTTTTTAATTAATACTAATAAAAAATAACTTAACTAATTTTAAAAATGCGTTTTTAGTGAAAAGTTATTTTATCACAAATTAATATCTGCTTTATTTTATTCTGCTTTAACTGTATTCCGATGTTAATGGGAAGTAAACGTCACTAAAAACACTCGAGTTACGGACGCCAGACAATAGAGGATTTGTGATTCCCCTATGTGTCCTATATATTATCATATAAATTTTAGTCCTGGTTGGGAATCGAACTCACGACCCTCGACGAACAAAACAGGATCACTACCTTCCACGCCATCGATCCCGTCATTATGTTTCATTCCAAAGTATATGCTTAGATTTTAAAAACTATGAATTTTGATGGGATTTTCTTTAATAGATAGATAATAATTCAAGAAAATCCTTTGTAAAATCCTTGGTTTTAAAAAAGCCCTTGTTTGTATAAAACATGCATAATATAGAATTCTGATATTGTCAGTATATTCACTGACATTTCAGAATTTCCCAATGTGAGGTCCTAAATAACTATAATTTTTTGCGATTACATCGCAGACGGTGGCTTAACTCGACGAGAAAGATTAAATAATGTACTTCTGTATTGTACACCGTAAAAAGGCCTTCCCAAAAAAGGGAAAATTTTGCCCATAATTGACACGCCGGGTAAGCGCGTTGGCAATCGCAGAGCGCAGCTTTCACGACGAGGATGCTGCTGTCCATCCTCGCCCGGTGGATTTAAACTACACTGCTTTGGAAGGATATATCTGTTTGTTCTGGTAACGTAGTCGCTTTTTGACGACACCTGGTACATGAGAGGTACTATTCTACTCTGCCGGTACCTCTCGGCAGGCCCTCAGAGATAACCTGCAATAACTATTTTTAATCCTCATTGCACTCGTGTGAAGCCGGATATGGGAAGCCGTATACAGTATATTGCGAAGTATGCAGGTTGCGACTGGTGTGATACTTAAACTGAAGTATTTCAGCGCACGATTGATACCATTGAGATTGAACCAACCTACTGAATGTACAGACTGACTATATACCTATCGTAGACAAGACAAAAGGCCACTACAAAATTATTTATTTGCATAGATAAATAACGCCATCACTATTTCACGCACCCATAGCCATTTTGCTCCCAAAACCCAAAAGTTTTCCAAGAGCCCAAAGTGACAAAGTCAACAGGCGAAAACTATCCGAGCGAAAATTGTTTGTGAATACAGCAAGAGTCCCGCTCCGCCCCGGGAATGCTCTATCTGCGATAAGGGGTCCCGTAAAAAGGTCCAGGGGACTCCTGTAAACTTACAGAAAAGCCCGGACGGAGTAAACAAAGGAATTATGGGATACGGCGAGTAAACAACGGGCGAGGTGAAGTCTCGCTTGTTTCTTTTGATTTTAGTAGGAATTAAGTTATTGAATTGAATTGAACGTATGTGTTTCGAACTAGGATTGCGTTAGGAGGGGTTCTGGTAAATTGTTAGTAAATAAATGATATCATGTTCATGATATAACAACTGGGGTGGGAAGGGAAAATACACATATATACTGTTAAACGTTGTCTCTACAAGATAATTCGTTTGTATGCAGCCTTGCGGGTAGAAGTCCAACTCTACGTTTAACGGTACTTGGTCTTTATTCGGGAAGTTTACGGCCTCATAAGTTTTCTATGCTACGTACTGTGTCCTGCCTATTACTACTGAGCTATGTCGGTAATTTTGATTGTTTTACGAATCTTCTCAATCTGGATTTCATCACATACTAACGTCTAGGCATATTTAGTCCAAATATTTGTTCCATTCAATCTTATAATTAATGTCTTTTTCTTTCTCAAGCTTGCCCTCCAAAGCTGCGTTTTGTTTTTTTTTTAAATGACGTTGACAATTTACGTCAATCGTTTAACTGAATGAAAGATTTTGTTTTGTTTAAGAGAAGTGGAAATATAAAAATTAACAAGAAGCGCAATACACAGAAAAATTAATTATAAATGATACTATCACTAGTTTTGTTTTCATTACATCTTTATGTGTTTTTTGAGTAATATACAAAAAATATTTTACCGAATTGGTTTAACAGTTCTCCAGCTATGCGTTTAAAAACATTCATTTCTTCATACATGCACACACACAATGTAAAAGTTACTTGTAGTTAACCATAAAGATGATTTATTTGATGTTTTTCACCTTATTTAGATGAAAAATGGATCTGAAAATTCCACATGAATAACTCCCCCCCCCCCTCAGGCTTCGGTAGTTTTCAAGTTGCCATAACTTAGATTCAATGTGAACTGTCGGCCAGTCCGAAATTGAAATATGACAAATCAAAACTGGAGGGAGGTGTTCGAAATATTCGGTCTAGTGCTCATTTCACGGACTGCTTGTTCACACTGCTTTCCCTTGCAAATACTTTGGCAACTCAACTGCATTCACTCGCCGGATTTTAAACTCTATCCCATCAGTTTAAGTCTGAAACGGCCAACCGATTGCCGGCCAAGTGGAGCAGGTAGCGGTGAAGTAAAGAAAACATAAAAGAACGACGTTTCCAAAAGTGCGAGTCGGTTTGGGAAGTTGAGTTGGTGAACCAAAATGGAAATTTTTGAGAGCAATAATTTTTATTAGATGTTCACTCGATTTTTATTCGGTCGGTTGGGTGCAGTCCGCAAGTTTCACCGCAATACTGTCGCGAGTATAAACATTTGTGCTGAGGGAAATCTTACGTAACAACGTGCAATTATCCGCTTATCGTCAAAAGGTTAATAGATTAAATCGATGCAACTCTACTATTTACTCTACCCGGCTGATTAGTAAATTGAGATGGCAGTGAGCAGGGCATTTGGTACGCAGAACCGATGGCCGATGGAGTGATAAGGTTCTGGAATGGAGACCACATACCGGCAAGCGCAGCGCAGGGTGTTCACCCGAAACATGGACTGACGATCTGATTTAGTCAGTCGCGCTGGACACAGGTCGCATACAACCGGTCCTATTGGAGATTCCTTAGGGAGGCCTATGTCCAGCAGTGAACGTCTTATAGATGATATGATAATGATGAACTCTACTATTCTTAATGTGAATTAAGAACATAATTATATTTATTTATAGCTATAGCTAGTCTATAGTTCTTAAAAATTAATCGAGGCATCAGTACCTCGTGTCACATTTTTCTTAATAATTTAAAACTTTATTGTAGTAGAAGGGGTCTGATAAATGTTAAAATATTAAAATTGCCTAAAATATTATATATAAAAAATATTATATAACCGGTTACCCGGTTTTACTGTTTGATGTAAATAAATATATATATTATTTTCACTTTTCTACATTTGACTTAAATAAAATTGTTTTTAAGCCTGTTAAAAGTAAAGAGAATATTCAAAATCATACGGATGGGTAAATACCCGTTATTTTTCACGCAGCTGACTGTTTCAGTATTCAGGTGTAAGTGTAATTTGAAACAGAGCAAATTTTCAACACGTCTCATATTCCTTCCAAAAATGTCTGTCAGTTCATTAGCAATAGCTACGTAATAGCTACGTAAAAAACTGACTAGACTTAAAAAGTTTTTGTCGTGATGATATTTACCAGGATAAATCAATTTGTCTCAAGAGTCAGGCTTTATTCCAACCTGCAGCTTCCCTTTATTGGTGGCCGCTCTGCAGTTGTGCTACCAAGACTTAGCAAACTATCAAATTTTTCCTAGTGCTTTTTATTGTGCTGATAAACCAGCGCCATGACTTCAATGCTATAGGTAGGCAATTGCAACAACACTCAAGAGTGTCGTGAGGTACCGGAAGAATAAAATAGTAAACCTCCCATTTCACCAGGTGTCGTAAGAGGCGACTAAAGTACAAGAAACGACAGATGGCAGTATATCCAAACAGTGCAGCTCAAATGCACAGGGCGGGGATGGGCAGCAGCATCCCCGTCGCGATAGCTGTGCTCTGCGATAGCTAACAGTCTTGCTCAACGCAGCAATTATGGGCCAAAAATCTTTCTTGGAGAGGTTTATGTCCAGCAGTGGACTTCCAATGCCTGGTGTGATAACTTAAAAGTTAAAAATGTGTAAGTCTGAAGCAATCGATAAAAAATAAGTGCTTCCCTAAATACTTTGAAAGGTATTATGGTCGTACAGTCTTCTGGGATGGGAAAGATGATTTTTATTCTAGTAAAAATCACATTAAATAAAATTCAGCATTATCTATTCATGAAACCACTCAAGTAAATTCTGTAAGGGAAGAAATTATTCAGAGATTTTTAAAATGATATTTTCTATGATTTATAACTTCACATAAACGAATAACGTTGTTACAAAAATACTTAGTTATATGTCATGATTATTTAGTTCTACGACCTATTTCTTTTAAGTTTCTGTAACTTTACGGCAATTTTAACGAGTAATAAAGATATATTATCCTTTTCCAAATTTTCCAATTACAACTATCAACAAATTTTTATGGTATTTTATACTTAACGTTTGCGTTCTTGTTCACTTCATGTAGTGACTTGTGGTGACAATGTTAAACAAAAAAATATCACAATTGGGTATACAATGAAAATCATATCAATTCAATCATGAAGTTTTACCCTGAAGACATTTCAGTCTCATAAATAACCCCCGGCCAACTAGACGGCAACCCAAAATCAATCGAACCCCAATCTTCAAAAGGCCGTATCAGTAAAACGCGAGCGAAACCAGGGGGCGGGCTGGTGCGCCGTATCTGTCCGGGACAGCCTCTTTATGACTACATAATCTTTGCGCGAGGACTTAGGGGCAGGACACATTGGCCCATTGGTGCTGGTTTTATTTATTAATATACTTTACGTTTGTTAATATACTTTAATCTGCGTTTTTATATAAAATCACTTGTCTTGACAAAACGCCAAAAACCACTCAAGTCTGAAGGTACCCACTGAGCAGAATAGTACCAGTAACTGGTGTTGTGCCAGAACTGACAAATTTCGGTATATCATTCGACAGTTCAGTGACAGTTTCAACAGTTCTGTGGTACCTTAGTCGCCTCTTACGACACCTAGTACAGGGGGAGGTACTATTCTACACTGCCGGCACCTTTTCGACTTGAAACTATTGGCTTGACGTTACGAACTATTTGTATTCATATTATTTAGTGATATAAAAGCCAAATTCAGCGGGCATTCAAACTCAAAAAAGTTTATTGAACTTTAGTAAACCAACCGACATCGGTTCCTATTCTTGTGTCATAAGATAATAGGAATTCCATTTATACTCTTTATCTCAATTTTTGAGAATCACCTTATAAGGAGAGGCCTAACAAAGTAATTGTGCATTGGGAAAAAATCTCCCCTTTTCTACTGTATATTTTAGAACTTCGATAGATTAAGGCATAATTGCAAATCAAAGTACCACAAAAAAAACTGTTGCATCAATAATAAAAGATATTTTAAGTATTTTAGTTATTTTTGCGAATTTGCTGCCTTATTTTAGATATATTTATATAGGAGAATATACTCGTAATACAGACTTAATTTTCTCCATTCCTTATCATTGGCAAGATTTTTTAGAACATCAGTTATCTGCCACTTTAATTTAATTCTTTAAAAAAAATTCTATTGTAATAAATTGTTTGACATTACAAACTATTATGTATTATTGTATATGAACAAATAACTTTGTTCCCTTATTTTCCATATATATGTAAAGAAAACTTCTTTGAGTTACGATCATTTTTCTTAAGTTTGTCTTTGTCATTTTATAGACAGGGCCACTAGATGTCACGACTGACCTGCGTGATCTCACTTGCTCTGACACAAAGAAATTTCTTTCATTCTAAGGATCTTGATGAAGTTAATGAGATAATCTTATTGCATAACTTTTTTACAAAAATATACCGCCATCTGTCGGTTCTGGTACCTTAGTCACCACTTACGACACCTGGCACAGGGGGAGGTACTATTCTACTCCTACTAGGTGGGTACTAAGTGGATCGGAATCAACTTCAAATGAATCAGTTACATACACACGTACAGACAACTGAAGCTTACATAAACCACTTCATAAACACACACTTGCGTTTAAAGAATCACAAGAAAAACTATTAATCTATTCTTGACTCTTGAAAACCTATATCTAATATGCAGTCCTTAAAAGTGGAAGCTGCCAACAAAAACACCTCCACTCACCACCATGTCCCCACCGCAAAAACTAAAAGGGCTGAAGGGCGACGAATTGAATGCAAAGCGATAGCTCGGAATGGGTAATACGCACCCGCGGCGAGACTGCCGCCATTTACGGGATGTTTAGTTGAGTGGGTCGCGCACACCCTGATGAAGATTATGCTGAGGGGCAGCTGTTATCATGACCCTAAAGGGTTGTTTGAGTTGCGAAGAGCTCAGATTAATGTGCCGAGTTTCAAGTTTCGATGGATTTCGCTCATATTAATTTGCCAACTATGTCAGAATGTGGCTACGAGTGGTAATGGTCGTCTTGATATCTGACACATTAACCAACAGTGGGACCGAAGTGGGAGTGAAGTGTATGTGCCCTCTTTGTAATTTTAAACCATTGCAACATAGATCACCACGACTTAAAACAGTTTAGCGTAGTAGTACCCGAAATAATAGTATATTTTAAAGCGTCTGTTCTTTTGCTGGCAATATGCACTTTAGTGGCATCGATCTTTAGTAATCAGAAAGAAATAAGAAGTGTATATATTAGTTTTATACAACAAAAAATGGGAAAACTTAAAAAATAATACGAATAGGTTCTTAATTAAACCTGTGAGCACTGGCACAATAGAATAGTTCAAACCTTTCACTACCGTCCGTGAGGTGTCGCATCATACCCACCGCAAAATTGCCAACACGCTTGCTCATTCCGGCAATTCTGGGGAAAATTTCTATTTTCTTGGGTAGGACCATGTCAACCAGTAGACTTCTAATGGCTGATATTACCTTTGACCTTCTACTGAACCAAGTGCAGTGAGAGGTGAACAATCAGCTTCTAAAAATAGTCTAATGGTGATGTTGAAAAAATTAAGCTAAACATTTTCATGTCTAGTACGTTGAAAAGACAAGTAGATCGCTTGTCACACCTTTTGTATTTTTCAGTGTACTACATGTTGTGTATACGAGAGCAGGCCAAACAATATGCTGACTTAATAAATTATAAAATCAAGTTAATAAATACGGAAGTAGGCATAATTGTCTGTACCGGCAAAGTTGGATTGTGGAAGGAACTATTCTACTTTGCCAAGTGTTGCAAAAGGCGTCTGAGATACCAGAATCGACAGATAACGGTTTATCCATCCAAAGCAGTGCAGCCTAAATGCACAGGGCGGGGATGGGCAGCATCATCCCCACCGCAAAAGCTGCACTCTGTAATTGCCACCACGCTTGCCCAGCGCGGCAATTATAGGTAAAATCCTCTCTTGGGGAAGCCTATGCCCGGCAACAATATTTCGCGGCTGCTATGATGATGATGATGACTTACTGCGTGGATGGGAAGGTGACGTACCTTTATAATCATGAAGATCATGAAGGTACTAAGTGTAACTTTTAAATCCTGACGCAACATCTTTTGTTAATCTTGAGAATCGATGCCTCGAGGTTTTACGAAAATATAAAATGTTAAAAAATCAGCATTTAAAAGCCGTTAAAAAGGAGTTTTATTATGAGTAGGCACAATTGATATATAATTTAATTTACGGTACTACGTAATAAAATTAATACTTATTTAATTTAATTATATGAGCCGTGAGGTACCGGCAGAGTTTAATAGTACCCTCTGTATCAAGTGTCGTAAATATGGCGGAATATCCATCCCAAACAGTGCAGCTCAAATGGCAGCAGCATCCCCATAGTGATAGCTGCACTCTGCGGAGCCAACACGCTTGCCCAGCGCGGCCATTATAAGTAAAATTTCCCCTTTCCTGGAAAGGCCTACGTCTAGCAGTGGACTTCAAATGTCTGATATCCTATCCTCTTTCTCCTTTATAGGCCTCTCTATCCCAATAAAGGGGAATTATTGCATATAATTGCCACGCTGGGCAGGCATAATGGCAATTGCAGAGCGCAACTTCACGACGAGGATGCTGCTGCCCATCCTCACCCTGTAGTATTTAAGTTGCGCTGTTACGGATGGGTGTACCGCCATCTGTCGGTTTCGGTAATCATCTCTTACGACACTGGTAATATCTACTCTGATGGTACCAGACGGTTAATATTCGATCACATTTTACAATCGGTTATTTTATACAACAATATTTCAAAATAAATCAATACATATGTACATACATCACGCCCGTGTCCCATCGGGGTAGGCAAAGACTATGTATCTCCACTTGCTGCGATCTTGGCATACATCTCTCGCTTCTCTCACTCGCATTAGTCTATTCATACATGCTCGTTTATTCGTGAATCTTTTGACCTCGCCCTTCTTTAATACCTCTTTTACCTGGTTAAGATATATTCGTCTCAATCGTCTTATACCAACCCTTCCATTCACTTCCGCTCTATATATTTATGCAGTCATTCTATTTTTATGCATGTCCAAACCATCTTAACATTCTTTTCTCTATTGTTGTCACAACATTATCTTTTAGACCACATCGATTTTTATTTTTATTTCCATTCACAAAGTTCTCAAAAAACTACTGATGCAAACTTAAACACGTGAAGGAAATACTTGAGTTAAAACGGAACCAACGCTATAAAGAGAGTGCAACTGCAGATAGTGAACAGACAAAAGACGCCAGCCCGACATTTGATGGTCCTAGAATCTGTGCTGGTATAACCTTTTATGCGGATGGAAATGTTCCGGTGCCTAACGACTGTGGCCGTCAAGTGAATCTCCAGTTTAAGTACCACTCGACGAGTAATATCGATGGAGTAAGCATTATTGGCAGAAGGGCGGGGTAAGGGGTTTAAACAGCCCCGAGGTTTTTAGCGAGAAATTTCGGTGAGTGAGTCTTGAAACTCAATACAGTCTTGAGAGTGATTCACTGGCAAATGATTTATTTCCACCATAAATAACTGGCACGTCAAATTTTGTTGATGCGTCCAATAGCTGAGCTCGCGATTTTGATTACGAAGTTAAAATAACTTTGGCCTAATTATTTACTAAAATGTGATGAATGGGCGATAAATATATTCGCCAGTTTTGGTATTCGGATATGCTTTCGAACGCAGAACGTGACGGATTTTGATAGTGTTTAATGTTCTAGAGATGGATTCGCGGTTTCATGTCGTAATTATATATTTTTAATGTGTATCTGCTATTCTGATTATTATAAAAGAGAAGCGACAATAAAAAAATATCTCTAAATTTCCCTCACATTAACCTGACTCCGTGATAAGTCACTTAAAGCACTTGTGTTGCGGATATCAGACAACAAAGGACTTAAATACATATATTTAACACGCAGATACAGAACAAACATAATTCCTGGCTGAGGATCGAACCCATAATAATTCTACTTATTTAAGTGGTTATATAATTAATTTGAGTTATTTACTTGAGCAGCATATGACCCTTGTATGTAATGTAACCATATTCTAGTATAATTGTATTTGTGTATTGTATAAATTTCTATTGTAGTTGAATTTTTTCAACTGCTTTATTAGTTTTATTAACACATTTGTCAGCCTGAGGTTGTATCAAAAAATCGTTTTACGAGAGAAAATGAATCTCTAGTTTGTGGTGAAGCCGCCTTTTGTACCATAAGTTATGCTGGTTTTTGCAGAACTCGAAGAAAAAGTAGACTAGCGATCGAAAGTCCGAGTCAAGTCCCCATGGTGGGTCCGAAGCAACGGATTCGTTTCCCCTAAAAAACACCAAACAATAAGCAAAGTTAAGAAATACTATCTTCAAATCACAAAAGTAAAATCACCAGAAACTTATCGTTGAGCTCCCGCGGGAGCCAAAGAAGTTGTTCGGCTCGAATATCAATATTTTGGAGTGAACCGTGATAAAGATCTCAGTTTTTACAACTATCCTGCCGGGTTGTGTTTACGACTGTATTATTTCTTGCCTCCCGTCTCATTTTATTTTCAATCTATTGGAATTTTATAACTTAGAGCGTCGGCTTATCTACTGAGCTAGTAGTTTGATCTTGACTTGTTGGTTCTACTAGATTAATTATATATTTACTTAGTATTTAATTGAATGGTAAATAATTACAACAATATAGTTGATAACATCTTTGGATCTAATAAAACATGTGAAGATTTTTTGCACTGTCCACACGCAATATTTTTAAGACGAACCTAATGGCGCAAATTATAGTGATCCTATCTTGTGCTCCAAATGCAGTGGGTTCGATCTTTACCCAGGACAAATATTTATATGATAATATTTGTATTTTTTCTGTGTCTTGGTGTTAAATATATGTAATCTCTGTCATCAATAATTCAAGTGCTTCAAGCGACTCATCTCGATGTTAGGTTAATATATGTGTTGTTGTATAAATCTATAATCCATAATTGTATATACATACATCACGCCTGTGCCCCATCGCGGTAGGCAGAGACTATGAATCTCCACTTGTTACTCTTTAGGCATACCTCTCTTGTTTCCCTTATTAGTCCTTTTATACATGCTCGTTCATTCTTGGGACTTCTGACCTGGCCCTGCTTGAATATCTTTTCTACTTGTTTAAGGTAAGTTTGTCTAAGTCGTCCTATACCAACTCTTCCAATCACTTCCGCCCAATATATTTGTGCAGTCATTCTACTTTCATTCATTCTTTCTACATGTCCAAACCATCTCAACATTTATTTCTTTATTGTTTTTGCAATATCATATTTTACACCACATCGATCTCTTATCACACTTTTCTTTAATCTATCTCTCAAACTCACACCATACATATTTCGAAGTGCTCTTATTTCAACAGCATTCATTCTACTCGTGCTTCTTCTCTCATACCGAACGTTCTAGTGAATCTGGTTGTCCATGTCAGTGCCACACCTTTATAAACAACCAGTCGTGCTCTTTTTGACATTTTGGCTTTTATAATATTTGTATTACATTATATTTTATATATAATTTCCTAAAATATTAATAATAATGATAAATTCCCACAACATCGCATACATTGAACTGATTCCGTGATAAGTTGTTTAGAGCATTTGTGTTACAGACATCACATAAAAGAGGAATTACAAATTTAACACTTATATGTTTCGCCCAGACCCAGAACAAACGTAAATATCATCATATGAATATTGGTACAGGGCGGGGATCAAACCCGCGACCTTTGGCGCACAAGACAGGACCACTACCATCTGCGCCATTAGGCCCGTCGTATTGAATACATTGCGTAACAAATGCTACAATAAAATGACGTCTAATTTTCTTTAACTCTATCTTGAAAGAGGTGTGATTAAGTCTAACTAGTTCAGTTTTATGTGATGTAGCAAAATTAAACTCTTTTGCTTCGACGGTTCGAGTCTATCTTGAATGTTAATCTGTCCCATCATACACCGAAGGAATTTCAATAATGTTTCTCAATAAAAACAGTACAGCAGAAGATAAAATACCCTGGTTTTATTGCATCTATCGCCGAGGATTTTAATATCCATAAAGCGGGAGTTATTTCCAATCTCTCAATAGAATAGGGAACCGGGTAAAAATAACTTGGTTTTGTAACGCGTCGCTGCGATGATTTGTTGTGTTGTGTTCGTGACATAGATACACGGTCCTCATTGTTGCTTTCGATATAATACATCCTAACGTGATGAAGCAAAGTGTATCATTCTATTAGGCTATCCCTATTTTCTGCGTATATGACGTGCCCGATGACGCAGATGGTAGTGATCCTGTCTTGTGCACCAAAGGTAGTGAATTCGATCTGGACTGATATAAATATTTATATGCAGATATTTATGTTTTTTCTGTGTCCGGGTGTTAAATATATGTATTTAAAATGTATTTTGAAAATTTGTTTGCTAACTAATGTCCGTGACAGTGCTTTAAGCAATTTATCACGGAATTAGGTCAATGTATGAGATTGACCTGAATTGGGAAAAAAATATTGTACTTTTACTACAAATTTGTATATATTTCTCATTGAGAGAGACAAAGAGAGATATAATAAATAATAGTGATAAATAATAGTGTGATAAGAAATCGCTGTTATATGTTGTAGAGATAGTTTGGATATGAGAAAAGATTAGTGTAATAACACTGCAGAAATAAATAGTGAAAGTTAATGGAAGAGCAACTCCACAGGTGGCGGTATATCCACCCAAAACAGCGTAACTCAAATGTAAAGTTGGGCAGCAGCATCTTTGTTGTGAAAGTTACGCTCTGCAATTGCGAACACGCTTGCCCAGCGTTGCAATTTTGGGCAAAAATCCCTTAGTCTTGAGGAGGCCTATGTCCAACAGTGGACTTCTAATGGTTGATATGATAAACTGTTTGCGTTGTTTAAAACTGAACAACAACACACGTACTAGGAAACATTTATCCGAGAAAGTTGTCGTAACTAGAGACTCTCAAGTTGACCGCCGTTTATGAATTCAGATAATTATTTATAAGAACACTTGCTCGCTCCCCCGAGTGCCGTTCCAGACATCTGATACTTCGCACCGCCCTTTTCTGAGGGTTTGGACTGATAATAACATTGGAGCGGGTTTCGATTCGCCGAATGTAGGGCGTAATGCTTTTAGGTTCCCAAACATTAAACTGAACTGCGGTTCTATTTGCTACCTTATTTTAGTATTGGATTTAGTGAAAATATATTTGAGCGTCTGTGTGTGTGTGTGTGTGTGAGGGCCAATGTGTTCCGAATAAACATGGCCGATATGTCTTGAGATGACACGGTTTATAGAGACACGATGATAATGTATTTCGATACATACAATGTTATAGAAATATTTATTTAGTTCGTATTAATAAAATATTAAAGCTGTGAAACTTTGTATGGATCGATGTATGAATGTATGGGTATTAGTCATTATTTCATAGCAGAAAGTTGACACATAAATTGATAGTCTGGAGCATTAAAAGCATCGTAATTCAGGCACTATTGTTTTCACATTTCCGCTGTCACATAGGTTCGCTTAATATTTCCCAATAACAAGTATAACAAGATGTCCTCAGGCACGAGATAAAAGTAAAAATATATAAATAAATTCCCGATACATATCTTAGATAACCTGACTCCGAGATAAGTCGCATTCGTCCATTCCTCTGTGGTATGATATCCGTAACTCAAGTGTATAAGCGGCTTATTACGGAGACAGGTTAATGTATGAGATGTTGCGTGAATTTAATACTTAGTTATTATATACATTGATAAATATACCAATTTATTGTTGAATTTATTCTGGATAATGTTGTACCAAATAAAATGCTTTCATATCTTGTCTGTTCTGTAAAAGAGGCAACGCATACTTGAAGGTATATTTATATTATTTACATCGGTGTTTCTGACATGAAGAAAGCAAAGGGTGGTTCAAGTGAGAGGGGAGCCGATCGCCCTTGTCATAGAGGTTTTTATATAACAGTCAAAAATGTTACAATGGTAATCGAATTTGCGCCAAGCCATTGTATGCGTTAATGTTGTGGATATAATAGTTAAATCTATAGTCATAACAATAGCCATTGAAGATCCACCGCTGGACATAGGACCACGAAAGAAAGATTTCATTTTTTTTGTTGTGTTTGTTATTGTCAAAAAATAAAAGAAATCTCGGAAAATTATGAAATTTAGGAATACTTATAGATTGATATTAAAATCAATCCCTTTTTCCCTTGGTTACGCCATCACGAAATTAATAGATTAATTTACCAATTGTTATAATAATAATAATGAACTCCCACAACATCTCGTATATTGACCTGACTCCGTACAAAGTCGCATAAATTTGACTGTTTTTTCTTTCGCACTATTTTGACTTTATAACTTTCTTATGAAGTCTTTGTTATGAAGGCGTGGTATAAGAAGCTTGTTCTTCTTCAGAATTTCCTTGACAATCTGAAGTTTTGTATGCAATTGGCTCTCATCACAAATCCGTTGAGCTCACCGAAACAAAGTTTTACCCGCAGTAGTTGACTGCAATGGATGTTGGTGAGGTTTACAGTTTAAGTGACTATTTGTATCGTCACAATTTATCCTTTCGATAAATTGTAGCAAATGTTTATGCTTTGTAAATATTACAAAAACAAAAGAGACTTTTCTTTACTTTAACACCGTAATTAATTTATTCATATTGTCATATTTTAAAAATCGTTTCGTGTTCCTAGGTGACAGCCTCGAGAAATCTCTCAGGTCATCAGAGAATCTTTTACTGAAAATGCCTGTGCATTCCACAACGTTTTTATTAAGTCCTTTACGACCTGTGTTTAAAGGGTTGGTGAAAGATAACTTTCTTTCATTATAGTTATATCAAATCATATTTTCTTAAATACAATCTATTTATATTATATATATTTAATATATTTTTCTATCGACCTTACTGACACCTCTTACTACCTCTTTGTTTCATTCACTTTATCCATCCAAAGGTTCCCTGGAAGAAATCGCTATTTGCAATAAGGCCGTCCATTATACTTTCTAATTATTGTTTTTTTTCCATATACTTTTATATTTGGTGTACAATAAAGTATTAAATATTATCAAATTTGTTTTATAGATGGACGAAATATAGATATTCAAGGAATATTGGCATTAGATCAGAATGCAAAATTGTGAAAGTAATATCATCATCATTATCTACATCATCATCAACATACCAGCTACTCGAAACCCATAGCTGGACTTGAAATGTTACCCGTAACTGTCGCGATGGGCAAGCGTGTT